>JYCQ01000140.1:0-80121 GCA_000931505.1 Hypoxylon sp. E7406B | reverse complement strand
AATACTGTATATCAGACAGTGCATACAGTGTACAATTCAATACATAAATTGAATTGGCGCTTTGGCGGATTAAGTCACTTCGGCTGCCCTAGAATCCTTCCAGAATCCGCAAGGATCTTCGAAATGATTACCTGTTATCAATTTACGCTCCTCGATTAATTCATTATGATAGCTCCAAAATTCACATTGTGCACGTATCAATATTGGAGAATTATGAATGTCATTCATCAAACCGGTAGTCAGCATTATGGAATTTGTGTAGGTATTGCAAATGTACGGAGGACTTGGGTAACGGGAACTATAGGAGAAAACAGGGTACTCTGTCCATCCACCGCCTGTTGGATCATTCATGGTCGTTGACTCCGAATCAAGACTCAATCCTTGACCCTACCAGGACTCCCCCCTTCCAAGAACAGCTGGATATCCACGCATTTTCCTCTGCCCTATTTGCGACTCCAACGACAAATAGAAGCCTCTTGCCAACTAGAATGTCGAACAGGATTAGGGGGTTGCGAAGGTTTGTACAATAAGAACAGGAGCCGACGGAGAGAAAAATCTGGGGGTATTATACGCGCAACGCAGAAATCTTAGTACTCGGCCTCAGTCTCATCCGGCTCGAAGCTGTCAGCCGCAACCTCCTCGTAGTCCTTCTCCAGCGCCGCGAGATCCTCACGAGCCTCGGAGAACTCGCCTTCCTCCATACCCTCACCCACGTACCAGTGCACGAAGGCACGCTTGCTGTACATGAGGTCGAACTTGTAGTCTAGACGAGACCAAGCCTCGGCGATGGCGGTCGTGTTGGACAACATAGAAACGGATCGGTCGACGGATGCGAGACCGCCATCGGCCGGGTCCGCAGGGACGGCCATGGGCTTCTGGTAGTTGATACCTAGCTTGAAACCAGTCGGGCACCACTCAACCAGGTTGAAGGAAGCCTTTGCCTTGAGGGCTGCGATAGCCGCGTTGCAGTCACGCGGGACAACATCGCCACGGTAGAGGAGAGCGACGGCCATGTACTTGCCGTTTCGAGGGTCGCAAACAACCATCTGGTTGTTGGGCTCGAAGCCTAAAGAGGAAATTAGTTGGTTGATAATCCATCATCCAAAGGCTACTGGAACTTACATTGGAAGGTAAGGTCGTGGACCTTGAAGCTCTCGTGGGCACTCTTGGCGGCCGAGATGACGGGTGCGTAGCTGATCAACGGATAGTGGATACGGGGGTAAGGGACCAAGTTGGTCTGGAACTCGTTGAGATCGACGTTCAAGGCGCCATCAAATCGAAGAGACGAAGTGATGGAGCTGACAACCTGAGCAATCAGACGGTTCAGGTGCTCGTAGCTAGGACGAGGGATGTCCAGGTTGCGCTTGCAGATGTCGTAGACAGCCTCGTTGTCAACCAGGAAAGTACAGTCAGAGTTCTCGATGGTGCTGTGAGTAGACAGAACAGCGTTGTAAGGCTCAACAACGGCCGTGGACACGCGAGGTGCCGGGTAGACGGCGAACTCGAGCTTGCACTTCTTGCCATACTCGGTAGAGAGACGCTCGAGGAGAAGGGCACCGAAACCGGAACCAGTACCACCACCGAACGAGTGGAAGATCAAGAATCCTTGAAGGGAGTTGCAGTTGTCTTTGGAAGTGTTAGCCATATTAAACAGAGCATATTGAAGCTAACCAGAGGTATAGCTCTCACCTGCAACGCGTCGGATTCGGTCAAGACAGTTGTCGACCATCTCCTTGCCGATAGTGTAGTGACCACGGGCGTAGTTGTTGGCGGCATCTTCCTTTCCGTTGATCAGAAGCTCAGGGTGGAAGAGCTGGCGGTAACCACCGGTGCGGATCTCGTCGATGGGCGAAGGGTCCAAATCGACGAAGATGGAACGGGGCACGTATTTGCCAGTGCTGGTCTCGGTGAAGAAAGTCTCGTAGGAACCACCGTCAAGGACGTCCTTCGCGTTGGGGTCTGGGCGACCATCGGCTCCGAGGCCATGCTCAAGGAGGTACCTGAGGTTGTGGTTAGTTGTGACTATCGTGGATTGAGCTCGGCCGGCGGAGCGGTGTAACACTTACAGCTCCCAAGCGCTGTTACCGAGCTGGGTACCAGCCTGGCCCAAGTGAAGGTGTAGGATCTGGGTGAAGAAACGCGTCAGTTATACAGTCAAAGTTGAATAAACAAACATGTCAACAAGATTTTGGAGATATGCAGACGTATAGACGTATGTCTACAGGATTTCGTCTACAAGCTAAAACAATTGGGACATGGGAGTGAACCTCAGCAGGTAACAGGGGGAAACAGGGTCGGCGATGGTTAGGTAGCTAGAATGGAATCGAGTTGGAAGCTCTCAACAACATACCTCGCCCTTCATGATGAGTCTGTAGTATCAGAACTAGAGGATTGAAGTCCTGCGACCGAGATTGAGAACCGATCTGGAGGAGAGGAACAAGACGGGACAATGCGCACAGCGCTGGTGGTTGAAAGAGGTGTGAAAAAGGAGGTGTGGGTTCACGGCGATTGTAGGTTTTTGTGTGGAGACGAATATTCAATTCCCACTCCGCAGCTACCTAGGTACTACATCTAGGTATCGGCGCACCGTTAATCAGTGAGCATGAGGGGCAGGTTTCAGGGGTTAGCCAATGATTTGTCGCCGTGGGGGAAATAGAGGGTGCAACTGGGGCTGGTAGCTACGCGACGGTGCTTAGACCTGTGTAACTCCTCCCTTGCTGGCGATAGAGGGGTAGTTCCTAGGTAAATGTAGGTACACGCTACTCAATCCTATGTACCTTCTCCACGTGTTCTGTGCTGATAAATACATTTAGCCGTTGCACCTGAACAACACATACATGTAGTCAAGCCACATCACGACTTCCTTCAATGTCGCATCCAGTCTTTTCACACCGCCCTGTTGGAAATAGAGCATATGGCAAGGACCTACCTGTGAGGAAACACAGCTAACCTAGAACATCAAGCCAAACATGCATTAGCGCGGGCTAATGCTTTGACGGTTAGATAGATCATTCTTCATTGGACCAAGTCACAAATCATGTATGTATTTTAAGCCATGAGGATCAATTTGATGGTACCGTCTTAATTCGGTATATTCTACTATGTATGTACCTCTTGCGGGCATCTGTACAAATCCTGGGTATCAAAGACAGCAATGTAATTATCGACAGCGCAACAAGGCTGAAGAATAACCGATGCTCTCTCTACTTGGCGCCCTTCTTCCTCCACTCAGCTGCTCTCTTGGCACCTCGACTCTTTGTCTTTGCTCTCATTACCCCCTTCTTCCCCTTGGTTTTGCCAAACTTTAGATCTTTGGGCCTACCGTCCTTTTCACTAGCTCTACGCCCCTCAAAGACGATCTGCTCGGGAGTCTTGAAAGTACTTGTGGTTTCTGTTTCCTTTCTCTCTCTAGGCCGTCTTCCTTCGCCCTTGAGCCCGTGTCGTTGCCTTGCCGCGGCGGCTCTACCTAAGAGTTTCCCGGCTCTGCCTACTTGAGACTGCTGCTCAGGGGTCACTTTCGGTTTGTGTTTTGTACTGTTGGCCTTCTTGTCACGGCCATTCAAGCCTTCGAGTTTGCTTTTTGTCGTTCGTTCCATAGCAAGTGCAGTCTTCCGTGGATCCTTAGCGCGGGATACACGCAAGGCTCGTGGCAACATGGGAGGGAACTTCTTGCCGTCTAGTAACAGTGCCGATTCGACATCGTTGGCATCGTAAAACTGCACATATGCAAAGCCCTTGCCTACCCGGGTTTTCGGGTCCCTAGGAACACGAACGCTCTCCACTTTACCGGCTTKTTCACCGAAAGTCCGCCACAGCCCTTCTTCAATATCTGCCGGGACTTTTGTGCGCTTTTTAGTTGTAGTTTCTCCCTCAGCAGTAGTATTAACAACAGTTTCATCGTCCACAAACCCGAGGTTGCCTACAAAGACGCATCTTCGGTTATCCACTGCTGTGGGATGTGCTACACTATCCACCCGCATATGGCGATCAAGGATAACCGTGCCGTTTAGGGCTTTGAGGGCAGTTCGTGCAGCCAGCGGCGTTGAGTAGACAACGTAGGCATTAGTGGATTTTGTTGTTGCGGACATGACAGATTTGGTGATGAATGCAGCACGTTTTGGCATTGCGCCCGTAGAATATGCGGTAGAGCGAAATCGTATCGACTCGACTTTGTGCGGACCGCTAGCCGAGTCTAGGGTTGATAATGGGGATGAAAGGTGGGATGTCAGAAGCTTCTTGGCTTTCGACGAAGTGATGGCCTCGACTGAGATGTTACCGAGGAATAGAGTGCGATTCGCCTTGTCGAGTTCGACATCCGGATGGTCCTCTGTCTTCTGAAGGAGTGATTCGTGGACTAATGGAGCTTCATCTTCCTCAGAGCCTCCTTGGTCAGATGTGGCACCGTTCATTGCCTGGCCAACTTCGCCCTTGCGACGCTTCTCAGACCGCTCCTCTTTTTCAGTGTCTTCAGCTAACTTGCGCATGTACTTGTCTTCCAGGTCGTCATGCTCATCTTTTCGCTTCCTCTTACGATCCTTCTTCAGCGGAGCCGGTGTGGCTTCTGCGGATTCTGCGCTTTCAGATGGGACTTCTTCGTCATCTGAAGAAATGTCGACCTCATCGATATCCTCGTCCAGCTCGCTCAGCGACTCATCATCGACGTCTTCGCTGGCTTCAGCATCCTCATCGTTCTCATCATCTTCGGCCAATTCCTGGTCTGAGTCTGAGTTGACATCTTGCGATTTCTGCAAGGGCTTCTTCTCTTTTGGAGGAAGCAAGTCCGAGTATCTAGCTTTCGAGGGTGCTTGAACGGGGCCAGCCTATTATCGGTGAGCTTCTGCAACTCTAACGACCAAGAGATTTGACTTACGCTGCTTGCGAAGAGAGCATCGAGGGTGGGGTCAATGACCTTCGTTGAAGCTGTCAGGCTAGGCTTTCTAGCTTTGGTTATTATACGATCCATGGATGCTTTCGCAGTATATTTGCAGAGGGGTCTACTTACGATTTCGCCATGTTAAGGTTGCGCTGCTTGGTTATCAACGCGCAATGCCAACAAATCGGAGGCTATCACCATGCACTACCAAGTCGCGGGAAGGGAAGGAAAAGAAAAAAAAGTATCCTGCAGGTTGCTTATCTTATCGCAGTAGCGCGTGGAAACCATTATCGATAAGCGACGCTTTAGTTCGGGGTTGGCATTGCCGTTGGGGTCATTGGGGGTAGGTACAGATACCGTGCAGGACCCAAATTCGGTCACAGTTGGAAGTTCTTGCTCGCGCGCAAAGCGAAACCCTCCCCATTTGATCACCACCTTTCCTCTTCGATACTTGACACCCAACTCAGCAGACACTCGTTTTGTAATACGTGCCTCCCTAATCGCCTAGACCATAGCTTTGTTATACAGGTCTAGCTTTTATACAATATTTGATCCCCGGCCCTATTGTTTACCTTTCCTGGACCACTTCGGGATTCGAGCTTTGAAAACTCCTCTGACCATCTACCACCACAACCGACACCTTCTCGTTTCCGCCAACCCTACCTTGGACCTCCCATACCAAACACACGTATAATTGAGCCGAGAAAAGAGTACGAGAACCATAGAACAACCATGGCAACCGGAGACACGGCGCCCGCGCCGCTTACCATTCCACCCCCGCCAATCGAGCCACTCTCCGACGACGATGGTTCAAGTCCACTGAGCGACGTCGAAGACAAAGATGCCGACCCAGAAGACATGCATGCCCTACACGATACTACCCTTAACAATCGCGACGAGGACGCTAGCTCACCCGACGACCTTTCCGACGCGAACGACACGGAAGCTGAGACTGAACGCCTCTATGACACACCCCGAAATCCCACTCGACATAAGGATATCGTCCTAAGTCAAGAAGCCGGTGGGCAAACGTATGAACGTACCCCAAGCAAACTGCGACGGCATATTACAAGGACGGGAGTGGGTAAAGATGAAGACGACCGGCCCCTCTTTGAGGAAGAGATGTCAATAGCTTCCAGCCCGCCGGCGCAAGAGACAAAGACCCCTAAGAAGCGTCAATCACCAATATTAGATATCCTAGCAGAAGCGGCAAGCCAAGAGGCCGAGAGCAGAAAGCGAAAACGATCTTCTATGCCTGCAGAGAACTCTGAACCTCCGCAGCTGTTACGAAAGCGCACCGGTTCAGTCCCCGCGCCCATTCGACAAGACATGGACGGCGACACTCCGATGGCAGACGAAGAAGACCCTTCATTGCATACAAACAGCGGCGAGCATTCAGCCGACGAAGCTGTCAATGCCGTGCCTGGTGAAGATGACGGCGACGATCACACTCTGGCAGTTCAATCTGATCCAGAAGTCATACCTAAGAAGCAGACGCGTAGCGGTTCAAAGAAGCTGAAAGCTACGGAACAAGCTATCGAGGCCGATGAGCCCCCAGAAGATGCCGTGGGTGCAACGGCCCCCGAAGAGGATGGTGCTCATCCCGGTGAGGACGAGCAAGTCGAGGCCGATGTGGATGAAGAGGCAGAAGCAGCCCACAAGAATGAAGAAGAACGTAGGGTGCAACCATTCCAACCGTGGCTAGTAAATAGTGCTGACTGAATTTCGCCAGTGGAGAGGAAGAAGGCGGCTTTCGACCAGTTAACAGCTATCGAGAAACGTTTCGCCACATTTAGAGACAGGTCAGTCATCTTGTTTTCTTACAACTGCGAGTGTAATCAACTAACCGTGCTCTAGGCTCTATGAGGAGCGACTCGAGCAATTGAACAGAGAAGAAGCGATGCTGCGGTCCGAGACTCCAACCCATCCTGAGTATCTGGCTATGATGCAGTGTATAGACGCCCGAAGGGATGAAAGAGTCCGTGTTGCGAATCGAGAATTAGAACTCAAGATAGAAGCTCTAGAGAGATGGGCTGTCGCTAGGCGCGCACAAATCCACTCGCAATACTTCCAATCGGTTAGAGAGTCGCGGGAAACAATCCTCGCGGAGCTTGGCCAACAATGGTACGACATCCAGCACGAGCGCCGTAAGCAAGCCAACAATGTCCCCGAATTCGGGCTTCGATTCCCTTCAGACCCCACACAACGTATTAGAAACGCACTGGCATACAACAAGGAAGTTTCTATCTTGTCTGGAGTAGCTAAATACGAAGGAATGCCCGCCGCGCCAGAAATGAAGGGAGCAACCATGCAAGAGTTGGAGGATGACTTTGAAGCCATGAATGTAAGTATTGTCAAAGCGATTGGCTCTATTCTGGATATAATGTCACTAACTACATATAATTAGAGGAACCGACAGCCAGCGCCTCGGCATCAGGTACATAGGCCTACCTTTGTGGATTATGGAGGACTGCCATTTGGTCAGAGTCTTGGTCCTGCAGGCGAGCAGTTTATCGAGCAGACTCCGTGGGCAAACCCTAACCACCCATCAAATGCCCACCTTCTTCAACGACAGCACTCCGTTCAACATGAAGCTCATATACATAGTACTATACCAGGCCCATCGTCCGGATCTAAACGAAATTCGCACCAATCACACCCCTTTCCCAACGGGTCGACGGCCCATTCCTCCAACGGCCCTTCCAAGACCCAGAAGAGCCTACCAAGACAGCTTTCTAACTCACCCGAAGTTACAAGAGCTGCCAATTTATTAGAACAGACTAAGGCGCGCAGCATGAAGGCGGCGGAGACGGCCGCGAGACGTGAGAACAGTCAGCCAATTAGTAGCGTATGATATATTTTGCTTAGCTCTCGTTTATGGGAAGGTTGAACATGGCGCAAGTTGGGGGTTTCTACTGATGAGATGGCTGGCTGTTCTGCATGCTGCTGGGTTGAATAGTTTTGGGGATAGGAAATAAGGACGTTATACCCTGTGCATATGTATCTTGCATTCGGCGTCACGGCTTGTGATAGAGGCTTCAGCTGGGGTACAGATGTCGCTTTTTCGTGTTGTGTGATGCTGTTGGTGGTTGATGTTTTCAAAAGCAATGTGGAGAATAGGGGGTCCCTATTATACATGTTCGGCTTTGTCTCTATAGACACATTTGCGGCGTTTGGGGGTTTGCCATTCATTTATAGCCTCGATATAGGCCACGATACCATCTAGTTCATATCTTTACGACCAATTGGGAGATAATGTTACAAATCTCATGGATGGTGCTCCTCCTGCCTAGGCTTTTTCCAAACTCTGTGATCCTCTGCCGTGACTTCTTGTTCTTTTCATAAACCATATACCTAAGGGCGCCTTGTTCTTATTTCTTCTCGGGTTGAGTAGGCGCACTAGGGACCTTTACATCTTCAAACTCGTCCTGTCCGATGACGCTGATTGTGTATGCGTCTGTAGGTATGCGAATGAGTAAACCGATATGTAGTTCGTCGGATGGCTACTTACAAACGCCAATGGCGAAGGCGGCGACAGCGGATCCAACAACGGCATTCTTGAAGAGGTAAGGTCGCCGTGCTCGGATGAGAGCGGGAGATTGTCTTTGTCGCCTGTCGTAGTACGAAGAGCTTCCGAATCTGCGGGACAGTCAGAAACGATAATATTGTTGTACCGTAGTATCCCTCGGACCTACCCAGTAGCCATCTTGTATTCCTTGCCCGGATGGGCGATTTTGCTATAGTATGCTACAAGATGTTGAGGAAGTTTAAGGTTGAAGAAGTTGAGCACAGTGCCACAAAACCTTGTACAGTATATGGTGGTATATGGTACCTATCAAATCCAGATCTGACGATACTGCAGCCAATGCGGTCACTGCTTCCTGCTGGTAGCGGCCGCTAAGCCAAGGTAGGCGCTAGCGTGTGCGGAAACCCTGCCGGAAAATCGTCGGCGAATCGATAACCCCTGTGTGACCCGCAGACCCAGAGCTTTGTCTCTCTCTTGCAGAGCTGCACGAGACGCCCCAGAAGCAAGCTTTCTTTGTGCTAAGTCGTGACCAGGCATCTTATCACTCAGTCAATTTCCTCTCCAACGACTTTGATTAATTTCACGTAATTGCCTGAGCACGCCTACATCCAACTTCGCCAGCTTGAGACAGGGTTCTTCAATCGCTTGTGCTGGTTGGTATGGTGTGCAAACGATAATGCAGGATATCTACCCGGCGATCTGATAATTGACATCACCGGGCAGACACCAACTCAAGACAGCAAGACGCGACACGGCCCATCGCCGACCTTTTTTTGCTTCGATACCCTCCACCTCCCACCTCCTCTAACTCGATTCTGATTCCACCACAACTTCATTGTCGTCTTAAAGCTTGCGACAATCCGTCTATAATCCATGCTCCACAACAACCTTCGCTGTCGACCTTCCTGATATCTGCCAAACCTTGGATCCACCCTGGGTCGATTCCAGTAACTCACAATGGCGACCGCTCAGCTATCAGTCCAGGATCAGATTCGCCAACTCGAAGGCGCGCGTAAGCTAGTTCTAGGAAATGCCAATTACTACACCCAGGTTATCCAAGCTACACTGCCTATCATAGGACCTTCAGCGCAAGTGGAATTCCGACGATGGGGCGCCGACTTCCTTGCTGAAGCATTTGCGACACCAGCGATCCCATCTGGCCAGAAAGAGACTCTGTCTCTAGTAGTACTAGAGACCCTCAAGCTATTGGTGGAGGATGTCAATCAAGATGTTTTGGTTCTGAGAAGCATTATCCAGGCTGCGGCTAGTATATACCCGCTCGCCTTACGATGGATGTAGGTTTTGTCCAGCTTTGCCACTGTAGAGTTCCTTGTAGACATGAGCGCCCTTGTGCGCCCTTGTGCGCCTCCTTCCTAAATCTCATGTTCTCTCAGATGTGAACTGAAGCCCATATCGCTGACCTTTGCATCTGTACCAGTATCAACAACTCATACGACACGCACACGTGGGAGCGCATGACTGCTATCAAGGCGAGAATATTGCGAATATGGGACACCGCCCCGTCGAATGTTCGGATAGTCTGTATCAAATTCGCCCAGCGAGTTGTACTTGCGCAGACGCAGAGTATAAACCCAGAGCCAAGAGTACGGATTCCCCAGACTTGGATTGTTCAGCCGATACTGATTTTGACTAAACAGCGCGGCGACCTTCTCGACATATCGCTTCTAATGATTCCTCCGAATCACCCGATCCTTGATGCGCCTAAACTCGAGGCTGAGGCTTCAGGCCTTTTGGACAGAATGCTTGGGATTTTACAAGATAACAGCAGGTAGGACGATACTACGAAATATTGTTGAAGGGATCAACTAACGCGACTTTTTTCAGTGACGCCTTGATTGTAGATGCTACATTGAACACGTTATCCATCCTAGTCCGATGCAGACCAGCTACGTCTAATAGGATTCTTAATACCGTCCTAAACTTCAACCCCTTGAAGCTTGCGAATTCACCGTTGACCCCCAAGACCAAAGTGCTCGTGAAGTCAATGGAGAAGACAACGCGAATGCTGCTCATGCATTTGTCTAGACGGTAGGTCCTCTACATAACCAACTGGTTTTCAAGTCGCTAATTCTGTTATAGGAATCCGCAGAACCCACAGGTCGGTCGCATGCAACAGTATGTTGAACGTCTTATGCGCCAACGGGCCGAAATCTTTGACGAAGGAAGCCGTAAACGGGCACCACCGGAGCAAGCCGATGGACTAGATCCCAAGCGCCAACGAACAGGAAATGTGTCATCTCACCCTCAGGTCGAGATAACCCCGTTGAAGCCTGGCCCGCATAGCCTAGCAGACGTCTTTTCCTTCACCAATAACGAAGGACTAAGAAACTTCAACGTCGGCGACAACGTCCCAGCAGCCCTTGCCGCCAAAATCAGTGTCACTACCATTGCCCGTATAGATCCCCAACTCTTGGATCGGGCTATTCAGGTATGTTAATGCCCCTCCATCCTTCGTGGCGCTATCTTACTGAGGTATAGGGTGTGCGCGATCGCTTAACGGCGCTGTATGAAGCTCAGCCAGAGCCAATCAACCCTGAAACCTCCCCACTTGACGTAGAGGAGGATGAAGACGATTACGAGCCCGATTACTATGCAGCAGAAGACACGGAGCAGATCCTCAACAAGCTCGATTCTTCGCCATCGGATGAATCACGTGAATTGGACAAGCCAGCATTAGGCGGTCTAGCATTACCTACATTCCATCTGCCATCGCCGCCGACGCTGAATCCGGATCAAGCCACGAAGGTAGGACAAGGTTCAATCACAAGAGTCTTTAGTACGATGAGAACTCTCGAAGATCCCGCTGTCAAGAAGCCCAAGGCTGGCATCAATAGACTTGCTGCTAGTACATATGACCGAGACTCATGGATCACCGTGATCACCCGTCTGGCTACCCGGGCCAATGCAGGACTTGACGATGTACCGGAGGATGACGAGGATATCAAGGGATCCCTCCCGGCCGTCCGCCTAAGCGATTCTATTCGAGAAATGCTCTTCAACTACGTGCTTGAGGATTTCCGGAAGAGAATCGAGGTGGCTGTATCCTGGTTAAGCGAAGAATGGTACAACGATGGAGTACAAAAGCGATCCGCATCGGCTGCGCCTTTTCCTCGCGATGTCCCTGTCCACTATGAGAAGTGGGCACTCCGTCTTCTAGACGGATTCATCCCTTATCTTCACTCGCAAGACAAAGTCTTAACCCGATTTCTTAGTGAGCTGCCGGAACTTAACCAGGCTATTTTCTCGCGAGTCAAGACTTTATGTAGAGACCCCAGCTTGGTGAATCTCGCGCTTACTACGCTGTACTACTTGGTGGTGATGCGTCCACCTGTTCGAGATCTCGCCTTAGATGCCATACAGGATATCTGGACGGATTACGAGGACGCACGGCCCATAGCGGCCAAATACTTGCAACGATGGCGACCAGGCTTCATAGAAGCAGCCCAGCAGGCTCTCCCTAGTAATGAAGGAAGTGTTGGCACTGGTGCGACTGCAGTTGTTACATGATACCCATTTAACTACGATTGGACTGCTTTTTGGCGGGCTGGCCTAGAGAAGATATCTCTTGACGTATGCCTATAGAAGGTGACTGCTGTCAAGAGATGGAAACCCCTCGAAGCCATGGCATTAGTCGATTGTAGATTCGGCATGGCGTTTGGAAAGGGGAAACAGTTTTAAGGGGTTACGGCGAGTATACAACGGTCTCGCTAGAGTGCATGTACAATGCCGCAGGGCCAGTTCGATGAAGTCAGGTAGCTCACCAAAGCTAATGGATGAATGATAAATATTACCAACTCTAACTCTAAGCAAAGTAATGCTGCTCGTAGATGCTTCAAACATGGATGTCTTTTAATATTGATTCCAATTGTAGGGTTGGCTGGATCTGTCGGCCGCGTTATAGTACAGTGTCATGGGTAACAGTGCTAAAAGTTTATACACTGTATTAAATGGTTGAGCCACAGCTGACGCACCCCTGGTAAGCTCCAGCCTAAGCTTCAACTAAAGTTCACCGACTAGGCCCACTGATTATGTCCGGATAGCGGTTAGTTGCATGCTCTAGTACGTATGGAGGACCTGGGTTTAGCAAGCAAGGCCGCGAATAGTTACCTCATAAATTACACTTCTCTGGCGACTTTAATCGAATACCACAAAACAATAACTCGTCTGGCGCGAATTGACCTATCGCTGGGATGATATAGGGAGCACATATACGTACTCGCGTAATACAGAGCAACCTCTCCTATTTCTAGTGCCTCACAATGGCACCTCGCATCGAGGCTCAGGAGATCGAGACCTACTGGAATATCTTCACAACACGGACCAATGGCGGCAAGTACCTGACCGGCGAGCAGGCCGCGCCGCTGCTGAAGAACAGTGGCCTGCGGGACGACCAGCTCGAGCGCGTGTGGGATGTGGCCGACGTGGATAATGATGGCAACCTGGACTTCGAGGAGTTCTGCGTCGCTATGCGCATCATCTTCGACCTGGTGAACGGGGTGAGTTATTCTCAGACTCGACATTCCACGTATCTATGGGTTCACGGTCTATTATGATAATGGGAGTGATTAACATGGCTGGGAACAACAGGAATACAACGAAGTCCCTACGACGCTTCCCGACTGGCTCGTCCCCGAATCCAAAGCCCACCTCGTGCAAGCGAACCGCGCCCTTACGGGTAAACAAGTACAGTTCGAACAGGTCGACGACGACTCGGATACCCCGGGACTCAAGGACGGCTTCGACTGGTACATGAACCCGCAAGACAAGGCCAAGTACGAGTCTATATACCAGGAGAACCGGGACATGCGGGGAGAAATATCTTGTAAGCACATTTGCTTTACTTATCCTTCTCTCGTTACATTGAATAGGAACAGAAAATGGAGCATGTTCTGACAAGAAACAAACAGTCAACGCCCTCTCAGACCTCTACGAATCCCTCGACGTGCCCGACACCGACATCCGCTCAGCATGGAACCTGATCAACCCGTCAGCCTCGCCCACCATCAACAAGGACGCATGTCTAGCCTTCCTCCACATCCTCAACAACCGACACGAGGGGTACCGGATCCCGCGGACCGTACCAGCGTCTCTACGCTCGTCCTTCGAACGCAACCAGATCGACTACCAACTCGACAGCGCGCGCAACAACCCAGCGGCGTCGCGGTGGGCGGCCAAGGCCGACGAGAATACGACGACGGGCCGCAAGGCCAAGTTCGGCGACCAGTACCTGACGCGGCTGGGCCGCGGCGCCTTCAAGGCGACGGGCACGGACTTCAGCAACGCGCAGAGCGACGACCAGTGGGAGGAGGTGCGGCTCAAGAAGCAGCTGGCGGAGCTCGAGGAGCGCATGGCCAAGGTCGAGGCCGAAGCCAACCGGCGGGCCGGAGGGAAACGGGACAGCAAGCCCGCGCTGGTGAAGCGTGAGCTGGAGCAGCTGCTCGATTATAAGAGGAGGGAGCTGCGGGAGCTGGAGGAGGGCACGGGAAAGGCGAAGACGGGGAGCAGCTTGAGGGGCGTGGCGGAGGATTTGCAGACGGTGAGGGAGCAGGTCGATGGCCTCGAGGCGCATCTCGCGAGCCGGATGCAGGTTTTGGAGCAGTTGAGGAGGGAGATTGAGGATGAGAAGGCGGGGAGATGAGATGATGGGGTGGAATTGATATAAGGGAGCATCGTGGTCAACAGAAGGACTCCAGCAGTCCGCTTCTGTTTGGGATGGAGAGCGAGCTGCTCTACCTAAGGTAGTTTGTAATCAATTGTACAAGTTCTGGATCGGGCTCTGCTATGAATTGACGGATCCGATCTGGTCTGGGTATCATCACAGCTACAAGGTTATTCATTGTAGCTTGGCGAAGTAGGAGAGGCAGGAAGAACAAGAGTATGTCACAGGAAATACCATCTATTCTCTATTATGACGCTACCATCAAGAAGCGTTCCCATCATTAAAAAGGGGGCAGGGGTATCTTAGGCTACACAATTAACATCTCTCCTCGGCCCCATTTATCTCTGCTACGTAGCATCCCTCGGAAGAATGATGAACTCTAGAGAAGAGTCTCATCATTCACCTCGCCAGCTCTAACCCAGTCTTTCCGGAACCATTCAACGCAAAGTCGTGATCAACCAGCGATGGATGCCGAGGTGAAGTTTAAAAAGCGCTTCCATCAATGTAGCCAGGCAACGACTGCGTGCCAAGCGTCCTGCCCTTGATCATGTATACCATGATAGAGAAGACCTTGACCGAACCCAAACGACCAGCACCGCGACTCCGACCCGTAGCCACCATCAGGACGTCCATTGGGAGCGTCTTGACGGGGACGGGTTGCTTGCCCTTGAGGACAAGATCGATGTTCTTGGCGACACCAGCAGCCTTTCATCCGAGGTTAGTTACAAGTTCTGTTTCAAATCTCTATGTCGCACATTCAAGGCCAACTTACCTGCTTGTCCGAAAGCACAAAGCTGCCTCGGGGCTTCCACACGATGTCGCCCGCAGCCCAGACGTCCTTGGTGCCCTTGGCCCGGTAGAATTGGTCGATGTCGACAAATTTCTTGTCCGTCAGGAGATCCGCGGGGAGATACTCGGTGTTGGGCACCATGCCCATAGTGGGCAGATAGACGTCTGTGGTGATTTTCTCGCCGTTCTGGAGGACGACCTCGACCTTGCCGTCGGGGAGCTCGTTAGTGCTTGCAACACGAGCCGACTTGCGGATTTGCACGCCCAGCTTTTTCAGCTCGGCCGCCGCATTGGATGCTAGAGAGTCTCCGCTCAGGATTTCGCTGTCGCCTGAAAGTAGGATAACTTCTTTCTCCTTGCCATACTCGAAAGCGAGCTCGGCTGCAACCTCGACACCTGTGGCACCTGCGCCTGCTACCACGATGTGCTTGGCAGATTTGACCTTGTTCTGGATTTCCGAGAGGAGCGCCGTAGTCTCCTCGTACGTGCTGTTGCTCTTCCAGGGCACCTTCTTGTCGACGGCGCGCGTGCCCGTCGCCAGCACCAAGTGGTCGTAGTTCAGCACCCGCTCGCCATCCTTAGTCGAAACCTTGACCGTCTTGTCGATGATGTCAACGCCTTCGGCACTACCGACGATGAACTCAAACGAGTCCGCCGGGTACTTGGCGAATCCCTTCTCGATGGGCTGGCTGTACTGCTCCTCTTTCAGGAGACCTGGTACAACAGCACGGACCGATGCCAGGTTCCAGTAGAAATGGCTGTTCTGCGACGAATCAGTATCAGGTTTTGTAGATCTGCGCTCGTCGATCAAGGCCTTTTATCCCCATTTAATCCCCGTTCCGATTCACAGCTGAAACCGTGTGGATTTGCCGGGATCTGGTGTCTATGTTGCGATGTTTAAGATCCAATCACGTGTTTTTTTTTTCTCCGGCAAGCTCAGCGCCGTCTTGTTCCCAACTTCAATTCACTCCAGACCATGGAAACCAAAATAACAACAACTTCGGTAGGTTCCTTACCTGGGAGACGAGGATGACTTTCAAGTCCTTTACTTGAGGTTTGGTGTACTTCAGAAGACGATGAGCAACTCCCACGCCGGCGTAAGCGCCTCCGAGGACTACAATTGTCTTCGTCATTGTAGTTGGAGAAGTCCGGTTGCTAGATTCGAAGGTCTTTGGGAGTGCTGGTATGAGGTCTCGACAGATAGGTGAGTAGTGATAGGAATGGGTCGGAGTTTCTCAAGGTGGTCTATGAAGTTGGGGGTATCATGCAAGGAATGCAGCCAGAGAAGTAAACAAAGAGGCAACTAGGGTGTAGATGGTCGGGAAGCAGGCACTTATGTTTTATATGTTGTCAGTTTCACAACAGGGAGGAACGGACCCTTATCAAATACACTTTTAAACGCCTCAAACGGAGACCCCACCGAAGCCCAGCGGCCTGAGACCCTTGTCAGGTTGATCGAGACTCGGGCGATCCTGTGCTCACTGTTCACCAGGTGCTCGCACTGCTCGGGCAGCCAAGGTGTTATCGAGCCCCGGGAGCGAACAAAGGGAAACTGGATCGGGACCTTTGGATGAATAATCTTCATCCCATGGCTGACACAATGGAGTGCGCCTGTTCGTATGCTTAATTTGTCAGAGTCGGGGTTACGGGCTTCTGCAGGTAAACGCATGATAAGGTCGAATACCAATCCCAAGTCTTTGGAAGGTTGCCTTGTGTCACATCTGGAAAGCCACTCCCCCTTGTTGCGTGTCTTATGCCGTCCGGCGGCCGTCCGAACGGTAATTCCCCAAGCATAAGAGACTAGTAGTTAATAATACATTTAGGCTGTTCCTTTGTTAGCGCCAGGGGGGAATAATCTGACACGAGGAATGACTAATCTCCTGTCGCCAGAGGTCAAGTCTTTCCACTCGTTCTTTGTAAACGAAACACATGCCATTGCTCTCAATCCGTTGACTTTTTTCAAGCCACCGGGTAGTTACTCCAGCTGCGATTACACACAGTAGCCGGTACAAGGATGACTTGGGTAAGGTGTTAGACGACAGGGACGGGTTCGGTCCCGAAGGACGTGCAGGCAAGGCTCACAAAGGCTTATGGGGGGCAGACGCGGACACGAGCTATTGGATCGATACGGACAGGGATGGTCCTTTCTCGTTGGCTCATTGGACAGCCTTATGGAATTGTAAAATACCACCTTGAAAGGGAAATTTCTCGAATTGATATATTTGCGTCTTGCAGGGACATTTTGCGCTAGTGCATACATACAACGGCGAAACAAATCGGTTCCTGTGAGAAAAGAATGCAGCTGCATCAGATCATGTAAAAAGTTGACTTGGCACCACGCGGCGAGGGATAAAGGATAGAGGACTTCCACATGTGTTGACACCGAGTCTAGAATTTTCATATGATGTTAGTTAGGCAAGTAACTGAGACGGGTACTGATAATATTCCTGATACCTGCTCCTCACTGACAACAAGTAAGCTAACTACTCATCGATCAAAATCGAAATAGATACGATGGCTCATGTCGAACAATGGAGCCGGCACCCGTCCCTCGCTTATTGCTTACATATGAGCTGAAGGATGAAGTCCACTCAGAATAGAGGATCAAATTAACCAACAGCATGGACAGGTAAACTACTACCCATCGGCGTTCGGTAATAGCAGCGATGTTTGCGAGAGGCCGACGCCGATGGACCGAAACGGTCCTTGAGAACTTCGGAGACGGCACATATATACGCCGGTTCACAAGCATGCACAGGTGCAATTTTCCAGCTTGATGGGCATCCACAGGTGACCATTCAGATTCGGGTGGGTCCCTGAAGGCGGTGCAGCCAACCACAAGCTCGAATCTCGCATCACCCCGCGCGCCCTCAACGGACGCATGACGAAAGTCTAGTACGGCAACATGGCAGCATGGCAGCCATGGCTGGAAAGCCAATCTACCCCGCCAAAACCCATTCGTCCCAACACAACATCTAGTAACAAATTGTGGCTACCTGAGAATAACAACATCAACATCGACCGTAGCCATACAGCGTCGTTCTCTCTTTGCTTTTGACCTATTTGCAACAACAAGGTACGTAATCTCTACCGTTGGCCTGCATAAGCGACGAGAGTCTGCAGTGACTAACACGACAGCAGCCATACAGCTTACCAGACTCTACAGCCGTCAAGATGGTCGACATTACCCCTGCTTTCGCTAAGGCCCAGGAGGACTCCAAGAAGCTCACCTCCAAGCCCAGCAACGATGACCTCCTCGAGCTCTACGGTACTTAATCCTTCTTGTTCCCCGCTATAGACGTACATATATCGTCTTCCTATACCCACCAATTGTGATAGTCGGGACAGAAAGATATCTACGGAAAGGCTAACAATGATATTTCTAATTTAGCTCTCTTCAAGGTTGGCAACGGCGAGGACTTCAGCAAGGCCGAGAAGCCCGGCATGTTCGACCTGAAGGTATGCAATATTCTGCCCACCTCTAATTCATACGCACCTCTCGCAAAGGAACCCCAGCATAGAGCTATAATCGAGCTATATACTAACTCCGTAAAATAGGCCAAGTACAAGTACCAGGCCTGGCAGAAGCTTGTCGACGAGGGCGTGACCCCCGAGGCTGCTCAAGAGCGCTACGTCAAGAAGGTCGAGGAGCTGAAGGAGAAGTACGGCTACGATGCCGACAAGGTCCCCGAGGCGGTCAAGTCCTAAATCCATAGACGCCTAGGCAACAGCCGCGGCAACCATCGCAGTACCTGTCATGTTACATGTAACCACTTAGACCTGCGTCTTGATAGCGATGTTTATGCGAAGGACAACACTTTTAAAAAAAAGTTTTGGAAGAAACCATGCGATCTTCGTGGTTTATATATCTGTGGATTGCCAGACACCGCAAGGATTGTGATAGCAATACTACCTAGAGTATTATATAAAACCACGTGGACTTGCCAATTCATCGAACCTTGATAGTTAACCTTGACTGACTAACAATTCCACCATGCAGGGATGCCTGATTTCATAAGTCGTCATTATTTATGATAGTGTGAGCATACCTTCAAAGGTATGGAAGGCAGTATGTACATGTAGTTTCGAACTCGGTGCTAGATGCCTGTTAGTGCCCGTGGATAGCCCCAGACCTACTTGCTCCCTTGGATGCATGTCTAAGAGTTGTAATTCGGCTCCTAGCCTCCCCAGATTCGACCCATCCAATCAGGTACAGTATAACTCGCCGTGGCTACCCACGGGACCTCGTTATCCCCGTATTTCTGCAAAGGGAGACTGTAAGGTATTCTCAACCCAACTAGAGGTCCATCGCCATCGAGGTTTTCTTTCGCCGGTGTGTCCTTCATGAACGTTCCTACTATCTTGGCTTTGTCGTCGAAAAGTTCAGGCCAAACTAATACACCGATCTCCCACGAGGCAATTCGTATTTGTCCGAATCCATTTGCGGTCTCACCCCATGCCTGCTTTGATATATTAGCGGATGTGAGCAACGCCCAGTCGATAGACTTGTTCTCGTTGTAACGGATGTAAGTCTTAATGTGCGGTGCTGCGCGCTTACGCCCGCCATCCTGGATGCCGCCTTCTTCAACTGGTGAAAAGAGTTCAGCTCAGAGAACATCGCCAGAGGTAAACGGATTTGTGACTTACTTATGCCCTTCTCGCAATCGTTCGCCCAGTGGTGCAGGACGGGTCGCATATACTGAAGCTGCTTCATCTGAGTCGCCGATTGTATCTTCATGTGTATAGAGCCACCAGAGGCGTAGCCATCTAACGAACGCCTTATCTCATCGGGGGTAGGGAAGATGATCTTGAACTTGGGTTTCGGTGTGTTCGTTCGTGCTGGTGATAACGAATTGAATAAGGTGTTCCGAAGCCAGCTATCCGTCGCACCAAGAGTGGCGATGGAAGAAATCTGTAGCACAACCTCTGACTCCCCAGCTTGGACCGGGACCGATCTGAGGGTGTGTTTGATACCTGCCCACCCCCAGCGAGTCTTGCCCGGGTCATCTTCATTCACATCATGCCTCCCGGGCACGCTGGCAATAAGAGCCCCTCGTACAGCAGAGAAGTCATACTTCTCAAGCTCCTCAACCATAGACTTGCAGACTTGCCTTTTGGCGTTGTAAGCACGTAAGTAGTTGAGTAAATCGGCTTTGAACCTTGATCCGCTGCCGATACTCATATGTGATTCTGTACGGTTCTGCGGATTTGCTAAACGAGGGAGGCGTGGTGTTTGCCAAACGCCATTCGTCATGTTCGTCCAGTCTTTGGAGATCATGTTGGCTGTATGTATAATGACTTGGGCCGTGTCATCATGTCTAAACAACACGAGCATCTTCGAATGATGAGTGCCGAACATCTCAGGCATGTACGCCACATGAAGGGTAACATTTTTATACTGGGCAGATTGTTGCTGTGTCTGCATTAGTACCGGCGGATCTCGTTAAAGTAATGACAAAAGTAATGTAGGAAGGTGGCTTGAAATTTGTGGAATCGGATAGGGCATACATGGCTCTTCTAAGGCTCACATGACAAAACATCTTAAGGCTACTTCTACAAGGAGCGGATCACTGGCAAGTAGGATCTAAACTGCAATGATTGGTGTCGACTTATGGCAAGCGTATCATAAGTTGTAGTCATAAAGCAATATGAGCTTAGTTCATTCGCGCGTACGATCTCCCAAATGATACCAAGGTAGGACAGGGGGTTCGGACACAGAATATGAAATAAATGAGAAGATAGGGAGAAGACGTTACCTCTAGTGACAACCTGCTGTAATCATCTTTCTTCCAGAAGCCGTGAACGATATGGACCTTTACTAAAGATCTCGTGTCTTCATCGAAATGGCTCATCAGGAAATCCACATCATGTAAATAGTTGAACTCCCAGCACTCGGCAATTAGTGGGTCTCCGAGGATGTCATGGAGCGATACGGCGTCGACGTTTTGCTCTTTCGGAAGGTCCTTGATAGTTGTGAGTCGGAACGGGGAAGAAATGAGCTTACGCTCACGGGCCACCCTTTTTCGAGGAGGACTGATAGGGTGCGAGAGTGACGCCGGAAGCTCGCCGGACTTTTTATTAGTGAGATCCTCATTGGTGTCACTCAGCCGGCGGCGCTTTGACGGAGGCTCTGCCATATCTGGGAAACCCGACTTGAAGGGGAACGATCTTGAAAAGGAGAATGGCGGAGATAAGCCATGAGATATACCACTCAGGACTGCAAGTCCATCCGCCAGGGATGAACTACACACTATCGCTGCTCGTGCGTATCGAACGTGCATAGAACAGATGGTGGCATCAATCAAGTTTCAACCATCCACAGGGCTGACGCGGACTGGCTGATCTACTGTTTGATGCTTCGCGGCCACTTGTCGTGAATGGCATCTCTTGGCGTCCGACTGATCGCCACAGACGTCCACTGTTTTCGGTGTTGTGCATAACACAATGGACAGGTAAATACGAGGGAAACCACAATTTGAAGATGGAATTTTATCTAGCGTATTTCGAGCACGCTGAGGTTTGGCAACTGTAATTATTATTGAATCGAGATATACTCTAATTTGTTCTGGGATAAAGTGGTTTAAGTACATATCTGTGTCTAGATTCGCAACTTCCTTCCAGCACTGTGGAATAGAAACGTCAGAACTGCTAACTTTAGGTAAACATGCCACCTTGCGTTAGCCACAGTCCATCCCATCGTGGCTCAGCAGAGTTTCGTTGGTGCTGGAAGAAGATAGAAATGGATTGGTGCTAATGATGTTGTTTCTTCTAAGTGCAAGAAACATTCGACTAGTGGGAAATTTCCTTTAATAGGTAGGTGGCCAGGGTCGCACCTCCCAGTGCCTTCCACAGGTCCCTTTTAGTAAGGTAAACCGGCGTGGCTACTGTAAGGGGTCGTGTGGAGGCTTTTGATAGGGTCTGGATTCACTGTACAGACGAGTGGAGAAGTACCTGGTATGTATCTCTCGCCGGGGCAAGATTGCAATTGGCTGCTCCTGGTTGGCTAATTTAAGATATGTACTTAACAGTACTCAATCTTACGTACCCCATACAGTCTGGCCGTACAGGCAAGTCAGCAAAGGAGGAAGGCGAAAGTCGGTGCACTGTCCTCTTGGCCTGGAAAGGGCCTGGGAAGAGCCTAGAGGCAGGGCGATAGTCTCGTTTCAACAATTCAATTTTCGCATCCTTTTCCAACCTACGTGCTATCATCTTAATCAATAGAAGTGATACAGGGCGACTAGTAGCGAACTCGAGCCTCTTGAATCTTTTTTTGCTCAGAGTTGGCTTTTTAATTCTGCAGACGCGATCGTCTGCTTCTTTTCCTGTTCTGCTTTTTCTTTCCTTCATTTTCTTCCATTGAACATATTCCGATGCACTGCAGCCGGTGACGCGACTAGAGCTTCTCCTTTGCCCCTTTCTCATAAGCCCGAATTTGTCGCCGCCTTTTTCGATCTTCAACCTCCTGTGCTGAGTCGCGCACCCGGCCAAATCAATAAATACCCGATTGACGCTACGAATATTTTCTCCTGCGTCGACTCGCTCGTTGTTATCATTGGTGGCCTAATCATCAACACGCTCGTTATTCGCGACAATAAATCGCAAGCTATCAGCCATGAGGCTCGCCTCTCTCGCGCTGTTCCTGAGCGCTGCTGCTCTTGGGACCGCGCAAGCAATTGGTGCAGAGGCGAATGATAGCCCAGACCAGAAGAACACATACTTTAATGGTAAAAGAGTACCTCCATTACTCGAGTTAACGGCCGACAACTTTGATAAGGAGGTGAAGTTGTCAAAATTCCTTGTCGTCAAATATTTTAGGTGAGTCTCGTCTTCCTAAGTAACTCCCGGATAATATGCATTAGATACTCTTGGCATATCGTGATGGGGTCTCTCCCTCGAAACCTCTTGACTTCGAGTTCTGGCCATTTGCTTACAACTATTACAGCCCATACTGCCCTCATTGTATAGATTTCGCTCCGACCTACCAGACCTTGTACGAATATTACTACACCTCTAAAGTCCCAAGCGACTCGGACTCAGCCACGCCTACTTCCTTTGAGAAGTATTACGATATCCGATTTGCCGAGCTTAACTGTATCGCTTATGGCGATCTATGTACAAAGCACGATATTCAGTCGTACCCCCAAACTATAATCTACAAAGATGGTGAGAAAGAAGATGCAGTCAAGGGTGGTAAGAGCATGTCTGTCATTTCTGGCATGATTGAGGGTGTATTGGAAAAAGAAAAGCCCGGTACTCGCCCTAAGGAACTTCAGCTCCCCGAACCTGGTGCGACTGCCTTACCGAACGCATCATCCGAGTCTGGAGAATCCGCTGAAAAGCCCGCGAAAGGTGAAAATAACGATGCCACTGGTGTCACCAAGACTACGCCGCAAAAGGCGGATAGCACGAAGCCGTCCAAGCCAACCAAGACTCCCAACGAGCAAGGAATATCTGTCTCGCTCACGGCCGAAAGCTTTCAGACTCTAGTCACGATGACCCAGGAGCCATGGTTCATCAAGTTCTATGCTCCGTGGTGCCATCATTGTCAAGCCATGGCTTCAAACTGGCAGCAGCTAGCTAAAGAGATGAAGGGAAAGCTTAACATCGGCGAAGTCAACTGCGATGCGGAATCCAGGCTCTGCAAAGAAGTTCATCTCCGAGGCTACCCGACTATTCTTTTCTTCAGAGGAGGCGAGCGTGTTGAATACAATGGCTTACGTGGACTCGGCGATTTTATCCAGTATGCTGAGAAGGCTTTGGATATTTGCAGCGGTGTCCAGGATGTCGATGCTGCTTCATTCAAGGCCCTCGAGGAGAAGGAAGACGTCATCTTTGTCTACTTTTATGACCATGCAACCACAAGCGAAGACTTCATGGCTCTCGAAAGACTGCCGCTCAGTCTCATCGGCCACGCGAAGCTTGTGAAAACGAAGGACCCCGCACTCTATGAAAGATTCAAGATTACAACATGGCCTAGATTATTGGTATCACGGGAGGGTCGACCCACGTATTACACGCCGCTAACGCCTAGAGAAATGCGTGATACCCATCTGGTCCTAACTTGGATGAAATCTGTGTGGTTACCTATTGTTCCGGAACTCACTGCCTCGAATGCCCGCGAGATTATGGATGGGAAGATTGTTGTCCTCGGAATCCTTAACAGGGAAGACCAGGAAACTTTCTTGAGCGCTAAGCGTGAAATGAAGCGCGCTGCGAACGAATGGATGGACAAGCAAATCCAATTGTTCCAGCTTGAGCGACAGAACCTTCGAGATGCCAAACAGCTACGTCTTGAAGAAGCCGAGGACCGCAATGACCAACGAGCGTTGCGAGCCGCTAAAAGTATCCGGATCAGCATGGATATGTCTGACCGCAAAGAGGTCACATTTGCCTGGGTGGACGGCGTCTTCTGGCAAAGGTGGATTCGCACCACGTATGGTATTGACATTAAGGACGGTGAACGGGTCATAATCAACGATGAAGATGTGAGTTTGGAGAAAACACGTTTCTTTGTTACGTCTCGCTAACTTGAATTTAGAATCGACGGTACTGGGATATGACCATTACCGGCAGCCCCATCGTTCCCTCGCGAGTATCCATTCTGGAGACCATCTCGAAAGTCACTGCCTCTCCTCCCCTAATCAAACCCAAGCTCACGATTTCGAGTTTCGAGAAAATTTTCTTCGACATAAGAGTCACGTTCTCCGAACACCCATATCTCTCTTTGGGCTGCATAGCAGGCATTGCTTTGGGTTGTGCGTCATGGTTCCGAGGACGAATCCGGAGGAACCGTGGCCACTTTCGCTTAGATGACAACCTCCCTATCAAAGAGATAAAGGAGGGCCTCCTTGGCAACACCGCTAATGGGAAGAAAGATTGAGCAAGTAATATTTTTCTGGCAGAGCAACGAAAGACTTGAGCATCGGCATTGGGAAGTCATGGGTTACTGGAGTTCATATCATCCAGCGGGAGTTCTGTATAATACTCTTGTGTCCTTGCGCTTGCAATGCCACCCATACAATAGTCCCTTGTCTTTTTTTAAAATCCGGTGTCTTGGTTACGGGCACGTTTATATCAGCTCAGAAAGCTACGGCACTGCACGAAAGTTTGGGACTACGGGAACGAAAGGAAGAGGGCGGGATGGGGGCAGTCGAGGAGATAAATGAGAGGTTAGACGATACTAAACTCCTTGTGTTTATTGCGAAAGCAGAGACAAATGCATTATCATAATAATATTCCCTACTACTTTGATATGCTTCCGCCTTGTTTGTTCTGTCATCTTCATTATTGCTGCATTTATACGTTCAAAGTCTATAAAATTGCGTTTATGATATGATATGATGAAAAGGGTGTGCTGCTCCCATCACAATATACTCGCATGGCCTTCTAGTAGCTCAGTCGAGACAAGCTTCGTTCTGTATGCTGAGTAAAAATGATTATATCGCGATGACCACATTGATAGACAACTACGCAATAGTCTCTACCACTTAAAAGTTAAAGACAATAGCACGACACAATGCCAATTGTTTATTCAGTAGGCTCTCTATGGAAACGTCTACTCAAGACGAGCTTGCCTTCTCCAACAGCCCTTGTGTACCTAATGCGCCTTAAGTGTAGATCTCGTCGGTAAACGCATTCAGACTGAGTCCCTCCTTCGCCAGATCCTCAACCTCAATCAGGAACTCAAGCGGCATCTCCACCAGGGTGCCACGCACACGGCTCAGCCAATCCTTGACCTCCGCCACGCCACCGGGGAACTCCTCGCGCACGACGTGTCCGTACTCGACCTTGCCCTGCCGCTCCTCCTCCTCCCGGTCCTTACCCTTGTCCTTATCCTTGCCGTCGTCGCCCCCCGGGATGATGAAGTGCCGGCTGAAGAACTCCTCGTACTGGTCCCAGTTGCGCACGTTGTCGTTGGGCACCGGGTGGAACACTTTGCTGAACACCTCGGTGTTGGTGCGCGCCGTCTCCGTCCACAGCCGCCGGAAGTCTTCGCTCAGCGGGTCCTCGACGAGCCGGTCCGACTCCGACCCCCAGTCGTACTGCTGCGGGTCGCGGTCCACCGGCGTCCAGTTCGCGTTCGGCTCGTCCCACCGCTGGTCCGGCAGCAGACCGAGGTGCTTGCGCCAGAGCTGGCGGCGCAGCGACGTCGCGAACCGGGATGCGGTGTAGGGCCGTCCGTTCATGGTGCTTTCCACAGGCGTCGGGTCCTCGATCACGACGGCGATCTCCGAGTCGTGCGTCCCGAGCTGACTGCGATCGTTCAGGTTCGCGGATCCGCAGATGACGAGCTGGTCGTCTGCGATGAGCACCTTGCTGTGGATGTACAGCTCTTCGGACACGAAGGCGTTTAGCTCGTCCTCCTCGCTGCCGTTCCACGGCACGTTGCGGATGTCCGGCCCGCCCTCCATGTAGCAGCTGGACACGGTGTCCCAGGTTCTGTCGTCGACATTGGACGCTGCGGACTGGTAGCGGTCGTAGCTGCCACTGTTGTAGCCGTATTCGCCTCCCTCGTTGCGGTCGCCGTACGGGTATCCGCCAACCCTGTCGTCGTACTCGCGGCGCGCGTCTTCGTATGACACGCCGCTCTCCCGTTCGACCTGCCGCAGGGTCGAGGAGATGTTGATGCGGTCGTAGTTGCGCAGGTTGTAGAAGCCGATGTAGCGGCGCCAGTCGTCGATACCCTGCTGCTGCAGGCACTCGATGATGCTGTGGCCGCCGCGGTTGATGCTGTTGTACTGGAACTCCATGATGGCTCGGGTGCCGAGGGCCCCGTCCGAGTGCAGGTCACCGGCGAAGGCGGGGACGGCTGGCATCAGGACGATGACGTGGAAGTCCTCCCCGTTGTTGTGGGCGCGGACGATGCGTGATACGATGGAGGCGCCTATCTTGTTCTCTACCGGACGTTGCTCGTCGGAGGTCGCTGTGATGAAGAACTATGGCTTGTTAGATACTACTCTGGTGGTTGTGGATGCTCGAGTTGAGGTCTTACTTGATTCTCAATGTAGATGAAATGCTGAGCATTTTCGATGGCGTTGACGTACGCATTGGCAATCGAGTGCTCCGTAGGATGGCCAGCAGACCATTCGCAGCAGCTTGAGGGTGATAAGTATATAAAACTTGGCTGGAAACCTTTCAGGGGTGAATATAGACTTACCTTCGGCAAAGTTGGATCTTAACGTTTCCGGAATGGCCGTAGTTGTCACCACCACCGCCACCGCGTTCGCGTTCACGTTCACGATGTTGATGGTGGCCTTCGCCTTCCTGTCCAATGAGGTGTCTTATGCCTCGATTGAAATGGCCCTCGAATTCATCCATCAAGTGATGGGGTCCCTCTCGGGATCGTTCGGTAGGCTGGCCAAAGCCAATCCTCTCGTACTTGCCAGCATCTTTCTTGGTGTACTTCTCATCGAAGATGAAGTTCCTTACTCTGGGTTAGGCAAATCTCCTTCAACATTCGGGTACAACTTACCATCGGTCCGTGAAATGCTCGATTAGACTGCCCACAATGGGACCTTTTAGAGAGATGGCAATATCAGACCAGCCCATCCTCGAGCTCTTGGTTCGGTCAACTGCGATTTGTAAGATATTTGCTGGACGTAGTAGCACTCTTGACACTCACGCTTGTTATGATTCCAGTTGTCAACACCCTCGAAGTCGTAAATCCGGGCATTGTTATAATCCTGACCAGGGAATACGATTGCATCCAGATTGCCAGGGTGAGCGTCGGCGATGGGGTGACCTATTATTAGTTAGCAAGGTGGTATGCCCACAGGAGTACCCTAGTGCTCGACTAACTGTTCGTGTCATATCTTCCAAAGCCTATGCTTCATTAGCAACTGTTTAGGGGGTACGATGTCAAAGTTCCAACATACACATATCGAGACCACCCATGAAGGCGATACGTCGGTCAACAACGCACAACTTCTCGTGGTGAGCCCAGTATAGGACGGTGTCACCGAACGAACCGTAAAGTTCCTTCAAAGCGTCTCCTGAGAACTTGGAGAGGCTGAAATCGTTCAACTTAAGACTGTCTAGGGACAAGTCGGCGAAGGCAGTCTCGAGCTTCTGTCGGTCTGTCGGTAGATGATCAGGGTGTCTGAACACCTTGATGTTTGGGTGTAAGGCTTCAAGAGCGTGCTTGGTGTGCTAATTAGTGAAGTTAGTAAGGCCAATAACTCTAAGAGCTTTGTATATTACTAACCGCAGAATCCACTAAGAACGCAGTGTGTTAGCTGAATCCATTATACTATTAGCCAAGGAGATACTTACGGGTCAGGGCTTGGGTAACCTCCTTGTATACAATGACACGCACTTCAACTCCCCTCTCAGCAGCAGCTCGCAACATGTTGTCGAGACGGTACTGTTCATTGCGCGAAGGAGGACGTCGGAGGTAGAGCTCCGGGCTCAGCCACCAATCTAGAATGTAGATACTTTCTCTAGCCTCTGCATTTTCTGTTAGTATCACCGTCCCGGAGCATGCTTATTTTGAATGTTTCATATAGGTACCTTCAAGAGCTAGAGACACAGCGTAGAAGTACGAAGCACCATCGACGTACCACTTCACAGAACCGGAAGTCTCAGGTGCAAAGGATTGGAAGCGATAGTTGCTGGTCTGGACTTGTTGCTGCTCAGCACCGGCGCCGCCATCGCCATGTGGGTGCTCCTCTTCCTTATGGTGTAGAGCCTCCTTCACCTCGTGGAAGACATCTTCCGCCTTACGGAAGAGATGGTCCATCTTGGAGATGAAGAGGCGGTATGTTAGGTACTAGAAAAGGACGAGACGCGACTATTCTCAAAGTTCACGGAAAAGGGAAAAGATAGATTCGGTTGAACTAGTAGATATACGCTACGTCCATCCAAGTCTAGCTACATATATGTAATTCCGCAGGTACTCCAAGATGACGCTTCTGGTCAGATTGAATCACGGTTATTACGGAGGGGGTGAGAATGGGCTTGTGGAACCCAGACGCTTTCAAGCTGAAGTCTTGGCTTGCATCAGCCCCCATATAGCAACAACGAGCAAATCAAGTTTGGTCTACCACGTCAGGGGCTGTGAATCAATGTCAAAGGACGGACTATCAATGGCCACGCTTAGAAAGGGTTTGCTCGTAGGTGTGAGGTGTTGATAGGATATTGACCAGGCCGATGAAGTTATGAATATTACCCCTCCCCCACCAGGTTACGACGCGAAATCATGCACTGTACGTAATACAGCCCTAGTCGAGAGGATACGGAAAGTGAGTGGCCGGATTTGGCTGCTATTCGGCGATGTGGAGGATGTTTCAAGGGGAATTTCAAGGAGTGCAGCGCTGTCGCGTGACACTGTGCAACTGTACAAGGTACATACTTGTGAAAGGCGGTGACTGCATGTATTAGCCGCCTTCCCTTCAAAAAAGACCGGCAGAATCCATGACCCACTAAAATTTTCAATTGTCCCACCAATGCGCAAACCTTCAACACTTGAGCTACATTTTGTATCAGTCAATTGCGACGACAGCAACCCTGGCCAAGTCAACATGCCCAAGAAGCAGCCCAAGAAGCAAGATGGCTCCTCTGCAGCCGCGGCTGGCGATTCGCGGTTCGCCAATTTCGAGTCAGATCCTCGTTTCCGCCTTCCCTCGAAGCACCGCAACAAGACCACTCTCGACAAGCGCTTCTCGCGCATGCTGAAAGATGACGACTTCATTGCGAGCGCGAAGGTGGACAAATATGGCCGAAGGCTAAAGTCAGACAACAAAAAGAAAGCTTTGAAAGCTATATATCAGGCTGAAGACGACGAGGACGCCGAAGTGGATGAGGACGATGTAGTCGAGCGGGAGCTTCAGAAGGCTAATGCCAAATATGACCCGGCTCGTGGCGGCGGTTTCTCTTCCTCAGAGTCGGAATCAGAAGATGACTCAGATGCCGACGATGATCAAGACGAAGAGGAAGAGGGATCCGAGATAGACACGTCCGGGAGCATGCAAAGACTGCGCGACGCTCAAGCCGATGTTGAAGCAGGAGAGGTCACGAGACGGATAGCCATCGTCAATCTTGACTGGGACCACATCAAGTCGGCAGACCTAATGGCACTCTTCAACAGTTTCGTACCCAAAGGCGGTCGTATCGAGCGGATTTCCATCTACCCCAGCGAGTTTGGCAAGGAACGAATGCAACGGGAGGAGCTAGAAGGACCGCCTAAGGAAATTTTCAAGAAGGCTTCGGATTCAGAGGACGAAGAATCCGAGCCAGATTCTGAAGAGGACAGTGATGAAGAGGAAGACGACGAAAAAATAAAAAACGAAATTCTCAAGGAGGGAGATGACCAGGACTTTGACAGCGATGCTCTTCGGGCTTACCAATTGGATCGGTTGCGGTATTATTATGCCGTCATGATATGCTCTGACACAGTTACTGCAGAGAAGATCTACCAGGCAACTGATGGTACGGAATACCAATCCTCGTCGAATTTCATGGACCTGCGATTTATACCCGACGACGTTACATTCGACGACGAGCCGAGAGACGAGTGTGATTCCATATCACCGGATTACAAGCCGACCGAGTTCACAACAGATGCCTTACAACACTCCAAAGTCAAACTCACGTGGGACATTAACCCCGAAGAAACGACACGAAGAGAGAATATTAAGCGGGCATTTAGCGCTAGCCGCGCAGAACTCGAGGATAACGACTTGCGCGCATATCTCGCAAGTGATAGCGACGATGACGACGGCCAGGACGAAGAAGAGGACCAGGCCGAAGTAGCGGATGATCAACCAAAATTGACCAAAAAGGAGTTAAAAGCCAAGAAACTCCGAGAGGCGCTCGGCCTTAGTTCCGAACCATTAGCCCGACCCTCGAAATCCGGACCAGTAGGAGATATGCAAGTCACGTTTTCTGCTGCACTTATGGACGGCAATGATAAGAAGAAGAAAGAACCGGAAGCCGAGGAGACTACGATAGAAAAGTATAAGCGTAAGGAGCGAGAGAGGAAAGCGCGGAAGAAAGAGAAAGCATTGGCGAAGCGAAATGGAGCTTCGAACGAAGCAGATGATGACGCTGCAGAGCCTCAGGATGATCTCGGCTTTGATGACCCCTTCTTCACTACTGAAGAGCCTGTCAAGAAGTCCAAGCATGCAGAAAAGAAGGAAGAACGCCGTAAAAGGCGGGAAGAGAAAGAGGCTGAAGCGGCTGAGAATGCTGCACAGAAAGCCCAACTGGAGCGACTCATGGCCGATGATTCCAAGGAAGCTGCTGAGCATCTTGACCATTTCGATATGAATGAGATCACTCGGGCTGAGAAGCAGAGGTCTAAGAAGCATAAGAAGAAAGGAAAGAAAGATGTGGAAGATCATGGAGGCCTTCAAGAAGGGTTCGAGATAGACGTCAAGGATGACCGATTCAAGGCTGTTTTCGAGAGCCATGAATTCGCTATCGATCCTTCGAATCCGAAGTTCAAAGCTACCCAAGGAATGAAGCAGTTGCTTGAGGAGAGACGTAAGAAGCGGAAAAATGACCCGGATGCGCTTGATGGACAACAGCGCCAAAACGGCAAGGCCAAGAAGCAAAGGAGATAGAACCAGGTGAATCTTGAAGCAATATAGGTTTGCGTATCCTGTCATAACGCCTGATACATGTTGATTATAGATTTCGTCCTCTACAGCCTTAATACCCCCACCTTTCTAGCTGGAATATTTGACTACGGACTTTGCAAGTGTTCTGATGAAAACCTAGTATTCTGAATCGAAAAGCCTTTACCTATCTCCTTGGATCTTCCAGGTATACGGGTACTCGCAGGATCTGATGATTACTACCCCCTGCCGGGGTTATGATTGGCTCTATCTCCATCTCCACTATTGCCTGCCTGCTGCGCTGGTCAGGAGTCAAATGAGGTTGACTCATATATAGGTAGGTTCCCTCTCTCTTCTCCTGGTCTGATAAAGTAAAATCTTTCTGTAAAGTGATAGGAATTACCTGGATGTCATAAGGCCGACAATAGGATGATGGATATAACAACGTTGTTRCGCGAAGAGCTCTAAACTAMCCGGCCGAAGGCCGGGKATACATACTAGATACTTCTTTGTTCTAAGTATCCCTTACTAGATCCGAAGTATCCGAATCCTGACACTGGATATCTGCCGAAGTCATGCTTAGATAGCGATCATGGCGACAATTCCATTCTATGACGTTGACTGGACATCACACTCAAAAGAGAATCACAGCGAAGTAGTCATCCGATCAAATAATGGCTGTCAAATCCATTGCAAGATTGATCCGTCCCAGTTCATGCGCTCGCCCCAAATCACCAGAGAGTATCTTGAATGGGTGCATATCATGACATCTGAGGAATGCCTCATGATAGATAATCCGTACGAGTGGATATTAACATTCTTCAGACCAGTGATCAACCAGCTCTTGGCGAACACGCCTCCGTTGGTGTTGCCGCCCAGGTCGCTCCCGAACCTTTCCCAATATCTGCATCCTAAGCAATTCGTTTGTACTCTGAAAGCGATAGATAATGAGCCAGTTGCCCACCACTTGAATATCCCGGACGTCGACTCCTACCAGCAAGTCCACTACCTGAGAGAGGAGATACTGCGTGATCTGGATAGCTGGACTACCTTGTATGCTCCAAGCGACGTCAAAATATGCTACGACGACCCCTTGGACACTCTTGTCCAGATCCCCACGCGGGTCGTGGTCGAGGGGAAAGATGGGAAGCCTGTCACTTGCTACTACAAGCCGATGGGCTCGGCAGAACACCCCAAGTACGAGAGGGAGCTCCTGGCATATAAGAAAATGATAGCTGTCGACTTCCCATTCACGGAAAATCGAATGTGCCGGCTTCACGGCGTCGTCAGAGAAGGAAACAAGGTGTTTGCCACGCTGCTGACCTGGATCGACGTGAAGTGGAACTTGCACCTCATACGGGTAGAGGGTGTTCCTCCCGAATTGCGTCAACGCTGGCGAGCTCAGATTAAACAGTCGCTGGAGAGCCTTCACGACCATGGCTTGGTTTGGGGCAGCGCTTGGCCAACCAATATTCTGATTGACCAGGAGGACAATGCTTGGGTCGTTGACTTTGGCGGCGGCTGGGCCGAAAAGGTAGGGACTGTAGAGGGCGATCTGCAAGGCTTGGCTAAGATCATGGACCTTCTTCGCTAAGCTGGGTTCACTATGAGACTGGTGGGAATAACGGGTATATGGCAACGATGATCGAACGTAGTAATAGACGTAATATTTAAGACTCAAATAGCATCACGGATTCTCCTTTTCGTGACGGCGCTTTAGAATTTGTTGTCTTGTATAAGGACTCCCGCTCGTGAGCTGCTATGATATTAGGAGGTAGGTAAGTAATAACCGAGATTCCTTTCCGCTAGAAATGGTACAGGACTCTGMCCCGCCTCTTTATACTTAGTTGATCCGCGGATATTATTCCCCAAACTCTTGAATTCCTGATTCGTTTTTCGAGCTAAGTCCCCGGACTCGCTGCCATGTAGGAATTGTATTAGGAGAGCGAGAAGCTGTTTCGTTGCCTCATCGCTCAAGCACTGATAAAAGCAATCATCCTTATAGACTCTTATCAGTACTATGCGAGGCGATGTAGTTTTGGAAACTTCTCTAGGATGTTGAGAAATAATGTCATCTATAGGGAGTGGCAATGCTCTCCTACGGGCACGCTTGGAGTATGCCTCGACTAGGAATGCTAGATCCACATCCAAAATGACGGATGAAACCAACGGCTCCTCGAAGTTGGTTTTGACAGCTAAGACACCCTCAGAGATCTGAATAAAAAGTGGCATGCGCTCTTGCAGGTCTGGTCCAGCTTCCATGAATCTCTGTAGTTGCCTATACCTTGCACCGACTTCTTGTATGCTGTATCCCCGCGTGAAGATTTCGACTAGAAACCTACTAATGGGGCTTTGGAAGGCCATCTGTGGCCTCGCTGTATATAGGTACGTATGTATGGTGTTCGTTGGATAGCAAATCCCCTTAGCATTTATGTCTGCGTTCAGAGCTAGCAGAGGTTCCCAAAAATGGCTGAGTTCATCCAGGAAGTCCCTGTGACGATTGATTTGAGGCGTACATTTGTATCGCAGGACGTCTGTGGCCAGCGACGGTGGGTTTAAACTGTTCGCTATATTCGACAAGACGAATTTCTCAAACGAGACACGAGCTGCAATCGCCAGAAAGTGAGGTCTGGGAGTGTCATGAACATAATGCCCGTTATCGTACAGGTCCCACATGGCTTTTAAAACTTCATCAATGGCTGTTGAAGGGATAGCGCCCGTTAGCTGTGATAATATATCGATAGTGTCGTGGACAGAAGGGAAACGGTATGATTTGATGAGTTTCTTCATGACCAAACCGCCCTTTATCATTTGAAACGATCGCTCATGCTCAGTGGATGAATCGCATGCGAGGATACGGTGTCCTCCTTCAGTATCCGTAAGGAAATCATAGGCTGTCCGGTGAATGAATTGTACTGACGCTTCCCAGTAAGGCAGCAAGTTGTCGTATTGGGTGGGATTCCACGTTTCTACCCCTTCACCTGATTTGGGAACCACCTCCAAAAGGCCAATACATCGACGTTGGATTTCCCGCACGGTTTCATCGCACTCCCGTATTAAGGAAATCGAATTCATGGTATCCCTCTGATTTATGAATGTATGCTGGACTTGACGATTTGTTGCAGCCATCAGATGTAATAGCCGAAGCTTGGATATGGATCTCATCACCTCCCTTTGTGAAGCGATAACCAGATTGAAATATCTGGCAGCAGTTTCTCGATACAGCCTTGTATCTTCATTCATTCGGGTCCACATGTCATCGTAGAGTTTGTATAGGTCATTGGGCATTTCTCTAAGCCGCTGGTACAGCATATCCGTTGGATCGTTATTCATTAGTCCGCGGACCAAGCTATCGGATGCCAAACGAAGCCAGAGAAAGACACCTTCCGCCTTGTGAAGAAGTAACTTGGTGATATCTGATCCAGTGTACTCGGATATTTGGCCATTGGAAATATACGGTTGTATTTTCGCGGATGCGTATTCTCTCATATCGTTGAGTGTTAAGTCTTGCAATTTAAGATGTGGATATTTGGAAAGAGCAGATAGCAGATGCGGCTCTGGCCGACTAGACACGCAAAGCTTGATATTAGGAAGTGCGCCAAGGGTTTCCACAAGCTCTATGAGAGAGGAGCGGTCTTCTAGGCATATTTCATCAAGGCCATCGAGGAATATACAAACTGAAGATGGATAGCTACGCAACACTGCGAAACATACATCTTTAAGTTCTTGGCGTGACCAATCAGTGACCGATTCTTTGGCTAATAACGACCGCTTTCGGGGGGTCAGTATCGAGTTTAAAGGGGTCGTGTTAAGGTCGAGGGCTTGGTAAAGGATGGAACATAGGCATCCCTTAATATTCCCCTGTAATCTGGATCCGGCTTTCCAGAAGAAGTGAGACAATATCACAGGATCCTTGGCCCAAGTAGCTAACGCTTCTTTCGTAAGACGGTTCTCTATAAGGTATTTCATCAATGTGGTTTTCCCAGACCCAAGCTTGCCATTGATCCAGTAAATGGCGTTGTCAGATTTAAGCCAATCTTCAAAATTGTACCATGGCTTATCTTCGAGACCGCTGTGCTTACCCTTTGAAGCTTCTTTAGAGAAAGCATTATCCGAGGTTGCGGACTCCAAAGGGGGGAAATTGTCACCATTAGATTTGAGCAGATCTTCCGAATTTGCACGGAAAACCCATCGAAAAGTCTCACTGTGAGAACTGACTATGTCATTCTTCCTTTCATTCATGCTCGGGAATCGGAGACTTTGTACGAATCGAGTTTGCTGTTCCTTAATAATAGCTCGCATACCTGACTCGATTGGTCTTTGGGCGATCTCGCTTTTCTCTTTGTGCTTAAGAGTTTTTGGTGCCTTTTCTAGGATGTCGTGGATGGCTTCTTTTACCAGTATAAAATCACGGCATTCTGGATCCCCGAATTTGTTCATCATCAAATGTTTTCTCTCGAGTCTCTGGCGATGAAAGCCATGGAGACAGGCCGAAGATTCGGTAACGAGCTGCAAATATGAGAATATGTTTCTTGATGCGGTGATTTGGAACCTTACTATGGAACCGCGCGACCACTTATCCGAAACCCATGCCGGAAGAATCTTCTTCGCAATCTTGGTTTTCCTTGTCTCATAGAAACACCAAATAGGCAATCGGATGAAACTGTCGTTGGCGATTTCGGCGAACTTCTGGACGCGCTCACGAACAAAAGCATGACGCTCTTCCAAGTCCTTGATTAACTGATTCGACGCCTCCTTGCCCATGATCCCCCGAACAACTACGAGCCACGATGCGGGGCGTGCCGCATCCGTCCCGAAAAAGGGAGTCGCTAAGAAGACGATGCCGATCGTAGACTGAAGTATTTTACGGTATTTACTGCCTTCCTGGGCCGCCCGGCAGACAGCCTACCAAGCTTAGCTATAACTTTACTAGGTATGTATTTAGATAGAGCTCACCTCGGCTAGGATAAGTCCTCCAAAACAAGACGCGATAAAGAGTATGGGCCGATTGGAGGCGCCATGCTCCGCTGCCACGAGAGCAAGGAGGTTGTCGGCATGGCTCAATAATGTCTGAACGGGAGCATTATCAAAAACTTTCGCATTCCAATCATATGTATAAATCCTGGCGCTTGGGACGGCAGCCGGTAGCATGCGGCGATCGTCTAGCCAGTTCACACCCTGGCTCCCATCTTTTTTGTAAGTCCATGTCCGTGGCGACTCGGTATCTAGGCCGTGAATAGCGATGATGCTACCGTGCCATTAGAATTAACTAGGGCAGGAGTGGAATACATATTGGGTGGCGGAGAGCGTACTCGACTGTAGTGTTATCCGTATCGCCTTCGGTAGGGACGACCTTCCTAAGCCCAAGGCGTTGTTGACTACCTGGTTCTAAAGCGGACGGCAATAGGTAATTATTAGCGCATTGCTGGCTCTAGTAGGTGATTGTGGAACATACCGCTCCGCCCCATCGTGGGAAGTCCCACGGGCTACGATGTGCATTGGCTTGCTCGAACGTCGCTCAGGGGTTTGCGCAGAACCAGAGACTGTCGGCCGGAGCTTGAGGTCGCAGCCGTGTGGAGTATGACTAATGCGAGTAAAACCTAGTACGGACAAAGTAGGATCTACGAAGACTAGAGGAGCGGAGCTGGGAGTTGTCGGAATACCGGAAGCGGGCGGACGCACGCCGTATGTCTTGATATCCGGAGACATGTGGAATAAGGGCAAGCTCATGCTTTGGTTCCCGCACTTGTTGGTTGATTATTTCGCTAGAAGCAGACACAGCACGATGCAACGTTTGTTGATGCCTAATTTTTCTCTCGCATTAGCCTGAAGATGATACTGGTCAGCCAGTCAAGTGTTAGCGAGTATTGCGGCTGAAGAGGGGTAAGACTGCAGGGTGCGTAGGTACGTTTTCGGGAATATCTCCCCTTAACCATATCCGCTATCATTGAAAATAGTCGATATAATAACAGACACTTATTTGTGAGTTAATTTCCGATAAGAAATAGGATATGTATAAATAATCCAAATTCCCTTCCAAGTTAGTTTAGATGTTATCGAATTGCTTCCTCTTATACGATACCGTCACTGCGGCGGTCCTAGATAAGACCCACCTGTGACCATGACGGGGCTCGCTATGGATATGCTCCAGATCCGGATCCTCAACATAATATCTCCAAACCATCCATTTGGCTCGGCGCAGAAGCAGGCGCACCTCCAAAGTTCTTGATGAGAGCATTCTTGGACGCGGCCGGGGATAACCAGATGTGTTAATTCTGCTCTTATATTCCATAAGTCTCTAGGTGGGTCTTGGAGTCGGGTTTCGTAGGCACAAGCAGCGATATTCGCCAGCCTGTTGGCTGGCGATGATGCTGGTTCGTTACTTGGCGATTTAGGTGGCCAACCAGGCGGCGCAGCCAACTAACTCAATTTCCATATAAGTCGTCGGCCACAAATAGCATTTGAATTCTTTTTTTAACTTCATTGTCTCAATGATTATCACTTAAGTCGTCCTCATTTTGCATCCCACTGGTACATTTGCAGCTATGACTGGGTCTGTCATATTCACGGGAGCAAACGCCTCCTTGGCAATCCCGGCTATCGACCACCTTCTGAATAAATATCCGGAATATGAGCTTATCCTGACCGTAAGGGACACTTCAGAGTCGGATGTCAACACCAATAGGTATGATACATGAAAATATACATACCTGGTTCTAATATTGGCAGATTACGTGAAGTTATATCCAAATACCCGCAGGCAAAGACACATATACGCCAGCTAGACCTCGCTAACCTATCCTCTGTGCACGAATTGGCCCAGAGCATAGCTCAGGAGATTGAAGATGGAAAGCATCCTCCTATTAAGGCTATCATCTGTGCTGCCTACCGTTGGAATTTTGCTCAAGACCCACAATCTACGATTGATGGTCTTAATGAGACTCTGCAGATCAGCCATGTGTCCCATGTGGCCTTAATTCTCAGACTGGTAGGGAACTTTAAACCAGAGGGTGGACGAATATTGGTCTTCTCTAGCGATACACATACACCGGGCGGGAGCAGCGGCGAGAAATACCCACCAGGGATTCCTCAGGACTTGGACCTTTTAGCCAAACCTCCTGTGTACGATGACAAATTCGGTCGTGGCTTTCAAGTTTACGCCAATATAAAGCTCGCTATTACGTGTTGGATGTATGCACTGAATCGCTATTTGCTGAAGGTATGTCCAAAACTTTTATGATAATATGGCCAACTACCTACCTCCGATGGGGAATGAAGCTTGCTTACAAATTTTGCGAGTTTAAAAGGACCCAAATCTGAGCCACATCGCAGCCGTCGCTATGAACCCAGGCAACCTCGTAGACTCTCGTGCGCTTCAAGTCAATACGCCTTGGTGGTATCCTTACAGTAAGCAACAGAAGCCCCTTACATGCTTGGAGTCGAGGGCCCCTGACAGGATCTACCTTTTGGCCTCCCCCTTGAGGATTATGCTAGATTATTGACGATTCCTGCATTTATGACAGTAACTATTAACGCTGTTACTATAGTGCAGAGATTCTTCCTGCAACCTTTCGAGCCGCTGCTTCGTCTCGCAAATCCCACGCTGCGAACCGCGGCCCCCGCAGGAATTGACGTGACCGAACTCGCGTTAAACCCTGCTTATGCAGCTGAGCGAGGATTCTTCACACTTCTGAAGAAAGACCAAAGCTCCCCTGAAAGTCAAGACGAAGAAAAGCAGCAAGCGTTATGGGCCAAGAGCTTGGAATGGGCGAGAATTACGAAGGATGACACCGCACTCACAGGAGCTTTTGAGTGATCGGCGAAGGTGATTGGAATCCGGTTGGAATCGTCTTTGAGTACCTATATATTTCGTCGCTGTCTATATCTTCTACCTATGTTCAATACGTTTCGTATACGATAATCTCCTGAAAGTGTAACGCTAAACGCTCTGCAGTTTGGACTATTGTATAGGTAGCTTTCTGGATCTCAGAGGGGTCGCCTTTGGGTGCTAGATGCATGGTATTGGGGTGGGAATCCATACATCAGTCTTTTTAACAAGCTGAACAGTGTATAATACGAAAGCCCATGTGTCTTCGGCTATGCTTTGAGAACTAGGCCGTAGGGGTCGATTTACTTTTGCTTCGACTAAGCGTATTCCCAAGCATCAGGCCCAGACGAGGTGTATGTCCTAACCGAGGTATTGATACAGCCTTCTGTTCCAGACCCAACGTATATCTGATACGTTCGCTCCCTAGGATCGCCTTCACTAACTGGGCACATTAACCAGAACTGACCAGAGTGACCCAGAACTACTGGGGCGCCGAACGACTCGCTCCGGGTACGCTCGAAGCCTGTAGTGACAGCTCCCTCTGGTAGTGCTGCTGAATGCGCGATGGTGTATGACAGTGAGCCGTCCGCCGCGATGTAGACTGCGACATCATACAAGTTAATCATCTTCAAGCTTAGTTGGAAAATTGGATTTCTACTATTCATACCTTGCTGCCCGCCAGGCACTGCAACATCTAAAGATAAAGTATTGTTGCCTCCTACGAAAACCGTCTTGGATCCTGGATAAGTGGAGCAATCGAGGCCATCGACCTCAGGGCAGTACGCGGAGGTGTTTCTGTTGACGAAGAACTTCCCACCACTAGCATTGATAGAATCTCCAAGGAAGAAGTAATCATCCTCAGCTGGAACTCTCCAAACACCGGCCGTCCAAGGTCCGTCAGGAACAGACCCAGCCCTGGGAGCAATCGATGCCGCAAGAGTGGCAATTGGACAGAAAACTAGGACCGTGAGGCCTCGCATGGTTAGACGCCAGGAGGAATGAAATTGGTTATGAAATATTATATGGCGTAAAAGCTTGACGTGATAATTTGATCTTATTGCCTACGATTTTACTGGTTTTACGGGACCGGCGAATATAAGATACGGAAAGACTGGCCCATTTAATAGGGGTCTTTAAAGTTAAACGAACGACGTGGTCTACAGCTATCATACGTTACCTAGGAACTAGTTATAACTTGGCATGGATCAATAAGACCATTAGGTATTCTAGCTATCGAATGGCTTGATGCGACGTCACAGCTGGTGGCTGTTTGGACGTTGATTATATTGATCTAGAACCTAGCTTTCTCGGCTAATATACCTATCCATGTGCCTGAACAAGAGAACGTCTATATTAATACGAGGCTTACGTAGGATGCGTTGGTACCTTAATTCTTTTCGAATTACATAGTATCGCATACTAAGGGAGCAGTAGATTGCCTGCCGACAAATATCTTCATATCCTCGAACACCTCCCAGAGACGTGTAGGTATACTTATACTACAATTGGAAAGTGGAGTCTCGTATCACGGTTTTCTATTGGTAGAGGGAGTTCAAGATGACTCGCGCTGGATATGGACGGTGTATGCCTTCCTTCATCGTAGTATTGGATCATACGTTTCCTTGGTTCTACTATTGGAGAGGCGTCTCCTAGAGAATGAGCGTTCTCTATACACGGCGGTCATGGCGTAGTTATATGAATAGCTCCCTTGCTAGACAATCAAGCAGTATCGTAATGTAATGGATTCAACTACTACCTGGATGACCCAGTTTCTTCGGTAATCTCTTCATGTATCTGATAACATACCTCCCCCACCTCCCACTGCCCTTCTCCCCCATGACTTCCTCTCCTTCTTCCGGGCCTCGTGGCGCATACTCGTCTAGGTTTATATCTAGCTCCCTCACAGTCTCAAACCCGAACTTCTTATATGCCTCATACGCCTGATGCGACGAGTGCACCCATATAGGTAAGCCTAGGCCGTCAGCGATAGCATTGCCGTGACGTATCAAGGCGCCGCCCACGCCTCGGGATTGGTGCGAGGGCGACACGATGAGACCGACGATCAACATGCAGGGCGTGTCGGCGGGGACCAAGTTAGACAGCCAGTACTGCATGTCCGCGTCTTCGAGGGCGTGAAGGCGATCAATGGAGTTCTCCTCTTCCTCCTCACCATCCTTCTTATCCTCACTCTTGTTTCCTTCGTTATTCCCTTGCGCTTGCTTCCGTTCTTCCTCTGCTGGCTTCTCATCTCCGGGTCCGTCCCACGGAACCAGCTCTTGATCCAGGCCCCTAAACGCCCAGCCTGCGTGTCCAACAATCTCMCCCGTCTCGTCGTCCATAGCCTTAACGTAGACGTAGTTTCTCCTGTGGAGGGKGTCGAGGAAGCCGGAGCGGGAGATATCGAACATGTCATACCCCTGACGGCCGAGCTGCTTCACGATGGTGTGCGGGTCCACGGAGAAGGCGGACGCGGTGATGCGGGCGCAGGCGGGGATGTCGGCATACTGGAGGGGCTGGATGGAGACCGAGATCCCCTTACCAGAAGACATCGTGTCCAGGGGCGCTGCCGTGAATGCTGAAGATGTTGGACTTCCGACGCCTTATCTCCTCCTGTTGTCAAGCCTGCCAACACACCCGTTGGCTCGGAACGAATTCTCCGGTTTAAATTTCCGGCTTGAACGGTAGCGCGTGGAGATGTGTAAGCGTAAGCGCCCGTATGTAAGCTGCAGGTAGCTACCCCGCTGCAGCATGCCGAAAGGATCCCGGCCATGCAGCCAAGGTTATCACATACTAGCCGGCGTGCAGGAGCATAAGATGGACGCTTAGCTGCAGCTATAGCTAACCGCTTCTGGAAGCAGAGCGCAGAGTAAGAAGAATATTGCTTTTGAAGGCTGGATGCATGATTCTACTAACGATACCTAAGAACGCATCTACTATCCCATCGCCCTCAACTCGCCGGGCCTCGGATCTCCGAATCCCGGGGACATCCCGATGACGATCTTGTTCCCCGGGATCCCCTTCGTCATGGCCACCGCGCAATGCTCCCCGTGCGCTGTTGCGTCCGGGAACCCCGTGTATTCCATCTTGGCCTTGCCCCGCATCTGCTTCACCAGCGTGTAGAAGCAGTGCGCATTGTGCCAATCTATCGTCGACCATGCCTGCCGCTCCGGGTCTGGCTTATCTGCGAGATAAGCCATCTCCTCAAGCGTATACAGCCGGGAGTTGCTAGTGTTGGAGACGTGGTACAGCCACTCGCCGTTCGGCCCGGGCCCGGCGTGCTCGAAAAGGCCCGTTAGCTCGTCGTCGCGACAGTGCGGCGGGAGCCACGAGGTGGCCAACGAATCGTATTTGCAACCTCGAGCGAGCGCTTCCGCGGTAGAGGTACCGCAGTAGCACGGCGGCAGTGCTGCCTTTTTTATGTGGATTACGGTAGATATGCTGAGGGTGACGAGACTATAGAGAGCCAATGCGAGAATGATGGTCTTGAAAATCCACGACAAGATGACAAGAAGGCGACTTGGCCGAGCTGGGGGGATGAAAAGGTCGGAGCCTTCTTCATTACTCGTCCTGGTTTCTGAATATCCATCTTTATCGTGTTTAGGGATGAACGGCTCCGAAGACGAGGACGAAGATGGGCTGTACTGATCCATCAGTGTCTGTACTTCCGTACCTGTTATGAGTTCGAACCTACGAGTTCATTGTGAACGAACGTCTGTTACTGTGTACCTAACGTAATGACTCGCTATTAACACGGGATACGGTGTGTTGGGAAGCAAATAGGGGGACGGGAGGGGAGGGGGAGGAGAAACATCATGAAATTCAGGAGTCAAGCATCTAAGATGAAATTTGAGTCCCAAATTCGCAATATGTGCCCCATTAGTAAGACCCGTTGGACTAGAGGTGCTGGCTTAGAATGCACAGATCTGACACCGGCAGAAACAGTATAGCTATTTGCTTAGACTCCTTGGTTCATCGGATTACCCTTTTGTTAGTCACCTTATAACATGTGCCTTCCTAGTAATGTGATCACTCGGGTCTTGCAAGGGAATAGCAATATCAAGACTTACTACGAATGCAGGTTAACATGGAGACCTATTATTAAGTTGGTTGGTAAGCTGCGGAGGATATGCACCCCCTTGTCCATGCCTCTGCATATGCTGAACTAGGAGTCTAGATCACCTCAATATCAATTCCTACCCATCGACATACCCGTTCGCATCATTTTACTGCATACTATAGAAATCGGGAATATTGGATCTCACCGCTGCTTCAGATATCTGTAACAGGATTCGGGCCATCTGGTCATCTGATAGTGAACTTGGTAGCATTGAAACATGGGACTTGTCAAGATCTAACCTACAGATTGTCAAGCTACAGTCGTTTCTCAGCAGTACATTCTTGGTGTCACTCGTGTAGATGGGTGAACCTTTTAAGTTCCCCTAAGTCATTGTATGCAGTTACATGGGCTTTCATATTAGGAAGATTCAAAAGTAAACATTCATCGAGTGAGCAAATGATTTTGTGATTGCCTCGTGTATGCCATCGTTACATATCCAGCGTTCCAGGTCATTCTCATATATTCAACTAATGTGCTCCCGTATATTTCCGTAGAACATGTCTACCAATAGCTATCTTCATGATAAGCTTACTGCTTGTTGTTTACTGCTTCATACTCCCCCTCCGAACCGTATCCAATATACCCATTTGTACGCTTCTCATTGTTGACGGCTTCGTACTCTCCTTCGGAGCCATATCCAATGTATCCATTGGTACGCTTCTTGTTGTTGACTGCCTCATATTCMCCCTCTGATCCATATCCGATGTAGCCGTTGGTGCGTTTCTTATTGTTTACTGCCTCGTACTCTCCCTCTGAGCCGTATCCAATGTAGCCATTAGTGCGCTTCTCCATCTCAGCCTTGGCATCTTCAACGCCTTGTGCAACAGGTGTTGCAGCGGCAAGGCCGGCGCAGGCGATAGCGATTGCAGTGATAAATCTGACCATGATGTTTTATTGGTGCTATGGAGTGTGAGCTGGGGAAGCTTGGGGTTGACAAAGCGTCAGGACGTACCTTTATTAGGCGTGTGGTGGTGATGTTATGGGATGTGAACGGCTTGTAAGTGATCAATTTCTTGGTTACCTCTTTCTAGGCTTTTATACGAAATAAATGAGAGTAAACTTATGTATTCTTGATCATATTAGCTTAGTAGGCTTAAGAGTATCCTCCTGAGATATGCGCCATTGAGATCCCGAAGAGACTAGTCACGACCAGGATATGGAACGGGATCTGACTGCAGACCATGACTTGGCTCCGCGTGCCATCCCTGAAGTTCCCTTCCATGCTGCGCGTTAGTGACGTACGGGAAACTGGGACAGCATGCCTAGACCAAGACAGACCGGAAGAAAGGGATGGGATCACTCAGCAGCAGGTGGTGTCATCGCGGAGCTACCTTGAGCACCAGTCAAATCACTCTAAGGCGGGATATAGTATAGGGGGGCTAAGTAAGAATGCGGCCATTTCCATTACGTAGTCGAATAACCCAGGGGCAACTCTTATCCTGTGGAAGCTGATCGGGAATCTAGACGGTGATAACGACTCGGGGGTTTGGAAAGTCGGTATTCTGCTGCAGGAGTCCTAGTAACGAGGATGCCGGAAGATGTAGCATCGGTCTTCCTCGTCCATCGCATTCTCCTGCTGTATTTCTACGAGCACAATTTCTAGCATTCTCCTTTTAGTCTCCCGTATGTCTTCAATCTGAATCGCTCGCTCTTCTTTCCACGTCTACCTAGCACTTGGGCAATCTTGAGTTCAGTCATCATGCGATCTCTGATGGACGTCATCAAGGGCTCATTAAGCCGGGTACAGACGTACTCGGCAGTTCCATCAGCGAATCTGGAAAAGTCATCACGAACATCCGATGAAGACACTCTAGATGGCCAGGAGGATTCTCGTGCTCTCATGAGGGATGAAGCACGTTACCCTCTTTACCATCCACGCCGACGATTCAGTGTCCTCGCAATTATCACTGCGACATGCGCTTTAGTGCTCACTGCGGTGGGAGCCTTTTTCTTCGGAAAAGCGTGGCAGCCTCACATTGATGAAAAATGCATGAGACACAGCTCGACCTACTGTCCGTGTTCTTGCCGAACTCTCATATCCCTAACCAGTTCTGACATTCTCTAGCAACCGTAATGGAGGAAGTCAGTAACGAGTTACACGACGTCAAGTTCAATGGTAAGCCMCCTCCAAGCATCTATTTTTTTTTAATCTCAGGCTTATCAGTCAAACAGGCACACTTGGGAAGAACTCAGACTTCTCCGGTCATTGGGGAGACCCAGATGAAGCCATGGATCGCAATTGGAATAAATGGGGATTCGGTAAGTTTGGTTCGTGGAGCTCGCCTGGTCTTTCATTGCAAACTCCATCTGACAGCAATCTAGTCAAATATGCTAGTTTCTCCCACGACGAATTCGCGGCAATGGGCATGGACTTGGAAGGTTCTGCGAAATTCACTGAAGAGTACGGAGGAGGGTATATCGGGTTCCTCGAGATCAGCCATCAGATGCATGTAAGTGGCTTCGGCTTCCCCGCAGAGTCATCTCTAGTCCTGTTCGAAAGCTGACGGATGGCGATCAGTGTCTGAACGTGATCCGACAAGCATATCACTGGGAATACTATGAGAAACCAGAAAACAAGAAGTGGGCGACCTGGCTGTACGATAATCCTATCACCATCAAAGTGCACATTAGTAAGTCCCTCTTATAAGCCAACTAACTTATCCATGCGGTGATGATCCACTAACTACGTCCGTTAGACCACTGCTTTGAAATGCTCCGGCAGCTCATCATGTGCAACGCTGACTTGGGTGTCATTCCGCATCACTGGGTAAAGGACATACAGGATCCCTATGCCAATTTCAACACGGTGCATAAATGTCGTGATCTAGATAGCGTGGCGGAGTGGATCGAGCAGCACGAGGKGCCGCCTCCACCTGAGACTGGATACCCGATGCCAGCGGGTTCCAAGGTATGGCCTAGGCCTCCTTAAGAGGCGAGGAAGTAAGGACCATGGGAAGCCAGAGAGAGCCCCTAGCGGTTTAGGCGGTCCTGTTTGACACTTGTGGATGTCGATATAAGCTTCATCTCGTCCCAATGTCAGATCCGATATTTTACCCCTGTCAAACGCGAGCTGCCGTGTAACGTGGGGTAGTAGGGGGTAGTAGGGGGTAGTAGGGGGGTAGTAGGGTAGGGTAGGGCACTGATCTCACCCGCACGCATACCTGTGCTTCGATTACTTCCTACAATCTACATTCACATACAACAAATCCATACGATCTTGATCTTGATAGGTTCCATTTCTATGTGGTGATTCTTGTTACTATTTAGGTGCTTACGGGAATACGGAGTGGCCAGTGACAGAAGCCGCTTTAACAGGGACTTGCTCAGACTGCAGGACGTAGTCATAGAGCAATGTCGCATTGCGGCACTGGTGCGTCTGGCCCATTCCATTGATGCCATCCACTGTCTCGCCTCCAGGGACCAACACCTTCCCTGACCTTTCCAGTGCATCGTCCGCCGAGCAAAGGATAGCCTATACGTTCGATTAGTTTTGCGCACGAAATAAAAGGCATTCGAGCGGAGTACCTGGACTATGTAATCAAAGCAATGCAGAAAGTGCCCACGGTCCATTGCACTCTCTTCCGCATCACGGCTCTCGACTTGGACGTGGTCCATGTGCATCTCGCTACTCAAGACCACGGCTCGACTGTTCTTGGATTAGATGCTCCGTAGTCAAGAGCCAAACTGCAATACGAAATGCTCACATCATACTCAAACAATGCAGTTGATGAAACATCGATACCCCATACTTAGTAATCTCGTGGTCTTGCTCCTCGACCATCAGGAAGCCTCCGTTTGGCGTGAGCAGCGAGTTCCACCAGTCTGCCTTCTTGAAAGTCTTGTTCCTATTGTACACAGGATACTCCCAAGGATCCCTGACGAATCTCGTAGGGGACAGCTCTTGTGATGGACTAAGAGCCGGGCATTCCTTAGACTTGGGACGAGTGCTGGTGGCGGCGGACACGGGAGACCCGGTCCGCACACCGTCCACGAAAGTGGTAATTATGTTATCATGACCGGGGCGAATAAGCAAGAGAAGTGTTATGACAGTTATGGCCGAGGAAAGGCACACGGCGAAGCTTGTGCGGGCTGTGGTTGACCATGCCATTTCAGGAGGCAAAGTATGAGGGTAAACAAGAGATGGATGAAAATCAAGGAGTGAATGATGGAGCCATCCCAAGGCAGTTTACTTCTTGCTTAAGACTTCTTCCATGGCTTGGTAGGTCGCATGTTCAATTACTCGCCCGCCTGGTACGAACGGATCCATACAGATCTGGTGCGCAACGTGCATTAGAGCATGTATGTAGCTTACTCAACGTAGCACCTCATCAACAACATAGACCCAAATACTTTGTAAGCGCATGAAGCACATGCTGACACCTTCACGTATACCCCGCGACGAGAAGAAGTTGCGTTGGGCCGGTCGACGTTTTCCAATACTCTCACGATGCCCACTCTTGCTGAGGACTTCTACGTTCTTTCGCTTTCGACTCAGCCATATATCCAATATTTGACTCAGCGCAATGCTCGAGTCGGTCCCTGAGAACGAAGTGCCATTCCTGCATAAGGAAGATGAGGCCGTACGAACAGCACACCGCGACGGTAAGAGCAGCCGAGCAACTCGATTCTTGCTGCTCGCTGTCGCCTTAGTTAGTACTTTGGTTTCAGCTTTGGGAACTATTATTATGCACAATATCCTCTCGACATCTCCTATCACTTCGAGTATAAACCCGTTACGACAGGAGTTACTACCATCGTTGAACCTCCCGCCGCTCGGAAGCGTTCTTCGAACCTACATCGGCGAACCCGCCTACTATGCTAAAGATATGAATGTCAGCCGCGAAGCGTGGATGTCGTTGTTTCCACGTACGTCATCATGCTCGGCTTGCCGTGTCTGATACTGATCAAGCCTCAGCGGGAATGGGCTACGTTTCCATGGATAACATCAAGAACGCCGGAGACATCCCTCACATCTTTCAAGATATGAGCACGGACGGCTCAGGGCGTTTTTGCGTTGCCGCATTCCACCAGCTCCACTGTCTCGTCAGTCTTCCTATAACTCCATCAGTGCCTTACTTGCTCTGATTGCCCACCAGTTCCTCATATATGCCGACTTCCGCCGCGCTCTAAGCAGCGAACTCACTCATGCAGATTCACATACATTACGTGACTCGCATTCTCTGCATTGCTTTGATTATCTCCGGGAAAGCATCATCTGTGCCGCGGACAGTGCCCTCGAGCCTTTCCGCTCCCCGTTCGACGGTGGTACACAAGGCAATGGCGTGGATGGCTTTGGAAGTGTGCATCAGTGTCGGGACTTCAAACAGCTGTTTGAGTGGAGTGAGAAATTTCGATACACCGACGGGCACGACGCGGAGAAGTTTGAAGGTTAATGTAGAACAAGCATCGGAAGCTCTTGATGGTCGCTTAGGTAATCAGGGTGATTTTGGCTGCTGTGGCTGCAGAGCCTTCTTAGAATATACCTACCTACCTATATTAGTGCCACTGAGAAAAAGTAGCACAAGGAACGTGGAACATGTTGTTGATAAGAGTAAGCCTCGCCGTTCACGTCGATCTTACTTTGGTTCAATCGCATAGATGGCAAGGTCCGACCCACCTATTCAAAGGACCTGCTGGACGTCTCTCTACGTTTCCTGTCAGGTTGCCGTATTTAAGCTAATTAGATGCCATGACGGTCCCCCCTGAGCTGCCCTTAGTCCAATGACTGATCGCGTGATCCTACGTCTCGTACTTGCCATAATGTATGGCAATAACGTTCAGTAATGCAGGTACTCGGAGGCTCAGCGCTACTATTCTAACAGAGCACATGAAATTCATAAGATTCGATAGAGTCTTTATGGTCCACTATCCATAAAACATACTCCCTAATCCCTACGGCCCGACATGGAAGAAATCCGTGAAGATATTCTCTCCTTAAGCGCAGCATATTAATGGCGTGTCAAGATCACCAAAGCGGCATGGAACAAAGAGAAGGGACAGGCAGAGTCATTCTGCACGCCATCCATGTAGTCTCCATATCGAAGTCCTCCATTCGTTTCCCGTATTCTCCAGACGGTGGTCTGCCTGACAACACCGCTAAGTATTCGAATGACTGGCGAAGAGCCTGCGTTTAGATTAGTATCTGATGTTGTTATTCAAGCACTCGTTCGATAATTTGTAGGTAGGCACAGTCTGAGTCCAACGCAGCCCAGCCCCTGTCTCCTGTTAGGCCAGCAACACCATGCTACTAGAGCAGTCGCAGAAAACGCCTCGAGAATTATAGCATTCTGCCCTAAGAAAGCCTCATACTCGCACCAGGTGATATTTTTAATAATATACAGGCTTAAGCTTTATATTCACTACCCCATTCGGTGCTTTTCGAGCCTGGGCAGCTATTAGAGCATGGATCCCTGCTACCTCCTAGAATACTTGTGTTATAAAATTAATATAATTAGATCGATATTGAGAGGCACATATAGGGGGGTTGCTAATTTTGAGATATATGTGGTAGTCACTAATTCGGGTTTATAGAGAGAGCCCTTTTCGCGAAGCACGCTTAATGTTTGGTGGAAGAGAAAATAGAAGAGCGGTAAGAGATATATTTGCTTTTTCTCCTGGAGAATTGGATGGTAGCCTAATGTGGCAACGAGTTCGGAAGTGGTGCTACAAAAATAGTAGTGTTACCTCGAGGGGCGAAGTGGAAGCTTAGATCACGATTTACGAGGTAGAAGCCGAGAAGTATCACTTCTGAGTATTCCCTTCAAGCCTCCATGCGGCATACTTCTCCAAAGTCAACCTGCTCATTTCACAACCTTGGAAAGTTGATGTAATAGCATATTCGGTAGAGTCAAGGCTGGATGAAATTAACAAGGCGATGTATGGGAATTAGCTTCCTTATGCAGGCTCGCTCAAAATGCTCTTGGAGGGKGTTCTGCTTCTTCTCGTGCAGCTGTCGAGCGAGAGCGGGGTGTCACGTCTTGCACGACATGGAGGCTAAAGGGCCAAGGATTATTCTCAGCCATAGATGGTATACTCAGCTTACAGGTTGCGATGTGTCCGAAGATGAACATTGGCTGGTGGCTTCTTGCGGCGCAAACGCCCCTTTCAAATGGGGAAACCCGATGCGTGTCCATCAGCTGCAAAGAAACGGCCCCCAATCTAACAAGTCCTATCAGGTGGTGCATACAGGAGCCCTCGATTCGAGCCGACACTGTGAAACTAGCAGGGCGCCTCTCCTAATACATCACCATGCACCTCGCCCGCCTTTCACGGGACGCACGCTTGCAATTGGGTAGTACTTGGTACGCTACTATATTTCTATGCACATAAGACTTTGAATTGCTTATCTGGCGAATAGTCTTCGCTACTGGCGTCGCAAGTGAGGGGTCTGCCTATGTGGCTTCTCGTCCTCTGGTCGAATTTGTGAAGAGAGGGTAGTGCAAGGGAAGAGCCGCATGTGGAGTGATTGATTGTAAGCCTACCTGGTACCATAAATATGGTCGCAAGGCAGATTTCGGGGGCGAAGTCTCGTCTGGCTGATTGCTTTGCCCTCTATTGTTAAACATAGAGCCATTCACGTAAGAGAGAAAACTGGCTACCAGCTACCTAAATACACTACCAAATCATGGCGAGAGATTCAATTGAGACGTACCGCCTCCGACCACAGGCCCTGAAGGACTACCTAAGGCGGCTATTCAATCAGGAGATCACTGTTACCGTAAGATCGGACTTTCGACCTATGTAATACCTTTCATGGCTGAGGATCTAGGCTAACTGGCACGTTAGGTAGCTTACGATGACAAAGCATTTTACACCTTCAACATACCCCGGAAGCTTACCCAAGTAAGTCATGAATCGATTAAGAATTGATTACCAACGTGTCCTCATGAATATACATATAGGACGAGAGAGACTATATCTACGATAGACTTCGCTACAAGGAAGAGGTGAATCCCTTGTGGGAATAATGCCTTATGCATTGTCAGAGAGGGGACCCGGCAAGGCAGTTTATGTCAGATCTGATTGTGAATGTTGCTCCATGATTGGTTAATGTGTMCCCTCCGATGTAACTAGGTCGGCATGACAGTGTCCGATGGATCCTCGAGTCATGGCCACACAAAAGCCCTCCTAGTCAGCCCCTTGCTAATCGGGTGGCACGCGCGGAAATACCGAGTACAAGGCAGTGTATGGATATTGTCTGCTGAAATGAGTTCATTTGTGTAATGCGAAATGTGGCACGTTTTTCTACTTCGATTCTTTCTCATCTAGGACTTCTAGTTATATGTTTTGATCCTCCCTATCCCACTTCATAGTGTGTTAGTTCCCTAGACAACCCAGCACCGTACGAATGAGCAGGATTCAGACTGTTTGCTTGACAATGGCTACACAGAAAGCAGTGGAGTGTGAGGCTCTGTTCGAGGAATCCATTAGCAGAACTCGGGATTATCCTACAAACCTTCTCAGAACAGAGGCATTCCTCCATACCCTCGAGTCCTACCGGAGAAGACTCAATGGAAACAAGATTTTCCACCCAGAATATCGCTCACTGGCCTGCATCGACTTATACGAAAATAATCACGGTTAGCCTTCTGATAATGAAATTTCAAGTATTATATTGACATATAGCTAGAATTTCATCTATCGAGGAAGCTGGACACCCTCGACAAACTCAGGAGCGAAATTGATGAAGAGGATGGTGCTCCTCTGTGGCGTTTAGTGTACAAGCACAACCTCACCCACCAGGCTGTTTCTTTAAACTGACAGGCCGACAGATTTCTCCAGTCTGCAACCTCTCGAGGCGCACTAGGATGTACTAAAGAGCAACTTACGCTGCTACTAAGCTATTTTCAAGTAATGCCTTCTTTTCTGGACTTTGTTTTGACTTTCAGCATCCGCGGAGCGCCCGTAGCACACGCCCAATTTAGGCATGAGAACTACCTGGAAAGAAATAGTCCAGAATTCGCTCTGTCCCTGCTCAGGCGCTCAGGGATTCAGATACAGCATGCTTTTAACCTCCTGTCGGTAGAGAAGGCGAGCAATCCAAGTGAGAAGAACCAGTGGCCCTTGCGCCAAGTTGCGCTCTATCATTCTTTCGACGTCACAAACGGTCGGTGTTTCTGGATCCTATTGAAAGGAGACCAAACATTGGCGCGTCGCATTTTTGACGCCACAAAACACCATAGGCAATTGAAGGCCAAGGAAATTACTAGCCCCGAAACATCATTTGCCGCCTCGCTACAGGTGCAGATGATTATGGTTGAGTGGTGTTCTGAAAGCTGGGCCGAATACATTGACCACCTTGAAAAGGAGGTTACCACAAACTCTGTTGAAGGGAAAGCGGCCCCAGTCGAGAAGATGACAAGCCCAATGGAGATTGAACTTATGCATTCGCCAAGGACTACTAATACTTGGGGCAGCCAGGCGGGTAGCTCCCCAACCAGCCCTAGGCGCCGGACGTTCCCACGCTCTTCTTCAGATCTTCTAGCAATAATTCGGCGCTTATCTGGACTTGAAGCTGGTGTACCTCCTACCCCTCAAGACGAAATCAATGAAGAAGATGTAGAAGCAAAGGCCGGTCTTAGGGAAGAGGACAACAATGAAGGCGACAAGCTGTCTGATCTTGAGAAAGATTTCTCCTTCAAGAAATTCCAAAGATTGAGTCTATTAGCCCAAGATCTGGACCAAGCACTGGTTGTTATAGAGCAGAATAAAGGAGTGATTAAAGCGATCGATGAGCATTATCGCTCTGTCGTCGAGTCATACGGTTTTACGACGCATATGAAGACAGATTTCTGCGGCAGCGATTTAATGGTATTCCTAACCAAGATCCGCAGTACAGAAAGAGACTTAGATATACACTACAGTCGCTTACAAGCATTATCCCGAACACTGGAAAATGCGAAGACCGTGGTATGTCAAGGGGTACCGAGAACTCAATTTTTTGCGCTGGGCTAATGATGCACCTCTATAGTTTACCACTCTATTGCAGTACAAGAGCGAGAAAGTATCGGAGTTCTTTGCAAGTAGCGCAAAGACGTCTTCGGAGCGAATGGAATACATGACGCAGAAGATGCATGATATTGCCGTTCGGACAGAGCAAGAAACGGTATCAATGCACGTGATTACGATATTTACGCTTATATTCTTACCAGGGACATTCATTGCTGTATGGATCGGGATTCCGCGTTTTCTCCTCAAATTTCTGACTCGCGGACAGACTTTATTCAGCAGCGGCGTATTCCATTGGGATGACGACGGGTCTTTAGGTTCAGACTGGGTCATTCGGAAGAACGCCTTGAAGTTGTTCTTCTCCGTATCCTTGCCCATGATGGTCATTATTCTATCAGCCTGGTCCCTATTATATCTATATATGAGGCGGAAAAGACATCAAGAAGAAACAAAGTGGGCATTGCCTGTGACGGAAAAGCAGCCAACAGGGGAGGATAGGGCTGAAGAAGGGCGTGCTGCAGCGGAGAAGATGCCTATAAATGTCTAGGTCCCACGTTTAAAAAGCTTCTAGGAATGTGTATGGGAGGTATATAATAATATGCGCCGGGGTCAAACACATACCTAACTTGGTAAGAGGGAAAAGGGGTACTACAGAGCCGGACCCAGATTTGTGGGGCCGTCCACGGAGCTCCACGACAGTTCGGAAAGGATGTGGGGCCATTAGGCAAAGGGCACGTAACTGCGCATTAACGGATAGTACCTAATTTACTATACTGAGTGTATTAACCTCTGTTACGACTATAGGCACCTGCATCTAAGATCTAGAACTGCGAACTTAGCTCCATGCAATGGAAAACAAGGACCGGGACCGGAGCAGGACTATCCTAGGTACCTATAGTTCGCTTCACAGCCACTCGAGAAATTCGTGGCGTATGGCAGCTACCTCAGCCAACGAAACCACAGCCCCCAAATGGGGGTTCGCTCGCGCGGGGTCAGCCAATATGGTTCTCAGTTATAGGTGGTACTGCAGTAGCTTTGGTGGTTCGCGCCCTTCTTATGGTATAAACTCCAAGGCACCGCCCCAATGGGCTGCCGCTAGCTGGATCTGAATCCCAGATGGTATATGAACGCTGACAAAAGCTAAACCGGTGCTGCTGTTCCTCGGTGGAATTCGAGCCTCCAGCTCAGATTCCAATAAGGCTAGGGAACTGAAAGAAAATTTGAGCGATTATCATCTGGTTGCCTTATTGTATGCCTTGTTCATTCCACCATGTCAGAATTTGTTAGCCAATGATGGTAGGTCACCATCTCCTGATTTCTAGTAGTTTTCTCCAGCTTTCCCTAATAACCCACCTACCTGTCCATCAGTCCATCCTCAACTTAGCAACTTTTCACTCTTTAAAAGTCGGAAACCTCCCTGTGTCTACCTACCCTTAGGCAAGGGACAGGTTGACGCCTTTATACCTACATAAGATAGTTTCCTAGGGCTACCTCTTCGTAGCCATTCGTCAAACCCCCAAGATAAGCCCATGGCGCGAATGAAGAGGGATCGCCGAGCCACGGCGCGACTATTCAAAGTCCCCCCAAATCCTCCCAGCAATCGCAACAATAGACCTTTCGAGGACTTTGCTAGATTCGTGGATGAGCAAAGAAATCGATACGTCGAACGCTTCTCCGATAATGACAATAGTTTCATCCCTTTCCCCGTTCTGCGTGAATATTGGACGAAAGCACAAATTAGCAAAGTCTTGAATGCTTCCCATCCCCCACTCTCCTTTGATATTGATGGTATCAAGGACGGCTACATTCGGACTTTCTCCACTCTCGTCTACTGCAACCGGATCACTGATTTCCATAATTTCACCAAATACGATTTAAACGATAACAGATTGCCGCTGGAGAAACGACCAGATGATTGGAAAGATCATTTCTTCGATAGCCTATTCAGCAGCATTTCTGAGCATCAATGGCTATTCTTTCCATTGATCTTCAAGCATACCCACTTAGAAGATCGTCACCTTGATTCTAGACAGGTATTACCTATCATAAAAGTGGATAGACTTTCTCACAGCAGGGTCACGCAAGGCGATGCGGCGGTTATCCAGAAGATAAAAATCCACGACTTGTGCAATTTCCTTGTGCCACAGGTATCTATGCTTCCTCTCTAATTATAGCAAAGTCATTATTGACCTATCTTCCTTTTGCAAATAGGATGAGGAAGGCCGACCAATCCAAAAGATCTTCGCACTAAAGACATACCATCGCCCTAGGCTCTTGAGGCTCTACGAAAATGAAGTCAAAGCTCTACGGGTGCTAAAGAACTCACGCCCCCCTAACGTCATAACGTACTATGGTTCTTTCCGACAAAACAATACTTACAACATAATACTCGAGTACGCCGACGGAGGAGATCTCGCCGAGTTCCTCAAGACAACCCAAAGTCCGAAAGGGTCCGAGATCCAGCAAGTTTGGGAGAGTTTATCTCAAAGTTTCAAAGGTCTTCATTCTATACACCACTTGATGAACGTTAGTGGAAACAATGTCAATGGGTAAGATGGACCATAGAATGCGAAGACCAACTATCTGATGTGTCTCCCTAAATTGGCTAACACGCCCTCTAGGATTCATGAAGATATCAAGCCTGAGAATATATTACTCTTCAGAGGGCCATCCGGCTCGCGTTATGACTTCGTTCCTAAGATCGCAGACTTCGGGCTGTTTACGCACGTCAGAGAATCAAATTCAAACAGCAGTGAGGCGATGGGACTTGACAAAGTTGGGAACCAACTCTACAGTGCGTTACCCCTAAGCTACTCTTCTGTTTGGCTCTAACATAAGCAGGTTCACCCGAAAGTAGCCATAATGCTCCATACACCGAAAAAGCCCCCAACATGATCAACACCAGATCTGACATCTTCTCTTTTGGCGCTGTCCTCAGTGATGTTTGTGCATGGATAAAAGGAGGCCATGACGAGATAGTTAGGTACCGTAACCGGCGCATAGCTCACCATCGGACCATGCAGACATTTCGAGGGAACGACTACGAAGGCTGCTTTCACGACGGCGTCTCCCGTTTGCCTGCAGTTGACGAGATGCACAGAAGCATCCGCGAGTACTGCCAATCCGTCAGTGACACTATTACACCGCGTATCATCGACCTTATGGACAAGCACATGTTGCTTGCCAACGTCAATGACCGCTATAACGCCAAGCAGCTAGAAGAGAAGTTCCAGCAAGTTTTCGACTCGCCATACCCAGAATCACTTAGATTAATTCCTGACGTCGAGACTTTGGACCGGCAAGTTGTAACAGAGCCTAGGAGTATATCGTTAGCGGACCTGGGGGAGATCCTTGCAAGACGGCAAGCTACAGGTCGCCGTGCAAACAGTTCTACAGGCTCTGCCAGCGGAGATATAGAAGAGCTCGTCAACGACCTTAAGGACAATATTCCCGACAGACGTCACTTGATCTTCATCGATAACTCGACATCGATGAAAGAGCACGCGAACATGGTCAAGAAAGCGTTTCATGCGCTTCTGTATCTAACTAGGGAGCTAGAGGGGCACAAGGTTCAGCTTTGCTTCGCCTCTGATCCGGGGTGTCTGCACCGAAGTCGCCGGAGAAAGAAATTGATCCAGCTAGTGGCCAATCAGCAGTACCGGCGAGGGCCGGATATGATGGAACTTTCCTTCGGAGGTCTTGTCGACGAGGTGATCATCCCGCGCCTGCCGAACCGGATATTCGGTATTAAATTCAACCTCTTTGCGAAGAAGCCCACGAGCATCTATGTCTTCACTGATGGAAACTGGGGGTGTAGGGAAAGGAGGGAGGCCTGCGGCGTAGGCCGGCCACTGTCGCGACTGAGGAATGAACTGAAAGAAAGGGGTATGGATAAGAATGACATATCATTCCATTTCGTGCGGTTTGGCGACGCCGCAAACGGGAGGCAGCATCTTGGCTACTTGGACCGTTCTGGTCGTCGTGACGGCCGGTGGGTTATATTCCCTCTTCCCTTTAACCCGCCCTAATCTGCCCTCTTCTATAGCCAACCGAACTAACTATCAAAATATCTATAGGGACAATGTTGACGTCAAGAGCGTCTTCAGCTCGATTAAATCGATATTCATTGGGCCTCTCAGTGAAGACAATGATGATTCAGGCGAAGACGACTAGCGGAACCCGTTGCGACCGAGTGGTGCCCCCTCTGTGGAGGTTGAATCTAGCCTCTGCATACATTTCTTGGAGTTGAGTACTGGCTGGGACAGGTTAAAATAATGCAATTTACCTACGGAGATACCCATGTATAGATAACAGCGTCTAGATTATTTGGTAATGATACATAAATAGAATACGGCATATGAGAATCGCAAATTGAAACTAGGCGATCCGAGCGCGGTGCTTACATTGGTCACCGACCACGCCGCATGGAAACATCCGTAACCGGTAGCCCCCAGTCTATTAATCTTCACGGGTTCACGACACCCTTCTCAATCCATTCACTTGACGCTGTGATCCCATAACTAACTTCTTGTCGGACCACATCCCGAGTAAGCAAGGATGTTCTGCCGAGTAAACTCCAAAGAATAGACAGTGATCAACGATGCACGCCTCAGGCCGACCTCGCAAAGCACGCTTCCCCGCACAGCAGCAAAACCCGTCTTCTAATCACCTTCTTCATGCTGGGTGGGATCAGCAATTTTCTCCAACAACAGAGCTCCTAGAGCTAGTACGTTGAAGAAAATCGCAGGACTAGAGTGCACCGAATCACGTCTATTGGATTAGTGGCAGAGTCTAGACTATGTCTTCAGAGAGAACACAGGACCCGAATTCACATGCCTTTCCTACTAAGCAGCTCACTATACTTGGTATGCAGCCCCCACGGAGTTCCTCTAACGCTGATAGACTCCTGACTGAACCCAATTGGCAGCAATATGTCGCTTCTCAGAACCGATCGCGTTCAATTCGATCCTCGCGTACACTTACGTGATGGTCCAGGATCTCCACGGCGGAGATGATACCGATGCATCATTCTACGCCGGTCTTCTGGTCTCGGCGTACGCCGTCGCCGAAGCCTTGACGGCCATTGGTTGGGGCGCCCTCTCCGACCGGTACGGAAGAAAGCCGGTTGTCCTATTCGGGCTCGGAGGCGTGGCGATTTCGAGCCTTATCTTCGGGTTGGCCACCGAGTACTGGGTAGCGCTATTGGCCAGATTTATCGGTGGAGCATTGAACGGCAATGTTGCTGTGAGTGGCCTCTTTTTATTACAGATGACCATCTCCGAATTGCATTCTCCCCAATCTTAATTTCGAGAGAAGAATTCGAAATGCTTACTTTGATGGCAGGTCATGCAAACAATGGTGGCCGAGATGGTCAAGAACCCGGCACATGAGCCGAAGGCTTACGCTTCGCAGCCCTTCGTATGGACTTTGGGTGGTATCATCGGATCCGCTATGGGAGGGTTCTTAGCTCAACCGGCAAAGTTCTACCCGTCGCTATTCCCTGCCGATGGCCTCTTCGGGAGATACCCATACCTCCTGCCGAACCTCGTGTCGGTTGTCGTCATCATATTGGCTATCATCCAGGGTATTCTCTTCCTCGAAGAGACCAATCCACGGGGTAGCGAAGCTACCTCCCACGAAGACGTTTTCGAAGACGGCGACGTTATTGACGAGCGTACTCCACTTCATCACTCTAAGAACCGGAACTCATCTGCCAGAAGTCAGTCTCGGACTACCCTCGACAGGCCAGTGTTCATCGAGGAGAGCCTTCCAGTACCAATTGAGCAGAACTTCGATCTAAGGAGGTCGTCTTTTGGGACTGTGTGTTCCATCAAGCTGCCTCCGGCGCCGCCCAAGCAAAACGAGAGCTTCAATGGCAAAGCTTTCAATTTTACCATCATCATGATAACCATCGCGTTAGTCCTGGTTTCGTACCATCAGATGGCCTTCAACACTCTTCTGCCCACGCATCTCTTGGATAAGCCATCCGCAGCCCCTGGCCAAATTGATTTAGTTGGTGGCTTAGGATACACCGTTCACGACGTGGGTGTCTACTTGAGTATAAACGGCATCCTCGGACTCTTCATCCAGGGCGTCATATTCCCCATATTCGTTGATCATGTCGGAGTCTGGAGATCATTCGTCATCAACGTTATTCTTTACCCTCTCGCATATGTGATTATGCCCTTCTTGTCTGCCATGCCATCCATTCTCGTATCCCCTGCCATTTATTTCTCCATGATCCTGCAGTGCTTCTTCGGCATTGTCGTTATTCCCTGTGCGCTTATCTTACTCAAAGACGCCACCCCATCGCCATCGGTGCTGGGAAAGGTCAACGGACTCGCGATGTCAGCTTGCTGTCTAGCTCGAACTGTATCACCCCCTGTAGTCGGTATCATCTACAGCGCTGGTGGCTCCGCAGCCGCTTGGTTCAGCTGCGCAGGCGTTGGGTTAATCGGAATTGTGCAGCTTTTCTGGGTGCCTAGAAAACATGTCCCTAATATCATGGTAGACAATGGCGCGATGGTGGGTAAGACCGGGCCTGACTCACGGACCGAAGAAGCGGAAACGAACCCCGTCACGGCACATAATTGATTTTGGAAGTCATACCCCTGAGAATAATACGAGGTATGTAGGGCTATGCCTCATGCACATACTGTATCTGCTTAGGAGCCCGATCTAGGGCTTACTGAGACAGTCAATTCCATCAAATCGCCACATCAAGGCGCCAGGCGTTGATATAGAAGGTTGGGAAAGGTTATTATAAATGAAGCGATGATACTATGATCTCTTGAGCATCGATAGACTGGGCACTTTACGATTATATTCAACAATTTCGGAACAGGAAGGTGGATATGGATAAAAGATTGGAAAACGGCACACTCATATGGCATGCTAGCGTAAATGMCGCCCGCCATAGTTAGATAGACTAAAATAAAAGAAAAGAAAAAAATTGGTGGCACAAGAGGAATCTAACCTCCATGCGATGGACTCGCGGGGAATCGAACCCCGGACCACTCCCAAGTCATAGACGGTCTCGAAGACAGCACGATGCTAAGGGAGTATTATACCACTAAACCACAAGCCCATGAAAGAAGAAGATGGTGGTACAGGAGGGATCGAACCTCCCTGTGCTGGACTCGCGGGGAATCGAACCCCGGACCACTCCCAGGCTTAGACGGACCGGAACAACACCACGGATGGGCATCGTGAGGTCGACCGTCGGTGCTAAGGGAGTATTATACCACTAAACCACAAGCCCGACATGGTTTGTTGGAGAACCGGTGAGAAACTGGATGCTCCTTGATGAAAATTTCGACGTCGTATGTCTGATTATAGAACTGAGGCTCAATGGATCGGTGGACGATGGGTCAACGGATGGGGCTGCCCTAATTAAGCGAATACAGGAAAATCCACTTACGTACCGACCGGTTGTCACTCTGTCACTTTAGTCCTGCTAGGACTAAGGAGGCAATATGGCTATGAACATTGCTGCAGGGTTAGTGGTGGAGAAACTATTTCGTTGGCGCGTGCTAAAAATCTTCGTGATGATAGAACTCCCCGTCATTAGCTGGCAGCATTCCTAAGGTCTCAAATTCATTTTATTTCCCGTATATATGACATGGTATTTATAAGCAAGCCATTAAGTATACGTAGTGACTATAGAAGAGCTTAGGTGGATATACATGGGTGCTGTCGGAAGTGGCTGGCACTGTATGTCGTGATGGAGGCGTCAATTGCAAACAACTTTCCATTATGACCGCTAGCGTCCTAGCAATACCATTGCAACATTTAGAGCTCGCTCCTAATACCACCCATCAGAAGAGCATCAACCTTTGACCCTTTTCTGAGAGGTTCCTTGCCGCTAGGCATGCATAATAGGGAATTAGCACCTCTCAGACTGCCAACTTTAGAACTCCGTTGGCCACCTGTGCTAGCAGCAACCAAGTTGCCGTCCTTGCCTACTGTGACGATGGCGCGATGGTACTCGGGGCGCGCCTTATCTAAGGCGAAGTCATGCGCAAGGGTCACGGGGACCTTCGTCAGACCGACCGGCGAGACACCGCAGATCTGATGGAGAGAAGGCAAGACGAATAAGTGGAATGTGACGATTGCCGAGGCAGGATTTCCGGGCAAGGAGAATATGACCTTCGTAACTCGCTCGCCGGCGTTATTCTTGACGGGAACAGTGGCAAACGTCGTCGGTTTTCCTGGTTTCATAGCAACGCGACCAAAGTGGATCGTTCCGCCCAATGACCTCTCAATTGTCGGCTTCAGGAGGTCAAGCTCGCCCATTGAGACTCCGCCAGTCGTGATAATAAAGTCGACTTGTCGCAAGGCATCTCTCAGAGTCTCTTCTAACGTGCCAGACTTGTCCGCCGCGATACCGAGATCAACGACCTGATATCCCCATTCCTTCGCAGCGGACATTAAAGTGATGCGGTTAGTATCGCGTACTTCTCCTAGATGTAGCTCTCCTGGTCGATCATGCTGCACAATTTCGTCCCCGGTTGATAACACCCCTATAACTGGCTTGCGGTAGACTTTCACTTCTGCAACCCCGACGGCTGCAAGGAGACCTATCTCGCCACCAACGGCTGAAATCTGCTCGCCCTTGCTGAGAATCGTTGTTCCTGCTTTAATGTCGCTGCCCACCTCACGGATATTCTCTCCCTCCTGCACATTATCGGCGAGAATCTCCACTTCTTTTTCTTCTTTACCATCCTCAGTCGTAGTCTTCAGAATCGTATCCTCGACCATAATGACTGAAGTAGCTCCTGGTGGTAGCGGCGCCCCAGTTGTTATTCTAGCTATTTCCCCTTCTTTCAGGGGTTTGACATCGCCTGGTGCAGCATGAGATACTGAGACTACGGGGAAGACGCCCTTTAGATTTCCGTCCTTGGGAACAACAACTGCGTATCCGTCAACAATGCTTGCTCTGAAGGCAGGTACGTTCTCTCTCGCTTGGACATCCTCGGCCAGAACATGGCCAGGCAGCGACCTATCGACTTTCAATGTGACAATCTCCTGCGCTGGTGTGTGGTCTTTGATCTTGCCTAGGGCATCGTCGACCGAAAGCATCGGATATGGCGATTCTCTGTTTCTCCGGCTAGGACCAAGGCTGGGGTCATTTGACATTGGGTTCGAACTAGGTGCCGTGTGTCTCACCAAGCTTCCGTGGCCATGGCTATGCCCGTGGCTATGACTGTGCTGGTGGGCACTTCCAGGACCATGATGATGATCATGAGAATGCAGGTGGCCTCCGTCCGGCCTAATGCCCGCCTCTGCTTCAAGCTTTTTGACCCCGCCAGCATGTAATGATCTCGAATCCATACCGGCAGCCTGAAGACACGCGTGTGGTAACGTTTTCAGTACTGCCTGTAAGTTTTCCCGGGCCCCTTTTGGTGAACCCGGAAGTGTGATAATTATGGACTTGTTCCTGACACCTGCAACTGGTCGCGACATCATAGCAACTGTTCAATGTTAGTAATTGTTCTCGCCGTTAAGTAGGAAGCTAATATACTAACATGGTGTAACATTCAGAGAAGCTGTTAACATGCCATGAACAATGCCGGGTGCCGGCTTATGGAGTAAAGCTGATACGGCCTGGTTTAAATAGTTAGCTTGACTACGTATGCTTTAAATTCCTCATATACCTCTGGGGTGTTGTCGGCTACTGCAAAGCCGGTGCCTCCAGTGGTCAGGATGAGGTTGATGGGTTCTGCCGCGATATCCGTCCACTTCATAATCTGTCTCTGGATCTGGATAACATTGTCAGGGACAATCTTGGTATCAATAAGTTCCCATTTTCCGTCACCCTCCTTCTCAATGACATCGCCAAGAGCAGCTTGAGAGGCATCCGTGGAAGGGTCTCTGGCTGCGGTCGTGGAGACGATGAGTAATGCGACACTTAACGTAGCATTAGACATGATGACTGATGAGAGACGGCGTGGCTATAGGACCCAGAGGATCAACTCTTCCCTAGATGCGGATATATCTCAAGACTTTGATTGGGAAGCGTTTATCTTGAGTACAATATGTTCAAGGGGTTGATAAAATTCAGTATAAGTGACCTCGTGCTGGCGCCATGTACACGGGAGAAGCTTCATTACAGTGCAAATGCGGGGTGAGAAATACACTTATATACCTAATGTTAACAATTCATCTTTCATCAACTGGGCCAATTTTCCAAATGCATTGAGCCAACACAAAATACAAAGGCACATACATGGACTTCCCCCGGAGGCCTTTCTACTTGAGAAAGCACAGGTTGAGCTGGTGCGATTTCTATAAGAGTGAGTCGAGTACGATACACGATGGCATTGTCGTGGTTAACAGCAGGTATGTCATACAGTATCTAAAGTCACAGCCTCCACAAGTCGCACTGTACTAGTATTGAGTATGGCCGCCAAGGTCCCCACAAACCACCGATAAGATAAAGCTTCGGCGGACAAAGCGGAAATTTCATAGCTGGCCAGGTGAGCATAACAAGTTCATTCGTTCACTCATAGGTCCCAGTCGCTCAAGTTATTACACATGTTGAAGTCCTGGCTATAAACTCATCGCGCTTCTATTACGTCGAGATAGTTCTGAATGGCTTAGAACTAGATGACCCCTGAAATCCGGTAGAATGGTACGAATCAAGGAGCGCTATCTCCTGGTGAAGATTCTCTACCCAAATGAACTAGGCAGTCGGCCAGACCTCCCTGACGTTGTGGTGATCAACCAGCCCACGACCGACCAACTCAATCCCGCTGTTCTCCTTAGGGGTATACGTGCAGAGGCTGCCGGTTTGTTTGGGGACTATGGTTCGGGTGCTCTCGAGGGTGGAAACTTATCAGGTGAGTCAGCAACACGAAACCCCTTACGAGTTATACAAGTCTTACATAAACCCTGCAGTTAAATATTTCTCTCATGCCACTTCTACTTTCATTCTGCGAGTTTCGCGGTCCTCTTACCGCCTACTCTGGGCTTCTCTCACATTTATGACCTCGATTCCTGTGAAGAACGGGAAGCCGTGCATCTTCCGTGTTGTCCACGTCAGCGGCACTATGCGCAAAGCCGAGGAAGAAGCTATTCGTCGCGCTCGGAACCTTATCTTCGCCGCGCAAAATGACCAAATGGAGAAGACTGACGATCCCTTCAGCAATATATTCGGAAAACCGGAACGACCGCCGCGTGAAGTTACTATGACGGACTTACCAGGAATCGGAGATAACGACAGCGATGTAGAAATGGGGGAAATAAGCGACGGTTGAAAGGGCATCATTGGTTCTTTCGTACGACCTTCACTCCACTATCTCCCATGGGAGGCGGCATGCCATCGAACTCATCGTCGTCATCGTCTGGAATCAGGTCCGGCGTCGTGGCTCCAGTATCGCCTCCAGTTCTCTTCTGCTGCTCCTCCCATTCCTTCTCTTCCGCCGCATCGTATTCCTCCTTTGCATCAACCCATCTCTCTTGGATATCCTGCACTTCCATCATGGACCCTTCATTGCGCATTGCGACTTGCCAGACCGTGTCGTTTGCCCCTTCTGCACCACCGAATACGTATCCTCCGGCTCTATCGATGACTCGCAAGAGGTGCATCATGCTCTTCTTGTTCTCGACTGCTAGAACCTCGAAGCGCACCAGCGAAAAGTTCTCGACAAGATTGGCGACGGCTTCGTTTAGCCGACGGAACTTATCACTGCGCATTGCGGGAGATTCCTCCTCAAGGTATGGTAGGAGGTATGACAGGTCTTGTACCTCAGTATAGTAATCGAGATTGAAGGGCAGCGGATCGTACGACGAGATCTTATCGATCTTAGTGAGCACGTTTATGTGCGGCAGATCCATCTGAAGCATAGCGCGGAGAGTCAGGAGTAGGTTGGAAATGTAGAGGGACGGTTGGGTAAGACAGAAGCTATCGGAAAGATGAACAGCAACAAGCTATGGTTTTGTCAGCGGAAACGCTTAAAATGACATCAACGGAAGCGCGTACTCGGTAGCCCATCTTTTGGAGCTTGAAAAAGATGTTCCGGAGCGAGTTGTGGTGCGTATATAGCTCGACCTGACCGGGACAGTCGAAAAGAATATACGAGTCTCCCAACTCCTTCAAACCATTCTCAAGCCACTCCATGTTGTTCTCGAGTTCTTCAAATGCATACAGTATGCCACCATTCGGCCCAAGTTGGTCGTCACTCATGATCTCTTCCAACGTAATTAGCTCGCGAATATCTAGCGCACAGGGGTAGTTCGTCTTGTCATTGGCGGGATCTAGATTTACGACAGAGCATTCGCGTCCTATCGCGCCCATGAACTGGTGCACTATGAAGGGTCAGAACACAGCTTTAAGATCAAGGTACTCGAAGATTGGTAGGTAGATAACGTACTGCCATCGCAATAAGTACTCTTTCCTGAGCCTGGACTCCCCAGGACAAGCTGTGCGAAAGGCATCTTGCGCCGTGTGCGAAAAACGAGAACGACGAAGATACTTGAAAAGGTGAAGATGCAGCCGTAAAGTGAACGCCAGAAGACAAAGCTGGCCGGTTCATTAGCTGATAAAATGGAAGCTATCGGCGCATTTAGCAACTGGTAATTGCCCCTCCATCCCACTTCCATGAGCTTCCGGGTAGAATTAAAGTGGATCGCACCTTATCACTGGGGTAATCTGCACCCCTGTATTCCATAAAGTACCTACATGTACCTAGGTACCTAAGCTATTGATATTTACATCTTCGCCGATTGCTTGATGGTAGATTTTATAGAGACCATCATTCTTTTCTATATCACTTTGTCCACATCCACAACACATCATGGCGCCACCAGGTATGTCAATTGTCCTCTAGAAACATATATGACCATGTTCTAGGCCGTGTCACCGACCCTCAAGCTAACAAACTCGAAAATAGCAACGCAATTCGAGCTCGCGCAACCACCCAACGACGCCATCTCGGCACTCGCCTTCGCGCCAGACTCGCCATCGCGGCTGCTGGTCTCCTCCTGGGACAAGAACATCTACTTATACGACACGCTACAGAATAGCGATGAGAATAGCCATGGGACCCTGTTGCGGACATACGAGCACCGCGCGCCGGTGATGGATGTATGTTACGGAAAAGACGGTAGCGAGGCCTTCAGCGCCGGCATGGACTGGCAAGTCAGACGCCTAGACCTCGAGACCGGCGACCAGACAACACTGAGCAAGCATACGGCACCGGTAAGAAGGGTCGTATATAGCCGAGAACATTGTACGTCCCTCTAACAGCTCGAAATCTGCGTCACAGAACTAACCAAAACCAGCTCTCCTCGTCTCCGCCTCCTGGGACAGCACGCTCCACGTCCACAGCCCAACGAACCCATCCCTCGCGCCTCTCACCATCCCGCTCCCGGGCAAACCTCACGCCATGGCGGCCAGCCCATCCAAAGTGATCGTAGCCATGACCTCGCGACTGGTGCACATCTACGACCTCTCAGCTCTCTCGAGCGCGCTTTCCTCGCAGTCCGGAGAACCGCCACAACCGTGGCAGCAGCGCGAATCATCCCTCAAGTTCCTGACACGCGCCGTCGCCGCCATGCCCTCGGACGCCGGGTACGCGACGTCGTCGATCGAGGGGCGCGTGGCGGTGGAGTGGTTCGACGCGAGCGCGGAGTCGCAGGCGCGCAAGTACGCCTTCAAGTGCCACCGGACGCCGCAGGCCGGCCCCGACGGGTCCAGCACCGACGTCGTCTACCCCGTCAACGCGCTGGCCTTTCACCCCATCCACGGCAGCACCTTCGCTTCTGGGGGTGGCGACGCCACCGTCGCCCTCTGGGACGCCGAGGCCAAGCGCCGCATGAAGGTGTACCAGAAATTCGCCGACAGCGTCGCCGCGCTGGCGTTCAGCGCCGATGGCAGGTACCTTGCCGTGGCCGTGTGCCCTGGCTTCGAAACGGGTATGGAGGATTACAGCGGTGAGGGACGGACCAAGATATTCGTAAGGGAGCTCGGTGAGAACGAGGCCTTGCCCAAGGGCAAGGGGAAGTAAGCGAGGATGGCTAGTAAAACTAGAAGTCGAAAAAGTCTACGGGGTCGTGAAGCTGCTTTTGTGTGTATCGTCTACCTCCTGGGATTCTCCACGGACAGGCTAAGGCCCGGAGCTGGCTGGCGTTAAGAGGGGAAGGGAAATCTGAATTCTACAAAATTGATCTCTTGCTGGCTTGCTCTACGTGCAATGACGTACTATATTATTGGTAGCCGTGACGGTACTATTCTTTGCTTCATTGTGACAATTTTATATGATTAAATCAACTTACACTCTAGGGTACCTATCTATATGGCGTCTAACAGCACATCTTGAAATGCCGACATGAATTCTCCCAAGATAACAGCCCAGCAATGGTAACTTCTGTTTATACATTTCGAAAAGAGCCACACAAGCCGATATCTGGTACCTCCCATTAATGCTTAGAAATATTATAACCCCTGGTTTGGTCGCCAAGCTTCGTTAATATGATCATTCGAGAAGCTCCTGATGGGGAACTTCGCTGCCAGGTTCGCCTAGCATTTCACTGCTAGTGGGATACTGCTCGGCCGCTTGCAGTTCTTCCGTCTCCCCATTTGAAATAGAAATAGCCGAAGGATTGGCGCTAGATTCTCGGCTCTGAGAGGCATTGAACGCGTCTTCATAGCCGGTAATATGTTCTTCGGCCTCGTTTAGCTCTTCATCATAGTTCGTTGCCGGCACGAATTCATCGTCCTCCCCTGCCTCATATTCTTCGTACTCACATTCTGTATCGCCTCCAGGTTCAGGCTGCCCGATGTGGAATATTTGCATGGTTCGAGGCTCTGTATCCCCAGCCGTGTTCAACTCGCCGCTTTCCCGGAGACCTTGTCTAAAATGTTCAAAGTCCGAATGCTTTCTCGCCCTCAGCGGAAGCGGGTTGTACGTAAACATTTGTCTATGTCGGGGTTCCGGAGTAGGTTGGGGGAGCACAGTCGAAGGGATGATCTCCTCGTTTTCTGGTACGGTAGGGTTCTGCTTTCGTACTTCTAACTCTTCCGAAAAGTTCTCTCTAGTGGGCCATACGTCCTTTACAGCACCACGGCGCTGCGTCATCGCGTACTGGGATAAACGTTGGGTCTTTGGCCGACTGATGCCTGATCCGTGCAAGTTCTCCTTGTCTGCATCCTCAACCTCCAGTTGAAGTTTTCCTATACCAGGAAGCGACCCAGAACCTCTTTGCTTGTGTGTACTATTCACAAGGAACATGAAGTTGGGTTTAGCTTCGTCGCTTGAGAACCCATCTCCTGCTCGCCAAATCGGTTCTGGTTGACTAAGAGACTTGGGGAAGCGGAATTCGTCAACCCCCTTGCTTTTCTTGAGCTTAAATGCTCCTCTTTGCTCATATGCTACGTTCCCGCCGCTGTCGTCATAGGTTACATTTCCAGAAAGTGGCAGCGGAGCCATAATTATCTTTTCTGGCCCGTCATCTACTTTCCGCCGCTTTCGCGATTCAGTGTTGTCGGGATTAGAATCTGCCCGTCTTATCGTGCGACCACGTGAGAGCTCTTGTTGTTTGGCCGGATCTCTCTTCCGAAAAGGTCTTAGGGGTGCCTCATTGTCCCAATGAGTTCTGCCCCTGGCTGAGTTGTCCGTCCTATCGTAGGGTCAGATAAGCCGTACAATACAGCTACTCTAAAGCTACTGAATGAAGAAAATATTTGCGAGAATGTAGGAGGTACCTTAACGATTGAGGACCTAGGCTACCTCCAGGGGCAGATGCAACGGATCTTCTTCGCTTCACATTTGCGCGAATAGGGGAAGCCGATCTGCCCCTCCACTCGTCGGAGGTACGACTCTGAGAATCGTTTCTCTCAGATATGAGCTTTCCATCGATACCTAGTGACCCGGTTCGTTGTTGTAGTACTGCGGCAACTCTAGCACTCGTTAAGGGGGAAGGAAACGTAGAACTAGTCGATAAGGGATCCATGGATGAGGGAATCGTGGGAAATTCATCAAATCGCCGAACTCTCGATTCCAGAGACATTATGACAGCGAGTCTTAACTCGATATTATGAGCCTCTAAGTGACTTGGAAGAACGAGACTCGATTGAGAAAGTGTCAATTACATCACTTTTGTGGCTTTGGGAAATCGGAGTCTAGATTGGTAGTTCTTATATATGAGGTGCCTAAGTGATGGCCAGAATCAACTTTCAATTCAAGTGTAGAATTTTGCATTGGACCTAATCATTTTGTGGTCATCAGACCCATTACGAGAAGGCAGGAAAGTGGAAGGCGTGGCAGCTTCTGCTAAGACTGGTGCATTCAAGATGAAAAGGCAGGAACAGGAGTTTGCGTGGGGCTCCCTTCGCGTAGGAAAGCATTMCCTGCCATAGAAAGCGTCATTTTACCTAATCCGATTAATGCTCAACGGTTGGCTTATTTAAACTTCTCCCCTATCTAAGTTTCCATCTGAATGTCACCAACACGTGGTCGATACTAGGACAGAACGAGCATCGAGATTTCCGAGAACTCAAGATCCAAATAAGAAACGAAACCCCAAATATCATCATTGATCTTAAAGCCATTATGCTGATGTGCCCCGGCGTTAGCCTCTTGTCGGGAGGACTGCGTGCAAGCCGCTCCTCCTATCGTTCCTGGCCAACTTGACAGCTCCTCCTGAAACTTCTTCGGTAGCATTAATGACTCGCTGGAGTATATCTCCGAAATCATTCTCGGTCAGCACACGGGGCTTTTCCCAACCTAGACTGACAGGCAGACGTTCATGTTCTATTGCGTCGTACATGGTCAGCAGGGCTCACATTTTATGAATCAATGAGGATTCTAGAATTACCAAAGAAATACTCCAAGCGAGCCTTGACAGCAGTTGCGGAAGTGATGTCGCCAAGCACAGCGAGGAAGGCACCAATTTCCCCAAGGCCAAATGTCCTTCCGAGGTCACTCAAGGTGAAAGTAGGATTAGTAGCATTTGACGTCGCAATCCGAGCCAAGCGAGCTCTAACTGCTTCGTTCAAGTCTACAATGGGTCCCTTCCAATAAGACCGTGTTTGGTCGAATATCGTCTGATTGAAGATCGACGGGTTGCCAAAATAGGCGTCCTGTCGACTTAAGCTTGCGTCGTGCTCCAAGATGTTGTGGCGGCCAAGGTTGTCAAGAGAATAGGTTGTGGCATTGGGCACTGGGTTGGTAGTTACAGCGAATCCGTGCAGGAGACGGGACAATGTCTCATCGAAGTTCAAGGCATTTCCGAGGGCATTGACGGTGTCATTCTCAGTGATGTGTTTTCCGTTGTGAGGGAGGAACCCATGGTTTGCCAAGGAGTTGAGCATAGGACACGGGGCCCGTACTGATAATATTTAGCTTTAGTATCTTAGGTATCCAGCGGGAGCTCGAAGTCATACCGTCACCGGGTCCAGCTGGTTTCCAGTTTCCATAGGGATCTCCCCCAGCAGATACGAGGGTAATGCTCGTCAGAGTAAAAAGAAGAGTGTACTTCATCGTAAGAATTAGCATCGTAGGAACACTATATCAGTCAACTTGAAGCTCTACCCCAAAGAAGGAGTAACAACTGAGCTTTATATACATGACTCGCTCTCCAGAGTTGGCCGTCTAAGCCGGACATTGATCCTACGTCTCGTCAAGTCACATCATCCTGTAATGTGATATGCATTGCAGAGAAATGTGCTTATTGCTATACCCATTGGGAGTTGGAGTGCTGTTTTTCAAGACGCTACGCGAATACCCCTGTCCACGAGGTCCTTCTTTGGAAGCTGATGTCAAATTGCGTCCTCCCAATAGGCTGGATGTCAATATGGGTCCGCTTACATTACATAGTGCGGCTCCCGCAGAATCATTCTTCATCCCTACATGATCTTGCGAAGCGCCTCACGCCAACAGGAACGCTTCTTACACATACATGAGAGCGCGGATTCCGGCATCAGTTCCCGTATCTACAGCATGTTATCATTGCTCAATTATAGATCGAAACTGTGCTAGGTAGCCTGGACGTGACTAAGCTAAACCGACCGTCCCACTGAGGCAGTGCAGTGTGGGTACATGACGGTGTTGAACACCATCGAAGTCATCTCACAACTTGCATTTTATGAAGACATATCTTCTTCGCCTATTGTTTGAGTTAAGACATAATATGATAAGAGATGGTTGGTGTACCGAAATCTTGCTCCGCGTGCCGGCAGGCCAAAACAGCTGTGAGTACTTTTTGCTTGAATAACTTTGCCCAATATTCCAGATATCTCGAAGCGCAGAAAGAGAGAAAGTCGGATTTGAAATGGCGTATCTTATTCATTCCACAATCTCCAAAGGTTGGGTATTGTTAACGCTCATGGCCGCAGTGTGATGCCCGAAGGAATGCTCCTAATCCATGCACAAGATGCACTCAAAGGGAACTTACTTGCCGGTTTGATAGGAACTTTAAGAGAGTATCGCAACGTCAGTATGTAGTAGCCTTGAAACCATTACTCCGGCATTACTCACATATAAACGTACCTTAGACTGGCCCGAGATATCGCCAATGGAGTACACATATTCCGTCGTCCGCTGAATGGCGCTGGTGATGCTGCATTGGCAGATCCTAATGTAGCACCAACACAGGCCGGGGAAGAAGCCGAGCAAGGGTCTGTCATATCCACGACTATTGAAAGTTCAAATTTCCAGTTAGGGGACTTCTCCGTGTCTTCCGTCGTCGTGTCTGAGTTATTTGATCAGTAAGGCGTTTTGTCTCCTTCACATGATCTAGTTGCTGATATCTATAGCTTCGAACGCTATTACTTAGCCCACGCATCATTCTTACAACCCATGATATCACCTCATCGTCTTGTCCTAGATTCTCCATTGCTATTCTGGACAATCGTATTGATTACTTGCCAGTATCATAGCATATATAGTGGTCTATATAACCAATTGGTTGTGGCGCACCGAGACCTCCTGTCGCCATTTTTAACTAGAGGCATTCGCTCTATCCAGGAAATCCATGCATTTTTACTGCTTAGTCTATGGAGTCTTCCCGCATACTTACCCTTTCTCGATCCAACATGGACGTACGTTAGCATCGCTATCGATACATGTACGAGGATGAACTTTCACAAACCTCTACCCCAAGATCACGTTGCACGTGGATGGGCATGTTGGTTAGATTCTGAAAATATTACAGTTCAGAGTCAATACTTAACCTGGCTAGCATGCTTCAGCATTAGCACACAGTACGTCCCCTTAAAGAGAAGAATAGGCTCTTTACTAACCTAGGCCCAAAGGGCGTCCTTGTATCAAGGAATTCTACCACCTCTGTCGTCATCCCATCATTTAAGATACGTGAAGAAAGCCATTCAACAGTTGGGTCCAGTTCTGCAGCCGGAGCACCGAGCGAGTCTCGCAATTCACGAGTGCATCTGCAACTATTCTCTGTTACTAGAAGACATTGAAGACTCGACAGCACATCTCCCTCTCATTCAGACGTTTGAAAGCMCCCTTGACACGATCGAGCAGACCTACTCTACCCAGTCGACACCCGAGCTTAGCATACAGCTAGAATATGCAAAAATGAACCTATATGCAATGGTCGTCCTAGACAGCCCACAAGTAGACATCCAGACCGATATACAAAGCGATATTAACAAACAGGCACTCCTCATTCGCGGGCTAGAACTGGCATCTCGAATTATATATCGGGTGAAGGAGCTCAGCCTCCTGCCAGTGGACGGTGGGCTATCCAATGCCGGTAAACTAACATATTACCCAAGACAATACCTTACAAACATGTTCTACGCTGCCATGTACCTGTTCCGCATGTTAGTGGATTGCCGTCCACTAAGCCGGACACACGTCACTCTTGCCCTCGGGAGCATAACCGAAACTAGAGATATATTCAAGCTTCTCCCACCCCATCGCACTACAGCAATAGTGGCAGACTTCCTTGACAGGGTGGTAGAGAAGGCCCAAGCTATCGATGTCTCAGCCGGCACCCTAAGCGTACCTCAGCTTTTAATCACGAACCGATTGGGAGCCTCCCTGATATACGACATCCTTTTCCGCATAAGCACTTTCGCTAAGAAGCACACCAATATCGGCATAGGAGCACAGACTCAAGGAGAAGTAGTGAATGGCAATAGTGTTATTGCTCCGGAGATAGAACCGCAAGCCCAAAGTGTCCAACAGACACTCTTCGACACTTCTCTCATACAGCAGTCAGGGGAGGCCTTTTGGTTTTCATGGGATGCATTCTTCAACGATGTAGATATCAGCTTCGATCAGGAACTACCCTTATAGCCGTAGTCACTTCGTGCATTAATGATATACTTAGAATTCGCATATCATATAAAGTACTAATTCTCATATTTCTTACACGATTCTTTCAGATTACCTAAATTCAGTCGACTTGATGATCACGGTATAGTAGATATCTAACGAAATTAAAATATTTAGGTAAGTACCTACCTAATTCAGGTAGGTTTACGTGCGCCTCCCTTTTTCCGTAGAATGATCTTACAAGAGTAGCAGTAATGACATAAGCAATATACTCTTAAAAAATGGGGGAAAGGGCAAAGGCATCTTCAAGGAGGGAAAGAAACCCGAAAGATTCTAGTACATCGTTGCTCCCATCCTTAATTCAATCCTAAGCGTTTCGTCCATCCTACTATTCACTCAGCACATCTCAGAGACCATGAATCAAAATGGCATCTTGGTTTTGGTTTTGGGCAATATGTTGATACATGTTATCCATAACTACTTAGGTACCTATCTACGTGATAATCCACCGCCATATTTACCTCGACGTCTATGGGGGACGATAGAGCGCCATCTTGCAACACTATAAGTATGCATAAATCCCTCCAATATGTCCCATGAGAAACCAGTAATTTCGTTGCCTTTCGTCCCAAGTCCGGTAGCCTCGTTTCAAAATTGATATCAGCATATATCAATATCTGCGAGAGAACCACTTCCACATGTCGCCGAGCGCGCGAGTGCTCTACTCTCCCGCTTTCCTCGGGGTAATGGGCTTCGGCTCAGCCACGTAGTCCGTCGTACCTCCCATGTTGAGCAGCCAGACTTTGCCCTGGTGGTCGGGGATCGTGGGTCCATATAGGAACGAGCTAGGGAAGCCGGGGTCGAACGGGATGGCGCTCTCGATCTCCTTGATGTCCTCGTCGTCGAGGGTCAGGGTCAGGGCCTCGATGTTGGCCTTGAGGTGCTCCTTGGTGCGGCCGCCGACGATGGGGAACACGTAGGGGGCCTTGTGCGTGACGTAGGCTTGGGCCACACTCGTAATGATGGTGCCTTTGCGCGCCGCGATGGCCTCGAGCGCCTTGCTGACCTTGATGTCGGCCTCGCTAGCCTCCCCGGAGCGCCCGCTCACCCTGGTCTGTCGCTGCGCGTCTGTCTTGAATTTACCGCCACCGAGAGCGCCCCATGGCGCCAGACCCATGCCCTCGGCTCTGACCATGGGGATGATCTCGCGCTCGAAGTCGCGATTCGCGGCTGACCATCGTCCTTGGTACACGCTGAACTGGCGGAGACCATGGTTTCGCGCGTACTCATTGGCCTTGCTGACAACCCAGGCGGGTGTGTCGCTAACTCCGAGATATAGAACCTTGCCGGCCAGGACGAGTTGGTTGAGCGCCTGCATCATCTCGGGAATCGAGGTGCTGCCGTCCCACCAGTGAACGTAGAGCTGTATCATAGCGTCAGTAGCTTCATACAACACAGCGGGGGAAGTGAGCATGAATTACTAAGTCAATGTAGTCAGTCTGCAGCTTTCGCAAGCTGGCGTTGACGGATACGTGCATGCTCTTAGTTCCGTTGCCCTGGTTGTTGATAGTGATCTCACTGTCATAATAGGGACGGAAGCTGGTGGTGTACTTGGTAGCAATAACTGTGGCAGATGTTAATTAGTACCTATTCTGTAGAAATATGGCATAAACCAGTTCATTGAGGGGTCAACAATGCTACGTATGTAGCTCAAATTGTAATTCGCTCTCGCCGTGGCCACCCGGGAAGACTTACCCATCTGGTCACGAACACCGCGCTTCTTCATCCACTCCCCGAGCCAGGTCTCAGACTGCTCGGCCTGGTAGTTATTGGCAGTGTCGATGAAGTTGCCGCCTTGCTCGTAGAAGAAGTCTAGAATCTCTTCGGTGGTCTTCTGGTCAACGGCGCCCATGTACTCCTTCCAAGCCTCGCCAAAATTCATAGCTCCCAGGCAAAGGGGGCTGACTCGAACTGAGGCGGATGGCGAGAGAATGCGGTAGCGAGCCAATGGGCTCTTTGGTGGGGGAGCCATTGGTAGAGGAGGCATCTTGGATGAGTGAATTTGCTATTGAGAATAGAAATTAAAATCTAGTTGGTGATAGCTTCCAGTCAATAATTCGACTAAACTTTAAGATGGCGAAATGACCTGTTCGAGTTGCGCCTACTCGGGATTAAGTAGGTCGAATGATCACTTGCTAGTAGGTAGGTATGGTTGCTGTTCCTCCAACTCCAAAAGGAAGCAGGTGCTTGACTGCTCTTTATAGAGAATATGAGGTGCAAGCTGGGATTCAGATATCACCGAAAATTATTCTAATCATCCCTTACCGCCGATACTAAGTCCATTAGTAATGAAAGTTATCGTTTGATTGTCGTAGCATTGACTGCCTAGGTCGGTAGTGTTCAAAAATGCACACAAAATGGTGATCTCATTGCGTCGGCAGATCCTACATAGGGTATGCACCAATTCCGCGTACGGCACCCACGGTGTCCGCGGAATGTTCCGTATTCGTGTTGCGTGGATATCTGTMCCTGCCATAGTCAAAGTTCTTCAGCGGACGAAGGCGGACAATAGCGGGAGGGACAGAGCCGGGAGAGAGTTATGCAATTGACTGGGGACTCGAATTGGCTGGGGGGTTCCTATCTCCGCACGAGTTGGTCGTCATACATCTGTGTGGTTACATGAAAATTGGGAAAGCCACCCGACGCTTTCTGGCTAAGCAATACTAGTTTTGTATGAGGATACTACAACGGACAGAAGCGGGCTGTCTGGAGCTCTTGTAGGGATTTTAGAGCTTCTATCTCCGCCACGTCCGCGATATTGCAGATGAGCCGTCTTTTAGCCTCCCTCCTATGACGATAATTATTACTAAGGAATATCATGTCTCAATACTATTTCGATGCGACACATATCATTGGTTAGACTCAAGTCAAGCTATACTCTCAGCTACCTACTAGGTAGTAGGTATGGCGCTTCCAAGTCCCCGATATTGTTCCGCCTCCGACTGGCATATTTTAGCGCTCCAAGACTTACAGCATCTAGCCATTTAGGGGTATAGCTGAGGTTACCTAATCTGGTAATCACCGAAACCACCAATATCACCAGTCGAGTCCTACGCCTTTCAGTAAACATCACATAGCGAATTTGGAACTGATCACTTGAGGTCCTGATATTGGTATCTTTAACATTCTTGGTCAAGACTCCACGAGCGCTCCGCGGACACTGACAATGCAAAACACCGCAATTCATTCATTCGCTTCCTCGCTCACTCGCACACTCAGGTAGGCTCATGGCAAGGCGTCCAAGACGACATATACCCTTGATGGCGTCAGCAGAAGCTACTAATCACACGGTTGGATTTAAGACCCGGCTGTAGGGCTTAAGCTTAAGCTGAGCCGCATGTCTCTACTGCTGCATATACCAGCATGGGAGCTGAATTTAGGTGGATTAGTAACAGCTTCTTGAGTCACATTCTTACTTACGTTTTAGATTCGAGTTGATCTGCTCTCTGCATTGCCTCTGGTGTTGACCGGATGATCATGTTGGAAGAACTCGCTTTCGTGTAAGACGGAGCTTCCCCAAAGACCTGCAAGGATTAGTTGGCTCTATCCGGGGGAAACAAGGAGAGAGAGATGGTGGTCATTTCGGGCTTGCTGGAACTTGATAGTCTTTAGTATCACCCCTTTGTAATGCGCTAATGTATCCTGGATTTAGTTCGGGTGAGTCTTGGTCACTTCAAGATGCATAATATGGGTAGCTGGGTAGCGAAAAGTCTCGAATTCGAACAATGCGTAAGACCTTGCTAATCCCGTTGGTATATATCCGTACATAGGTAGCTTGCGCAGGAACATTCGTTATTCGCAAAGTATTCATGTATGTACACACATGGTGGAACGCACCGGGGTAGATTAATCTACCTAGCACGCCCATGCGCCTATGATACCGTCACGTCGTCCCTCGATCAGGTAACCGTCCTTGATGCGAACGCGCTCGACAATGGCCGGCGTTCTGCCCGTATCGGTTCCAGTGATCCCTGCACCGCAATCCCACTGTCGCGACTCCATCTTGTCATACACCTTGACTACGTCTTCGCCGGCAGCACTCACGATGCGCCGGCTGTCGAACATCATGCTCGTGACCGGGTTATCATACGCGTAAGCATCAAATATCGATCCCGTGCGTAAATCCCAGATCTGTAGATGGTATGTAAGCACACTGTAAATAAAAGGGGTTAGGTCTTCGGAGGGGTTGGAACTCACCCGTATACTACGGTCCAAGCTTCCCGTCACAAGATGCACGTCATCGAACTGCAGGCAAGTCACAGGTCCGGTATGTCCAACGAGACTCCGGTGAACTTGACCGCTTCTCAAGTCCCATAGCCTCACCATTCCGTCAGCTGTGCCGCAGGCGAGTGCGGACTCGAACACTTGCAACGCTCCAACAAAATCAGCGGATTTAGTTGCTGGCCGGTTGGTTTGTCTCCAAGTCCCCTCGCCTGTGCCAATTGAAACGGAAGCTTGTGCTGCGGCCCACATCACGTCGAGCGTTTGTACACACCGTCCTTTTACTAGGTCCCACTGGCGGAGTGTCTTATCTGCCGAACCCGAGACAAGCACATCCCCTCGAAAATGAAGGGCCGTGATCTCGTCTACATGAGATTCTAGCGTAAAGAGTGGACAGTCCGCCATGCTACCTTCAGGAGGGTCTACTGGTTGATCATCAGGGTTCTCAAAAGCCATACCATCATCATCCTCGTCATCTCGTCCGAACTGACTGCCTTGTGGGTCGTAATGGGCCCTACTCAGATCCCATAATCGAATAGTGGCGTCCATGGAACCCGTAGCAAGGATGTTGTCTTCGACTTGCAGAGTACGTACCGATGCGGTATGGCCCTCGAGCAATCCGATACAACGTCCAGCATTTAGATCCCAAACCTTTACCGCGTCGTCCAGTGAGGCAGATACCATGGTACCGAAGGGAACATCGAAGTCTAACGCCGTGACATTATCAGCATGAGCCTTGATTTCCCTTATCAGAGAACCTGGTTCGAAATGTTCGTGTAATATGGGCATCGATTTCCGCTTCATGGTCTTGTGTCTTCTTTTTGAAGGGGTGCTTGAAGCAGACGGAAGTTTCTCATATATGGATTTCGACATAAATTCGTCAGCGTCTTGGTCCGTTACTAAATCGTCATCATCTGATTTGGTTGGGGTATCAACCGCCGCAGCGATGGATTCGGCCTCATCAACGAGGGCCTGAGCGTCTTCTATTCGGCCCTCCATATCCACAACTAGATTCCGTATCAGTACCATTCCAAGACCATATCAAGCGGGGCTTCCTACTATCATGTTCCAATAACGCCTCTTCTTGTTCTAAGCCAGCCAGCCTCTCAAGTATGATGCGTCTCATACCGGCTAGATTGGCGATTTTATTATCTATTTCGCGGATTTCACTGCTTGCCATATTTTTTCGAATGCCGAGCATCTCGAGTTCGTGCATGAGCGAAGACCTTTCCTTTTTCAGTTTATGAAGGTGGTGCGGGCTATCTGGAGCTGTTGGGGATTCCTCGAGCATCTTCCTTCCTCTCGACACTCTCCTCCTGTGCTTCTTGGCGTCGTGCGTCAACTCGGGAAAGCTGGCCTGGAAGCCTTGGAACAGGGAGTAAGCGTTGTCGTTCTCGGGCAAATGTTGGAGCATTTCGTCGGGTAGATAAGATAGGGCGCGGGACTGAATTTCGGCGGTAGAAAACTTGGAGCGAACCAAGTCGGTCGGAGTGGTTCTCGCCATGGTGAACATGCCCCGTTGGATCCCGGGTTTTTTAAGCTGTTTGTGCACCTGAGCCATGGCGTTGTGGTAATGATTCCCAGACGGATCCACGCCTGGCCCTACTAAGTGGCTCGCAGTAGTTGTCACCTTTCGGGTGAAGGCTTCGATACCTCGCGACTTCATATGGAGTTAGCCGGAATGCGCACAGGAACAAAGAAAAGACGGCAAGTACCGAGAGTATCGAATCTTCMCCCACGGGGGCATCGTCATGAATAGCATTGTTTGGGTCTGAATCGGCCATGCGCGTATCTCTCTATACGATCACTACTGAAAGCGAAAGAGTGGTGGTGGGCGACGGTCGCACGGTGCAAATGCCACACATTTAAGGTAGTAGTATACGAGAAGGGATTTTTCCCGATAGGTATGGATCTCAGAGAGCTATCTGGTAGGCCGGCATTGAGGAGCAGGACAGTTGGATACCCGCGACGGAAAATAATGTGGATGGGCCAGACAAAAGCGACGCAAGGCGAGGCTAACAAAGATGAAGCTTCCGAGTGGGTTTTCCCAAGAATTTCCACAGGTGCATTGGAACATTGAAGGAATTTTAGCTTGGCTACCTGGGTACTTCCAGTTGGGTTAGCCCTTGTGTATCCATGATCCCGATGTCCAACAAGACGCGCACAGCTGGGGTCGGATAAGATTTGTTGCAGATACCGTTTCTTACATGGGTGGTGTACGGCAACGCACAGGGCTTAAGTGGTCAGAATTGAAATTTTGACAAAAAATTAATACGC
>JYCQ01000015.1:0-306205 GCA_000931505.1 Hypoxylon sp. E7406B | reverse complement strand
GGGGGGGGTTGGGGGGGGTTGGGGGGGGTTAGGTATTATAGCGTTAGTCGTTTCTAAGGAACGAATACGCTATTCAAAATTCCGAAAAGGGGGGTTGGATGATAGGTTTGGTGTTGTAAATGGAGGATTCAGTCACTTACCAATTCGCAGTACACGGCTCTACAAATAGAGAACCAGGCTATGTATAAGTGCCCAAAACGAGAGGTACGATGCATCTTGAATCGAATATAGGCGTCATTTGGGTAGGCTACCTAGGTAAGGAAGGTCAAGTACCTATGATGTACTTCAGAGATAAGTATTACGTTATTACCATAAAGCAAACAGGGGCACAGCTAAGTAATGAATTACTAGTATTCCAACTTAACAACCTGGGCAAATTGAACATTAACAGTCGCATATCACCCTCTTTCCTTAAGATAATTGTAGTATACTTGAAGTCCTGTTATGAAAGTCTTCAGTGCCTAGTCCTAGCACGTTTCTACTCAGCGCAGTGGCGGAAACTGAGTTATCATTATCTGAACTAGGAGGCATCGAAAAGAGAGGTTCCTCAGAGATATCTCGGGCAAAGGGGTTAAGAACTAATTAGTCATTCGCGGCGGAGGCATATCGCAAACTGCTGGATCATCTCCGGACTGAAACGAAACTCATAAGCGGAGTTATGATAGCGACAGGTCAAAACGATTTCCTCTGGATGTATTCGGAAGGTGTTATCGATATTCATATTACTAGCTACGTCGCTCGAATTCTGCACAAGGCGGTATTCATAGGTACTCGGAGGTTTGAATCCCGAACCAATCATTATTCCACTGAAAGATGCTCTACGCTTAGGCTCCACGATATCTTGTGGCAAAGAGAGCTGGGTTATTAGATAATAACATAAAGAATTCAAGGCAACTTGGGCGACGCTGGGAGGTCTTGGGCAAGCAAGCAATACCCAGAACATAGGGCGGGAAAAAGAAGCCGATGAGTGTTGGATTAAATGTATGCATCTTCATGGACGAAATATTACTTGAGATATTGGCACTCAGATCTCTAGCTCTCGTTCCTATCGAGCACTTCCAGCAATCTTCCGTTTGTAGATAAAGGACGCTGTGGTTGACACATGAGATGTAATGCTTCGGGCCACCAAGGCAGTCCGAGAGGCACAGTCGCTAGAGGTTCCTCAACCTCAGCCTCTAGTAGGTCCTAACTAAGGACGACTAGGCATAATTCCTATGCTAAGCTGGATGAACACTTAGCTCCCTACGCCGCTTTTCTCAGACGGTCGGTCTGGCGGCACCCTTGCTTCTCGTTATACACGGCGGTATTCCCAACTTCTCTGCCCTTCGTCTGTGACTTGTCCTTGATCATCCCCATTATCTGATCGATAATTTTTTTTTCATACCGGTTCTTCGAGAACCATACCTTGTCTGAATGATTGCTCATGTCAACTTAGTCGGTCCGAAAACCGACTATAGACTCTTCGACGATAGATGAGACGTTGATAAGAGATTGGTAGCACAGGCTGCTTGCACACTGTGCAAGTTCAATGTAATTAAATCGATGGATTAAAAAAACGGAAAGAAAGAGACACGTTCAGGGTAGATCGGTCTCGGCTTCTGTCCAACCAAGGCTAGTCAAAGCCAGGCCATATTTGTTTGATATATCGAAGTGTTAAACTAAGACTGTCCAGTCTGCGCTTTTCATTTTCGACGATGTGTCACTTCGTTGTCGTCCAGCAGTGCGGAGTACAAGGCGTTCTTATCGTAGTCGTAGGAGTTATCCTCCTCGCCTAGATAGTTTTTCATTTGGTTCCGATAGCGTGTCGCATCTTGGTTGTTAAGTCGGCCGAACGGGATGCTGGCATTGTAATAATTGCCATTAGAGAAGACCATATTAGGATCGGCGGCGGGAGGAGGTGCAGGAGTGCCACCGATGAGGCTGCTCGGGTGAGAGAAGGCAAAAGATGAGCCACTTCTCACGGGCTCCTGTGGCCAAGGAGAATACTGCTGAGGGGGGCCTGGTGCTACGCGGTTGTTCGCTAAGCCCTGCTTTCTTGGAGGTGGAAAACCAGGTTCATTTCCAACAGGGCTTGGGACATTTTGGGAGCGACCACGAGGATCCAGATATCCGCCATTATGGCCAATTGTCTGCCCGAAACCTGCTGATCCGGGAGGACTCTGTAGATTGGAGGCAGCACTACGCTGACTAGCCGAACGCTCCATGTAGCTTGGGTTAAGATGGTTTCCGAGAGTGCCTAAGTATGGTGAGCTGGTCTCTGCAGAGAACGGCGCACCTGACACCCCCGGAGTTGGTCTTGAGTGCGCGAGAAAGGGGCTAGCACTCATACGGCCTGTGTAGCTGTCCGAGGATTGCGCGTTGTTGGGGGCTAATCCATGCTGAGCGTAGAGCGCAGAGGTCAGGCTGTCGAGAACTGCATTTCGCGACATTTCTAGTGAGTCACGGGAGCTTTTGCTCTGATGATTTCCAAATGCTGAGGATCCTCGAGAAAGTCCGGCTGGATCATGCGCAATGGCTTCTCTTGAATTGCGATGAGCTTGAGCTGACACACTGAGAGCCCCCATATAGGGAGACGAATCAAAGCGGTTTAGCTGTCTATTGGCACTCCTAGGTACGTAATCGCCATCGGAAGTCAAGTGATTGTTAGTTTGACTACCGGAACGTTGGGGAGTCGGCTCATAGAAGTAACCCCACGGGAGGCTGGGGATAGCTTTGGACACCGGAGAAGGCTGTGTTGAATTGGTAGCAAACTGACCAAAGACTTCGTTGGCTGTAGCCGTGTTCATGCCGTAGCTCGTTTCGCCTTGTGTCTGACTGGATTGGGGTCTGCTGTCATCAGTCGGATCCAAGAGTTTGTTCACCATGTTGACCATTTCACTATCGCCACTCAGATCGGTGTCGAGAAGCGAACTAGGTTCTCGCTCCTCGACTGATTTCCCCTTGTCAAGATCACGATCCGGGATCGGACCCGTTTCACCCTCATCGCCATGAACGTTAGCGGCAGTACTGTTTGCCAAATTCGGTGCTGAATCCTCCGTTTTTGTTTTCATGTCGCCAAGCTTAAGCTTGTTCAGCATACGAGACATGCTTGCCTCATCTATGGAGACTCGTTGGGAAGGCTCAACATCGACATTCCAACATTCAATGTCCCGTCCCTCGAGGTGGTTGACGGCCATTGTCAATGGATAACTCGAGCTCCCTGCTAGAAGGACTCCGCAATAGACGATGTCTCTCATCCGCCAAATTGCTTCGGTCCAAGGCTGGTACTTGCGGCCGAAGACTCTTTGGCGAGGCTTACGGACCTTGTGTTTCTTTGGAGGATCTAGGTCGGGTAAATCTTCCACATGTACGAAGAGCGGTAAATTCCGATCACTGAGAGGTCTAAGTCCGAGCGCTTCCGTGTCTTCTAGTAGAAGATACTTCGAGGGCGCCGTAGTGACAGCTCGGTCAATGGTTGCATTGCATAAAGTCAATGTATCAGCAAGGAGTCTGTATACGTCACTTATGTACGGCTCGAGGAATTCTCGGTAATTGTTAGCATCGGCCCTAGAAACGTAGACCCAAGAGATGTAGATGCGGAAGAGAGGGAAAAGCTTCATCAGAAGCTGGCTGAAGCAGACTGGGCTTTCAGCATCCTTTTCGTCCTCGCCCTCTCCGTTGGGGGCGGGAGATGTAGCGGACTCATCCAGGAGCCCAGCTTTTAGGACTCGAAGCAGAATTAAGACCGTGCGAATGTTAAATCGTAGTAAGAATTGTGCCGATTGGGATCCCTGATAGGTCCAAGTGGCTTTGAACTGTAGTCAGTACACGTTTATCCAGAAGCAGAATTGTATAACGTTGAGACTCACTTTTTACCTTCTCCAGAGCAACGTCATAGGCCGCAATGTTAATAAAAATCATCTTGCGCAAGATTGCTTCGTCGGTATCGGACCTCATCGACATCTCTATGCGATGCAGCACCTCTTCTTCCAGTTCGGACTGTTGAGAGAAAGGTTCTCCCTGAAAGAAGTATGCGTGCAGTCGTAGGAACCAAGTGATCATAGTTTCGGTCTTGTCGCTAATAGACCCTTTCTTTGCGGCGGACGCCTTCTCAAGAGCCTTGAATTTTCGCTCAAGATTGGTAATACCAAACTCGTGCGGCTTCGCGATGGAGATGGAGCGGTGGAAATGATAAACAATGTCGAGATGCCTGTCTTGGAGTTGATAGAGCACGGCCATTTGATGATGAGCAGATCCATCGTCAGGGTCAATAGTATCTGCMAAGCCATAATATTCTAAGGCTTTAAAGAAATTCGAATTCAAAAGCTTTTCCGAAATTTGACATCGATACCTAACCAAGTCGCCGAGATGAATTAAGGTATCCCGGCATGACTTGAGGATTATCGTCCGTACACTAGACGGAGGTGTCGAATCAGGATCGGGAGTCTCTGCCGGCTCGATATCCGTACCGTGAGCGACCTGGTGCAGCTCCGGAATAAAGAAGCGTGCAGACAATCGTTGTATGTAGACAACATAGAAAGACTGAGACGTTTTCAGGAACGCCCGGTATTGTTTCTCTAGCTTGCGTCTGACGACGACTTGATTTTGTTGCAGGAGGCGACTCATAACTTTTCGGTACTCGCTATTGAGATAGGTATGAGCTTGCCACAGGTGAAACTCAACTTTCTTACTAACTGCATATTCCAAGTCATAGTTAATGACATTCATGCAAGCTAACCGAAACCTAGAGCGATTTTGATGTTAGGGTGGATAGCAGCCGAGGCGGAAGAGGGAAATCATACTCGGCGAAAGTCAGCTCAGCCTCTTCAAAACGAGAGGTTATTTTCGTTGTGTCGCGACCTGATACTTTCCCCATTATACTAGAGCGGATGTTCTGGGCATCCCTATAATCAACGTTAGCTGACATGTCAGCCCGGATTCACGATGCCCCCAGATCTAGCGCATCTGACAGCTATAGACTTACGCCCAGCTCGCCCTAGCTTTATCCTTTGTACCCTCCATTGTATTTGAAGGTGGTGTAAGATCGAGGCAACGACTATATGAGTATGGGGCTCGGCGTGATTCGTAGAATTATCAATAGCGCCCGAGGGCGCAAAGGGTGGTGTTGACTGGAAGACTGTTGCGACAGCTCACAGCCAGGAAACTGGATCACACAAACTCGAACCGAGAACGACGATGCGGATGATATCCATAGTTCGGCAGGTGCGACGAGAGAGGATTCGTGTCGAGGCGCGCCGAAGAGAATTGGGACGGAATGGTTGTCTCTGAGGAAGATATCGGGAACATTGGCGATTGCTTGTGGAGAGAAGGGATGGACCTCGTAGAGATCTCGGATATAGTTGACGGTGCGAAAGCAGGTGGTGCGGGCGCAGACTACAGTGTCAATAAATTATGCGTCTGCGGTTAGTAATGAGACTATCCCGTAAGTAAAAGGCGTTATTTAGAAGAGCAGTGCGCGAAAGTAGAAGATTAGTGGTGTTTGAGAGTGATTGAATAGATTGTGTTGGAAGGTGAGGCGACTGGGTGAATTCACACGAACTTGCCGATCTTAAAAATGGCAGGGTCCCTTCCGGCGCACGCTAATCAGCGCATCTCCAGGGCTGCTAAAATCTGCGAGCCTGCCCAAAGCAACTGAAGGCTATAGTCTACATTTTATGGAGGTACCTACACGTCACTGAGGCAGCCAGAAGCTACATATAGTCGCCCTCCATGCACGTACCCAACGTACAGTACATGCCACATGCAGGTAGAAGAGACCCCTCACCACTAACCCCGGATTAGTTAGGGGTCCTCCAGGGCTCTTGGTACCTTTACGTTTTCAACAAACTGAATTTGGGTTGACACGCCGTAAACCCTGTCCTGGGTCCATGCGGCAGATCAGTCCGATCACTTGTCACTTTACTGGCCGCATTCCAGTGCTAGTGGACTTTTTAAGGTTCAGTTTCCCTTCTTGGCTTTCTATCGACAAGTTACAGCTCACTCACTGACCGCCTCCCCGTCATTAACTTTAAGTCTCCAATGTCCACATACGCCGCCAAACATTAAATAGTACATACATCTTAAAATAGTGGCATCAATTGTTTTATAGTTCCTCTGGTTTCAAGTACAGTTTGCCATGTTTAATTATTTGATTTCCAATGTTTCTATAGGGGCTCACAAGTGACGGGACGTATTTTGACTACATGTATTGTGTTCCCCTCACACTCACATGGACGATATATCGCGATAAAGACCCCACCAAATAACCTCATTAAGTCCTTGCACAGACTTGACCTAATTCCAAAGACGACGTCGACGATCCCGAAAGCGAAGCATAACGCCTCACTACCGCGAATACCCAGGAATCATTGGCCATAGCTCTGTTAATGTAAATCTACCCCAAGCCTTCTCATTGAGTCATATCGCAAGCATGAAGCGCTCACGCGAGCCTGAAGAAGACGAATCGTCCTCGTCACCGGAACCTGTGGTTAGCTCGGAGAAGACGTCGGGTGGCGCAAGCCCTCAAGAAATAGAAGGGCCCCCACCCACGAAAATCACAGAGTTAGACGAGTGCGCCGTCGACGACGACGATAACGAATCATTTACGATGAGATGTTCTTTGCCTCCACATCGGGACGTGCTGTCGTTCAAGACATACGCCGAATACGAAGCACACCACAACAGAACACATACGAATCGATGTGTCGAATGCGACAAGAACTTCCCCTCTGAGCACCTGCTAAATGTCCATATTGAAGAATGCCATGATGTCTTTGCCGCTGTAAAAAGGGAAAGGGGCGAGCATACAGTAAGAAGTCTCGTAGTGAAACCTCACTAAATTATGTTACTAATCATGTATCCCATAGTATTCGTGTTTTGTCGAAGGCTGCGATCGGAAATGTAGGACTCCTCAGAAGAGACGCAGCCATCTTATTGATAAACACATGTACCCCAAGAATTATTTCTTCGCGGTCACCAAGGAAGGTGTCGACGGGAGACAATCATTGCTCCTCGAAGGTGGGCATCGTCGACGAAAGTCCTCTACAGCTAGCAACGGCAGCGGACCCAAGTCGACAGGAAGAAGGCAGAGCCTTCGGCAGACGGAAAACTCCAAGCCAGGCATAGAGGAATCAAAAACGGAAACATCAAATAAAGTCTCTTCCCCGGTCGAAGCTCGGGATACCGAAATGGAAGATTTGGCCGGTGCTATGTCGGCGTTGCAGTTCGTCCCTATGAGCGTGCGCTTTGGTCACAGGAAAGGAAAGACAGGGTTTGCAAGGCAATAATGCGATAGACGAGATTGGATGAAGACACGAGAGAACGATTTTATGACTATAAGATTGAAGATGTCAGCAGCAGCATTGCATACAAAAAGCATTGGATCATTATAGCGTTTTCTGAATTAACTTTTAGTCTACTCTCTAGGTAGTCATCGTAATATCGTGTAGCGCAATGTATGAAAACGCACGGCCTATACTCCAAATAGGTATAATGATGATGCCGGAAGCCGGTAGAATAACCCCAACGCATGCAGAGACCCTAACGCCATAATGCCATGAAGCCCAACCAGTGCAGCAACGCAAAACCACATCTTAATCGCTTGAAGCGCAGCCTCTACATCCACAGCTGACGCATTGGACGTCTTGTTCATCCTTTAGCTGTGCTTTGGGTACTCGGCAGACACACGTCGATTGGAAGTTCGTCTCCTTTGTCTGGATACAGCGAAGACAACATAACTGTAGTATAATATGTTAGCATACGATCTCTTCCTTTTACACAACTCCCCGCTCATAAACATACCTTCTCATAGCCCTGCTTCTTCCACTTAGCGATTAGCATCGGATCCGCATACCCGTTCTTGAGCAGCCAGTCGTACAGCTGCTTGCTGATAGCTTCCTTTTCATAGTACAGCTCGTACACGTAGCGGCTGCGCTGATGCGCGATCTGGAATATGGGCCACTGAGCTTGGTGTTTCGGAATGTTGTTTGTCGGTGTGTTCTGCGCGTCCTTCATCTTGATGTTGAAGATCTCGAGGTCATCGCGGATATCATCGAAGCCCGCTGGAGGCTTCTTCGACCTCGAGCCAGTCGACCTAACCGGGGGCATATTGTAGGGATGGTATCGGGATTAAGGAAAGGAGAGACTTGAGTTGAGATCGTGAGCTTGTTGTGAATACCAGACCCCTAGGGAAGTATTTACTTTCGTAGATAGGTGGGGCAAGGCTGAGAATTGAATTGAATTATCAAGAATGAAGCAAGCCTTGACGTTAGTAAGGTGAAGGATAAGGAACTGACGCCACGCAATTATGTAAGGATTCGAAGACTAAGATAGATGACTAATATAATATGGCTACGGTACTTTGGTGTGGCTGGTGTGGCTAGTGCCATCCTAACTTCCATGGGTGCCCACTCTCGTCTGAGACGCTGAGCTTAGAAGTAGGAACCTCTATCGTTACGTCAAGCAACATAACTCACCCATCATGGCGGTGACACCTACACAATTCGCGCGCACGACGCGGACGTGTCAGTATTTACTCCCAGAGGTAGTTATCGCTAGCTAATACGGCTTATAGCGGCCAATTGGAACGATGCAAAGCGACGAGTCCTTGCGGCATATCGAGAATGGATACGAGCAGTATGATTTCCCCCGGTGCATGTGTTCCATACCACTCGAAATGGGCCGGAAAGCGTGGTGGATGAGATAAAAGACGAGAATGATCAATACTGAGTATTATTCAGGCACCTGAGATCCAAACGATGTACTCGGTTCCGTTCCCCGTCTCCGTCATCCGCACGCGAATGCGCCAGGAGTTCGAACGACATAGATTCGTGAACAAGTTACCGGTAGTGGATGTGCTCCTCATGCAGAACAACGCCGAGTACCAGGTCAGTCTTTTGTTGGCTTCATCTACGACTACTGATGGGGGAAATACACTCCGATTAATATATACAGGCACCATGTTTGTCTAGAGGGAATGCTGATGGATCACACTATAGGAAACCATGAACTTCTGGAAGCAGACCACACACGTCATGTCCTATTTCAAAGAAGAGAACTTCCGCGGGGCCGACAGATTGCCGGACAACTTCATGAAGGGTTTCCTAGAGGCAAGTTTCTCTATTGACACCCCTATGTGGGAAGCTCCAGCTAACAACGCCTCAGGGTCGCAACTAGATGTGGGTATATTCCCACTGTAATGTACATAGAAAGACCAGAAGCAAAGCAAGCAAATTTTACCACTTGAGAAACTCGTCTATCCTACTCCGAACGCCGCAAATGCCATGTCATCCGTGTGCCGAGATATTCCTCAAGTGTTCACGCCGCCTGTCTTCTCCTCTCCGCCTCTTCTTGCCTCTTCCGGGTCTGTTCTGGGGTTGCTTCGAATTCTTCTCGCTTCGTCCAGAACTCGTCGGCAACAACGTCACAGAGGTCCTCCAAGTCTTGCAGACCTTTGGCTAACGCTGCGGCAGCGGTTGTTGTGTCTTCGGGAAAGTCAGCATGGAAAAATCTAAGGATTGAGATTACGAGTTATCTCCGTACCATATGTTTGAATTCTCAAGTTCATCTTGTCCTCAGAGGGATGGGGAATGGCATACGCGCAGAACTCGACATCGGGGCTAGATGGTATTTAGCGATCTTACTCCTAGAATAGTTGGAACCATATGAAACATACTTCTTCATGATGATATATCGCAGGGCATTCCCAAGGGTGTGGCCTTCCTTTAGGAATTCGAACGAAGCCGCCGTCTCGGATGACCCAGGAAGCTGTATACAACGCCTTGTTAGTAATGCATTCCTCGGGGACGATCCGCTGGATTTTCGCACGCACAATCCTAACTCGTTGCGTTTCCTCTTCCTCGTAAGAATCGCCACCTTGGTCGGACTGATCTTCCTCCATAGCATCGCCGTTCTCCTCTTCTTCGGCAGGCTGCTGCGCTGAGGTGGGAGCGTCGTCCATGGAGGCGTCTACCTCCTCAGAGGCGTCATCGTGATCTTTTGTTCGTCCAGGCATTGTCGTCGGTAGGGATTATTAATTGTTGCTAATTCGTGAGGGAGGAAATCGGGATACGACTTTGAATCGCTTCTAAGTATTCGCAGGCGAAACAGCGCTTGTCCGCAGAATTTTGGTGGGGTCTTTCACTGATCAAGCTCTGATAATAAAATTCGAGGCTAGTTCCTGCATAGCTATTCCTGATTGGTCATTTAACATCACTAGAGGTCCGATAATTTTCCGCTGGTCGCTTGTGGGGCGGATACCTAGGTACCTAGGCGTCCGTGTAATATAGTAGTACCTTCTATGTAATACAAGTGAAGCTTCCCCCCAAGATTTGAGTGTGAACCATATCTTCAACAAGACATCCTCATGTATGGATGGTTTCTTCAGTCCAAATATTAGCCATTGCACCCATGAAGCATTCATTCGGGTCCATTATCCTCAGCTCAGAAAGACGTCATTGGCGTTATACGTTAAGCTCACCTAATCTTCCGGCATCTTAGTAAAATCGTCATCAGTCTTCTCATCGCTATTTCTCACTCCACGGGAATTACTGAGAAGTCCGAAATTATTCTTAATTCTTTGACAAGGTGGGCTATTATGTGATATTCAACGTTGTTGCTTACATTATGCAGACTCCCTGTACGCTCGGAATGAGCATAAATCATCATTTCCATCGGAACTGACAGACCCTTTGCGTCCAACACATTAGCAGTAAAAATCTCCTGTTACATTTCATGGATCATGCCACTAGAATTACTTCAAGGCTTCTCAGAAGTTTCCCGGGCCGGCAATCAAGAACCACCAGAAACTAAAAGACAGCTTGTATCTGAAAAGATACTGTCGAGGATCCGGCCTCAGTTGGTGGCATGGTTAGGCACAGACGGCGGAGCGCCATTTAGTCATGGCCCTTTGGAATTTCGGCAAGTTGTGCTCTCTAGAGAAGGATCGTCGCTTTCCTTGATAACCCAAAACTCTCTGGTCATATATGGGACGGTTAGGTTCAGCGGCGATAACCTGGACGTTCCATGCTAGCGACTCGATTTGAGGCTGCTGAGTTTTGACGACTTCAACAGCCTCCCGAATTTGTCGTTCAAGGATTCGATTAGGTATTTTAGGCTCGACAAGTACCGCATCGGGGCTATAGACAGGATTCATGTCGTCGCAGACGAATGTGAGCTGCTCTATATTAACGAAATGTTGATGTGCCTGGCATAGGAATTGCTCGGCTGTTAATCGAGCGGTACTACTTGTCCAACCGTTCTGACCGCCATAGTTTATGAGTACTTCATTAATGGCGATATAACGGACAAGAGCCAAATCTTCTGGTTGTGCGAGAGAAACGAACGTATTGAATAATGTTTCTGCAGCTGCGACTCCCTGTCTCGGGCCGAAATACAGCGTATCTCTCAGAGGGTCAAGGAATATCCGACCAGTTGTTGAGTGAAACCCGAATAACAGCTGGTATCGTCTCAATGCCTCAAGTCGAGCCTCCCTACATACGTGCAGATTGACCGGAATAGGCTGCGTCGAGATACAACATATGGACTTTTCGTCGCTCTGCTGCAGTTGGGACGTCGAGGGCGGGGTGGCGTTGCATTTAATTTCTACAATGCGTGGCCCCGGCAGATTATGAACCCATATTTTGAACCGAAGTTCGATGGGTAGTCGGACAAAATGATGCTGGAGCTCCTGTCAGTGCGTATTCATACTTAGTCTCCTCAAGACCTACAAAGACCTGGCAGCGATCTCCCATGACTGCCGACGTCTCGTCCCGGGCAGCTATCGGTATGACGTACCGAAAGCAAAACAACGCGTAGTTGTTAGTGACTACGTCCCAAGGGAGGGGTTTGGTGCGCCGCCGAAACCCAGAGTACCGGTAAGTGGTAGTCGCATTGGCTGGAGGACGTCTTGGGACAGAATGGACGGAAGAGTCGCTGCCACGTACATTTGTATAAAGAATCGACTCACCCACTCGCTCGCACCCGATCCACAAGGGCAGATGGATATCGCCAAGGTTACGAGGTGCTTGTTAAGCAAGCAAGCGATTCACCAACGATATCGGTCAGGAGAGTAACACGATCGGTTGAGTATTGTGACACTCGATATTCATCCTTCAGAGGACAAGTCCGACCCACCATTATGTGTGTACTTATACATATCAAGCTTCCCATCAAGCAACCACTACATCTGGGTGGTGAGGAGATAACTTCTTCAGCAGGGAATGTCAACAGCATCAATCTCGGACCCATCATAAGCCACATACCGATCCATCCATCCCCCAGATGTTAGCAGGAATGGACAGGGTTTAGCGTGGGTCGGAAAGGTTCCACCAGAATCCACCCATGACCCAACAGCTTGGAACCTGCACTCGAGACTTAACTCCAATAGGTAATACGAAACTTTTGTCTGGTTTGCTTCAAGCCGCCTCCTCCTCGCTGCTCCTCATCTTGCACGACGGCCGGCGGGAATAGTACCATAACGGGTCACTTTAGGAAGCCTGCTGTGTACCCAAAGATGTTTCAATTTTCAGCAATCACAGCGGCCCCTCAAATTACGGGATTGCAACCCAACTAACTACGGTTTAACACGCACGAAGATATCTGTTCCGGAGAAATACCCAAAGCATGTGAGAAGAATACGGACCAGTACCTTCTCCACTATTCCATTTACGCCTCAATTTTTTTGGCCCCCGAAAGTTTGGGGGTACCAGAGAGGCGGTGTCTCTGCCATACGGATGTTGACCCGACTCCCTGTCGTCGTCATCGGCATTCCGCACAAACCCTGCTTAAGGTTATTCTGCTCTTGCATTATCTACTATGAACGCCGATGTATGCATCGACCTGAAGAGCCCAGCTTATGAATCCATGGAACTGGAAGCCCGGATAGCCAGCGGAATATGCGGGTCAGCCACCCGGTTCCGCCCTGCTGGTATTCCCATCTTCAATGAACTCCCACCCACCCACACACATACACACACGACACTGCCGCTTATACGTACGTATATGAATAGAACACCAGCCTCGTGGCTCTAATATGGACCAACGTAATGCCGCTCTCGGTATCAGATTAGTCGGTGAGATCCTGCACTTGTCGATTATCAGCCGATTATCCCTTGGCATTAATAGGGCCATATATTACGCTTCCACACACAAACTCGAGGTGATTCATCAGGAAGGGGAGCAAACCTACTTAAGTCGACATTGTAGGTGTACATTCGAACCTAGCTCTGGAAACATATCCTAATACCCTAGTTATATCCACCTCTGAGCAATTTGTCGCAGCCTTGACCCCATAATCAAGACTTTTCCAATTCACCTAGGTGCTTTCATAGGATGGAAGCCTACCGGCTAGCAGAGACCATTTACAGGTGAAGTATTACACACTAATTGACTCGTCTTCGACAATTGCCCTCCCTTGCATCAAGCTAAAGTCACTTGACCTATTACGAAGGGGTGAAAGAGCAAATTGCGGACCGAAAAGTCCGTAAAGCGGGAAGTGATACGCAGTCACGTTGCGCCATCGATGACCTATGAAGTTCATTTACACTCATTCCAACATTTGTATGGGCAGTCTGCTACATTGAATCACCCTCATATGACGACTGGCCGGTGGCTAACTGACTCATGCGTACTATCGATCCCCTACATGATGTAAAACGGCGGACGAAACTGGGKCCGAGTTCCCCCAGGCTCGGACCCGAGACGACGCCTCTGCACATGGGAAAGAAGCCTCATCCCGCTGCTGCTGCGCGTTGGCCCCCTTTATATAGCTCAGATGGTACATATACTATATAAGCCACCACCGGACGATTTACTTATAATATCCTGCGCTATCAGTTCTTCGTTACACGGGGCTTAGATCGTGGCCTTCTATTGGTGGTCTCTGTGCGTCGTCAAGGCAAGTACGGATTGATTCCGACGTACATTAAAATTGCAAGGCCTGAAGAACACCTATGGACTCAAAAACCTCCAACTATCACACGAGTAGGTAGGCAAGAGCGGAAGTTAAGAGCTAATGACGTCCAGTCAAGTCGTTGAACAATACCTACCTTCTAATCTACTTAGAGACTTGGACGATTCGCAGCATATATGTATGTCTTACCCTCTATACATACCATAAAATAGGCAAGGCCCTTTTGAAAATCTCCGGAAGTTCGAGCTCCTTATCTCCCTCCACATTATGATCTGCCGTAGTTCAGGGGCTAACTAGCGGCTACGTGCTTCAGGGMCCAGCCACACCTGCATCACACATCCACAGATCTGTCCTATCATATTTTGGAGGTATACACACAAACGGGCGGAGGCACAAACGAAGAAATAGAATCATTGAAATATTTTTTTTCTCATTAACCCTTATTCCTTATTCCTAAATCCGTATTCCGTAATTCCCAAATACCTAAACGAGTGATGCTATGCTATGCTATGCAGACTTAAAATTACCCAATAGATGATAGGGTTGAATTTGGGGTTGGGGGGTATATCGACTTTGTATCGCTCATCCATATCGCTCATAACAATAACAACAAAAAACTTCCTACATCAAGTCTCCAATGTTGGTGTAGATATTATCTAAATCGTCCAATTGGAAAGTGTGGGGTGTGTTCGTCTGGGGTAGATGCATCCCAACATCCAATTCTTTCCCCCCATCCCGCTCTCAGCCTTGCCACGTCAGACATGCCACTATCCAAACAGAAGTCGTCCATGCCATGCCGTTGCCGTACAATACAATGCAAAAGCTTGAAAGCTCGTAAATCCCCCATAAATTGTGTACAACAACAACAAGGGCTATAATAATGCCCCCCCCCCCAAGCTGAAAGATCCAATCCCCCAGAGAGTTAAGGGGGTAGGTAATATGAAGATAAAGGTATGCAAACCAAATCCAAAGCGGGGATATACTTAAAACAAAGGCGTTGGTTGAGAGGAATCAAACGCGCGCGCAGAAGAAATATCCAAGAAATCACTCTCTCCTCCCATGGCCCATGCTTAATGGGCCCTGCCTCCTAACCAGCGCTTTAAGGAGTCAGGTACCGGTGAGCTTCCTCCACCAGCTGCTTCGGGGCGTCGAGTCCGTGAAGAAAGACTCGCGCGGCCCATCTCTGCCATTACCACTGCCGTCCGAACCTCCTACACGACGATCTCTCCGATTACGGTCACGATCCCTCTCGTCTCTTCGATCTCGCTCATCACGACGCTCTCGTTCCTCGCGGTGGGCGCGGCGGCGTCGTCGATCGTCCTCCATCTCGGCATCAGCATCACCATATTTCGCACGACGACGAGCAGCACGACGGGCGGCACGGCGAGCCTCCTCGTCGTCCTCTGGAGGTGGATCATGAACGGGACCACCATCCTCAGGGGGCGGTCCGGCATCTGAATGCTCCTTCACCCACGAATCTGTACCTGAATGCGGCCAGGCTGGCTTGCTTCGCCTGCGGTCATCGACCACGTATTTCGAGCTTCTCTCCTGGGGGTAGACGTAGTCATCAGCTGGCATCGTACGTCTCCGGTGAGCCTTCTCCTCAGTCCGTCTAGCTTCGTGCCTCCTCCGCCTACGCTCTTCCTCGTCCTCAGAAGCCTCAGGATACCGCTGTCTCCGTCGGTCGGCACGAGCAGCGCGTCGAGCTTCAGCTTCAGCCTCTTCAGCAGCGGCAGCTTCCTTTTCAAGTCTTCGAATGCGACGTCGTTCGGCTCTTTCGGCTTCTTTGGCTTCAGCAGCAAGGCGTTCCGCCTCTCGTTCTCGGGCGGCTCTACGTTCAGCTCGTCGAGCCTCACGGTCGGCCTGTCTGCGAGCTTCAGCATCCTCTTCGTGCCGTCTACGTCTTTCACGTCTCTCTTCCTCTTTCGCGATACGCGCCTCCTCGGCAGCCTTTTCTTCAGCCCTTCTAGCTCGGCGGGCCGCGCGACGAGCTTCCCTGTCTTCGTCCACGGCATCGACATCGACACCACGGTAATCCCGCGAAGATCGCTTGGCTCTCTTATCAGGCCTAAACTCATCATCTGTGGTGTAATATGTGCTTCGACGACGAGGTGGTTCGGGACGCATTTCGGCACGTGGAGTGGACTTGAGTCCTCCAAAGAGGCCCGCAAGCCCTTTCTTGGCGCTCGAGTTCGATCGCTTAAGGGGTGTCGCATCGACGGGGAACCCTCCATCGGCCATGAGAACGTCGTCTTCGGTCTTGGTCTGGCTCAAGTTAGCGGCGTCAAGTTTTATATGTAGGTTCGTCTTTACCTTTGATCGCTTACGAGCTGTTCTCTCGGGGCTCGGCGGGACGTCGGCTGCTCCGGCCATGTTGATGTCCTCGTCGTCTAAAAAGCGTGCATTTGAGGTCTTGCGACCGTGACTCTTTCGACTCTCGTCAACACCGAAGACTTTCGCGGCTTTAGAGGACATAACGGGTATTTCTTCGGGTGGCGGCGACGTCAGACCACTTGTCATTTCGACGGAATGACGACGCGAACTGGATTTAGTTGCGCCGTGGCGTTTCTCTCGAGTTGACATGGAACGCGAAATGGGAGGGGTGCTCTGGAATAGACTTGTTGTGCGCGGCTTGGGGGTTGGTGCTGGCTTCTTCTCTCGGCGTTCCTCGGTTCTCGTATCCCTATCCGACGACGAGCCCTTAGAAGACGATGACTTCTCTTTCTCCCTTTCTTTTCTAGATCTTTTCTCTTCAGTCTTCGGCCTAGACCTCTTCTCCTCTTTGCGAGGTGACGTTGACCACATTCCCCACGATGCACCAGCATCACGGTTGATCTTTGCGCGCTCCTTCCTAGAGGACTTAATTTCGGGAGGGGGTGTCAGAGGTGCGTCCGGTGCTTCGGGTGCTTCCGGCGCGTCGGGGGCAGCGGGAGGAGGGATGGGCACTTCGGGAGGCGGAGGTGGCATGGATACCGCAGGGGGTGGAGGAGGTACCTCCACAGCCTTGGATTTACTCTTCTTGCTTTTCTTTTTCTTCTCTACAGGCGCCATGTCAACAATTTCGACAATTTCGTTCTCGTCTTGTTCATCTGGGAAAGCTCCAGGAAATAAATCTCTGGAAGATCTTTCCTCAGTGGGGGGTGCGGCAGGAACACGTGGTGGCGGCGGCGCAGCCAACGCATCAATCAAATCATCGTCCTCCTCTTCTTTGGCTGGCTCAAATTTCCTAAGCTTCTCGGAGAGTTTACTGCCCTTGGCCTTAGCCTTTTTGGGCCTCATCCAATCGTCGTCAGTCGTGGTAGCCTTGTAGGATGACGGCGCGTCCTCTATGGCCACATCTTCGACAATCTTCGATGAGTCAGCATATGTAATCTCGGTTGCTCCCGAGCTTTTAGAGCTACTTACCCGTTCGGGAGGCGGACTCTTGGGCTTGGCACCCCTGGCACCCCAGAATGAAAATGCATCGGCTTTGCTTGTGACTGGCGGCGGCTTAGGAATGGGGGCTGCGAAGCCCGATAAAAGTTCGTCCACTTGTTCAGGAGCCAAGTCGAGATTATCAAGGTCGAGGTCGTCATCGTCGTCGTCGTATCTACTATTCCCCTTCTTTTCGTTGTCGTCGTCGTCGTCCTCCTCCTCCTCTTCTTCTCTTTCTCTTTCCTCCCTCTCCCTCTCTTCCCTCTCTCTCTCTTCTCTCTCCCTTTCCTCTCTTTCTCTTTCCTCTCTTTCCCTCCTCTCCCTCTCCTCCTTTTCCTTCTCTTTCCTGGACAGTTTGCCAGATTTGGACTTCTTTTCCTCAGCCTTAGAGCTCTTCTTCGACTTCTTCTTGGCCGCCGCCTCAGCTTCCTCGCGTTCGCGCTTGGCTTGTTCTTCAGCTTCACGAGCGGCCTCTTCCTCGGCTTCCCTAGCAGCTTGCTCCTCGGCTTCACGCGCGGCTAACTCTTCGGCCTCTCGTGCCGCCTGCTCCTCCGCCTCTCGGGCTGCTTGCTCCTCTGCCTCTCGTTCCTCCGCTTCCCGAGCTGCCTGCGCCTCGGCTTCCTCTGCATCTTCGTCGGCGTCAAGCGCGGCTTTCTCAGCACGGGCGTTGGCTCTCTCGGTAAGTTCGTCGAGTCTCTTCTGGTCGTTTTTGGTGAATTTCTTCTTTTTCTTGCTCTTGGCAGTTAGCGCAGCAATCTCTGCCTCCTCAGCGGCGATTTCTKCCTCAAGCTCTTCTGCGGCGGCTTTCTCTTCAGCCTCGCGGGCTTCAGCGGCAGCCTTCTCCTCGGCCTCCAGAGCTTCGGCTGCTGCTTTCTGCTCTGCTTCTAAGGCCTCGGCTGCTGCCCTTTCATCGGCTTCCCGTTGCGCTGCTTCTTCGGCTTCCTTGGCTGCTTTCACTTCGGCACGGCGGGCAGCGTTTTCAAGTAACTCGTCGAGTCTCTCTTGATCAGACCTGCTGAGCTTCTTCTTTTTCTTGCTCTTAGCTGTCAGCTTCTTAATTTCTTCCTCTTCGGCAGCAATCTCAGCGGCTAATTCCGCTTCAGCTTCCGCGGCGGCCCTCTCATCTTCTTCGGCCCTTGCTGCATCATCCCAGACATTCCCTTCAAGTTCGTGGCCGGACAAGCTCATGTTTAACGATGGCGGTGTAGGTGCTGGAGGCGGAGATTGCTTCTGGCCTTTATTCAGATTTCCCCAACCCCAATCATCATAGTCGTGTTTGTTGCCCCTCTCTTCAACTGAGTCGGGTTTGACGCCGTTAAGGTGAGAACCATTTTCGATCTCGATAGCGATATTCTTATTTCCCTTCTTCTTTTTGTCTTTCTTTGAAGTGGCAAAGCCCCAGGGGTCATCATTCTTGGGTTCCTCAATCGAGTCTGGCATAAGACTACTTCCAGCCTTGTCTTTGCTAGCACTGAGATTGCCCCAAAAGTCGTCGCCGTCGGCGGCGCTAGGGGCCTCGGGAACAGCTGGTGGAGGTTCGTGGTGCCCTTCATGTCCTGGTTCATTCTCTAATTCAACCAGGGCAGTTTCCACGGAGGCCTTGAGCTTCTTCTTGCCCCAATTCAGCCAGCCGTCGTTTTCTTCAACCTGCGGTGGTGGAGGCTCTTCCTTCGCCTTCTTGGTGGGTTTCTTGGCGGCACCCCAGAAGCTCCAAGCGCTAGAGCCGGACTCTTGTGATCCGTATTTAGACATCGGTCCCGGATCCCGATCTTTCTCTTTCAGGCTATCCTCGATGGTGATGGCGTTCTTGCCCTTCTTCCCCTTAGAAGTGCTCAAGCCCCATGGGTCATCATCGTTTTCAGCGAATGAATCGGGTACAGGATCAATATCTGGTCCCGTTGACGTAAAGTCATCTAAGATGCCTTTCTTCTTTTTCTTCTTATCTTTGCTAGAAGTGGCCCAAGCATTTCCCCAATCGTCMCCAGCCATTTCTTCCTGCTGCATCGTCTCGGGCTCCGGGTCCGGCTCAAGGGCGGGCTCTGGCTCCTTTGGAGGTTCTTCGATAAGGTCCTTTTTCTTCTTGCTTTTCTTATCCTTCTTTGAGGAAGGGCCTAAAGATGTCCAAAATTCGTCGTCCGCATTCAGTTCTTCCTTCACAGGTTCTGGCTCTGGCGTAGGTTCTCGTACAGGTTCTGGGGCTGGTTCCGGTTCCGGTTCCGGTTCGGGCTCGACGGCGCCCTTCTTCTTTTTCTTCTTCTTCTCCTTTGAGGTAGTTCCGAGGTTCCGAACAGATTCCGGTTCTTTCACAGGAGGTTCTGGTGCCGGCTCAGGCTCAGGTTCGGGTTCAGGCTCTTTGGGAATTTCCTCAAGAACACCCTTCTTCTTTTTCTTGTCTTTCTTGGAGGTAGTCACGCCCCAACCTCCCCAACTCTCTTCGTTTTTCTCAGGCTCCGCTGGGGGCTCCGGTTCGGGCTCTGGTTCAGGCTCTGGTATGGGGTCTGGTTCCTTGATCTCTTCAACGACTTTACCTTTCTTACCTTTCTTCTTGGAGGCAGTCAAACCCCAAGCAGCACCAATATCGTCTTCTTTCTTCTCGGGCTCTGCTGGAGGCGGGTCGGGTACGGGATCGGGCTTCGGTTCTGGCTGCTTGACCTCCTCGACGACTTTGTTTTTCTTTCCTTTCTTCTTAGTAACAGTCGTAGTTGCACCCCAATTCCAGTCGTCTTCTGCCTTCTTCTCGGGCTCAGGCTCAACGACTGGTTCTGGCTCCGGCTCCGGGGCGGGTTCGGGGTCAGGCTCAGGCTCGGCAATAGTGTTCTTGACTTTCTTTTTCTTGTCTTTCTTCGAAGAAATGGTGCCCCAGAAGTCATCCTCTTCCTTCTTATTCGCGACTTCGGCCTTCGGAGCTGCTTCCTCCGCTGACTTACCTGTTTTTTTATCCTTCTTCGTCGCGCCCCAGCTCCAGCCCTCGTCCGCAGCCGGTTCAGGTTCAGGTTCAGGTTCAGGTTCAGGCTCAGGTGCTGGGGGAGGATCGGGTTCTTTAACTTCCTCAATGACCCCGTTCTTTTTCTTCTTGCTCTTCTTGGAGCTGGGAGCAGGCAAGTCAGTCGCGGGCGGAGGAGGTTCAACCACCGGCTCGATCTTCTCAGGCTCGGGCGCCGCTGCTGTGGCCCCTTTCTTCGCCTTGTTCGGGACGGCACCCCAAACTGCCCAGGGATCATTGACTGCAGTAGAGCCCAGACCCTTTTTCCCGACGAGTGGTTCGTCCTTCTTTTGAGCCTCTGGTTCGGGGTCCCAGATGCTTGTCTTTTTCTTCTTGCTGTCCTTCCCGGTCGAAGCGAAACCGAAATCAAAGGAGTCTTCCTTTTTCTGCTCAACCTTGGCCTCTTCTGCTTCGTTGAGGCCGCCGAAGCTAGGACTTGTCTTATCCTTTTTACCAGGCCTGGGCCTGTCGAGACTGTAGGCATTGCTGGCGGTCTCTTCTTTCTTTTCAGATTCTTTAGGTTTGTCAGTCTCCGAGGTGGCTTTAGCCCAACTGCTCAAAAGCGAAACACCAGTAGAAGTCCAGCGACTGCCCCACGTACTGAGAAGGTTGGACTTTGAAGTTTCCGGTGTACTGTTGCCAAAATTAATATCCAGTGACGGTCCAGTGTCATCTAGCTTAATTTCGTGGAACGCGTCAGGCTTGGCAGACGATTCTTTGGAATCGGTCTTCTCCTCGACCTGAGCTTTTGCTTTCTTCTTTTTCTTCCCACTAGCAGGCTCGACAGTGCCCAAGGCATCATCTGTCTTGGCTTCAGCCACATCGTCTTTCTTGTCTTTCTCCTTCTCTTCAATGTTGTCCTTCTCTTTGTCCTTGTCTTTATCTTTACCCTTATCCTTGTCGTCGCCGTTGCCATTGCCCTTCCCGTCCCCGCTGCCGCCTGCATCTCCGCCAGACTTTCCCGCATCGCCATTTTGATCGTCGTCACCTTTATCGTCTCCGCCACCTTCATTCTTTATTGCGTCACCCCAGTTAAACGCCACGGGTGGTGGTCCTTTCCCCTTCTTCTTCTTGGCGTGTTGGATGAAGCCATCCTCGGAGAAGAGATCCAGGTAAGACTCAGCCGTCGGATCGTTAATTAGCGAGTCTCTTCGCTGTTCACGACGGCGCGCGTTATCTGGCACTGGAGGGGAGCAGTCGTTGGCTGAGTGAGACGGGTCTCGCTGGCGAGCAGCCCCGTCAGTTCGACTCGGATCAATTGGGACGTCGGGAGGAAGGGAATCAATATCGCGGGGCTTCGACAATCGCCGCGATCGTTTCGGGGTGGGATCGGGTAACACTAGTGGCTTGGAGATGTCCTGGTAAACGACACTTTGGCTAGATTTGCGGTTCGGTTCCTATTTCGAGCCGCAACGGTCAGTTTAGAGTTTGGACCGGTGTCGCGGTTCGCTCAGAACTGGACGCTTTCTCAAATTTACGCCCACGACACGTGGGGCTATAAGTCGACTAGCTTGACACCACATCCATAATGTCGGTATAGCTACAGTACTGGAAAATCGGAAAACATCCAAACTACCAAGAGGACTTACCGATGATGTCGGGGCCGTTCGAATCCATGCCCTCGCAATAAGCTCTAGCCGAGTCTGCAAGTCCAACTCATCCCACTGAAAAGCCGCTGTCGTCGTGGAAGGCTGGGTCTCTAACCAGCCAAAGGCGCTTCTCGTCGCGCTTGCGCAGAACTCCGTAACTGCGGCCGCAGCCATTTTGAGATTGGAAGCTCGACTGGTCGCAATGGAATAGGAGAATCATGGACGCTGAGATGTCGTCTTGGACAGACTGGATACGAGACAAGGATTGGTTTTAAGCTGCGTTGTTGGTTCAGCAATTAAGAATGTTTAAGGCTGGAGGGCAAAGTTTAGAACCTGTTCTACTCATACAGCCTCGGGTTTGGGAATCTATTAATATCTAATCGGGAGAAGGTGGGTGATGTTGAGTCGAATTGGGGGCCTCGAAGACGTCGCAGTCGTTAAATCGTCGTCGGTTGACAAGGCGCAATTAGACGGCACACAGGGTGGAAGTCCCGAACTTCCAATCTGGTGCAAAACGTTGCAATCTTAATTATTCTCGTCTCGTGCCCGGAGCAGCACTCTTTGATCCGGGGGAGAGAAGAAAATAATTGTTTCTGTACAACGCAATGGTAGATATAAAAAAGCAAGGGGTAAGTACAATATTGTAGTACAAGAGGCAGGGAGATTGAGTCCAGATAAGCACCAATGATGTTGCGGTGCGGCACTGCAAATGCTTTAAGGTGTGTAAGAAAAGCAGCCGATAGTTGATTGGCGTGTCTCGCGGTGAGTCTGCGGCAGACATACACACATACGCCCGACCAATTCAGAGCCCCTCTCTCGTTTGCTGATACGATAGCTCAGTATCAGGGAAGAGAGACGGCGATTGATTATACTAAGGGTCGAATACTCGAATTGCAAACGCTAGAAGAGCAAGCATCTCGCCCGACAAGGCAAAAGCAATGTCAAAGTTCCTCCCCTCTGTGCTGGTAGCCAAAAGTACAAAAGGAGCAAAAAGACAGAAGGGGACAAATGGATTGGATGCCCTGTGGCTATTATGTATGCATGCACGGATGTGACCTAAAGATGAATGAATAATAAAGCAGTCTCATGCATCCTAGTGGGCGAGGGGGGGGAAAGGTTGCATATTCTGCATATTCTGCATATCCTCGACGAGGGTGTGGATTGGGGAGACGGATTGAAAGATGGATAGAGGGGAAGCTGCTGTTTGTGGGATGGCTGGTTATCGTTATCATTGGACAGCCACTGATGTGATGTGCCCACTTTATTTTACCTCACACCCGCCCATCCCTGCCAGCCTTGACACGGTAACACACCCCTTTCCTGCCATCACCATCCATTTTCCTTCAATGTTCTCCTTCGAATGTTCTTCCGGGACCTCCAAGTTCCAAGGTTGTACGTATCCTTGTACACTACTTACTATACCTACCATGGCACTATTCCAATGTGTGTCACTTGATGACCCTCCCTGCCCTCACTTCTTTATCCACTTCAGGCCTTCATACCGCGAATAAATCCCAGGTGACGTTCCCCATCTTTTGGCGCTCTTCGTCAAAGGCTGCCCGTCTCGAACTCGAGCGGAGTTATGGCCGATTAGTTCTAGGTACATGTCCCTAGCAAACAAAAGAGACGATACGGAAGGAGATACATAAACCGATCAGTCAACTTGATTGCATCGACATGCCGTCCGGTCCCTGCGTTCGGGTACGCTGAACCTGCGCGAACGACCMCCMCCCTTCACGCCTCGATGAAMCCCCGCCACATGAAATCTTGTCCTCCTCTTAATTTTCACCTTTCATTTTCCGCCCCCCTCTCCTTTTCTGTCTGGACCCCTCATTGTTTCTTTTTATTCAGCCTTTCGTCTCTACCCAATCCCAACCTACCTGTTGTGTATCCAGCCCCTGCAGCTTTATTGTGTATGCCCTAATCTGCCCTCGAATTGGATGAGTTCCAGAAGCAGCTGAGCATCCATCAATGCTGAGGACGCGTACGGCACGGTTGATCAATATGCGAATAGACAAATGGCATCTCCAATCTGAGAAAATTCGCACTTTACTTGCATGATTGGAATTCCCGCTCTTTTTGTGGTACAGTTGCAGCGAGGAATTAATTATATCGCCTGCTTTAAAGATAAATGCGTGTATATATTATATCCGTCCGCAAAACTTGGACAAGCGTCCAATGACCGAAGCACTCGCTCACGCGCAGCAAAAGCGGAACGATTGTTGACATCCCATGGATGGGAGCTTCTGGAGTCTCCGTGTTTGGCTCCTTTCGGCTGCAATGGGAAAAGTCAAGGTATCGATACATGGAGGATGGGCAGCCATGCGCCTATTAGCTTGTATTTTCGCCTTGTCAGACGCGATACCATTCTTCCACGTCGTCGGGACCCATTTGCAAGTGGACTGTACTAAGGCATGCCAGATGCATCTGCTGCATCTCGCAACCACGCTTACTTTGTCCGTGTCCGTTGCTATAGAAATATGAACGCGAGCGTCTACTGTAAGTATCATGCCGCTGAACCCTGGCTTCCCGCAGCACCCGCTGTTGCTTGTTTGCCCAGACGCATCGGCAACTAATGTAGGATCTATCGACACTCCCAGCTCCTTTTTGGGGCTGCTGCACGCTTTCTACGCAACGCTGACCCCATCAAAATGGGTAGTGGTTGTTCGTTTTCCAGTCCGAGGCGGATCCTCCCCCATGCACCATCCCACAGACGACCACCGAAAGCGGCATCGCGACCTCTTCACCGCTTCGGGTTCATATCGAAGACTTTATGCCAACGGGGCTTTGCGGACACTAAAAAGTGGACGCTATGTGCAGAGAACAACGGGACTCGACTTTGACTGGCTCTCTGAAGAGAAAATTTTGCTCCAATTGACCAACGGGTTGTCGCATCAATCACTTGGCTCCCGGGTCTCCTCTTTCGAGGACATTCCATCGATGACAACAATTGGGCACATGTAGGTAAAGCAAGGCAAGCAACCATAGATCGCATCGATGACTCCCGCGATACGAGTTACACATCTGCTCTTTAATGCCCCGTTTGTTGGGGCGACGGGTCACACCCCATACCGAGCGTATGTATTCCTCGTTGCGTTTGCATTAGATCCAGATGTCCTCGACACGCCGTCAAGTCCACATAATAACACAGCAGACGTACGTGTTCGCGTTTTCGTGTCGCGCTCTCGTTATCACCTCTCTCAGAGTCAGCTATTTTGCCACCTTTCACCGCATATTCAAGCGGGTATGCAACACGCTTTTCCCCATTAACCAGGCCGACTCAGATTGAGGTTCATTACGGAAGCACGTGATCCCGTACACAGAACGTCGATGCATGTCACGTATGTTAGCGTCGAAGCGTGGTGTTACGGTTTGAGCTCTACGTTGCTAATGACGAGAAGTGGATGCTATTCACTTGCGATTGTAGTTAGGTTTTCATGGATCCTATAGACCACATGACGAGGTCCGATCCACCACGTCCTCCGCCGAGACCCGCCGGAGCTATGACTACACATGATGTGAGTACGTCTTGCCTGATGAATAGATGGGTTATGGTACGAGTATCACGGCGAAGAGTATGTGTTTGAGTATGAACCAAGACACGTAAGTATTCCCTTACCATATTCCTAAATGTCACATACCAAGTGAGATGTTGAAAATCTCCACGCTTAAACTTACGAGTGTCTCTAGTGGATCCGCTATAATTCCATAATTCTATAGTCTTTTCACGTGAAGCAAGAGAAGTCATAATAAATCGAAGTCTATATTCCTGACTAGAAGCAACCACTCAGCCCGTTGTGCACCGTCTCATTTACTGAAAATCTTCGTTTCTATACGGAGTTACCACGCGGTTACACCACCACTTGTACAGTGAAGTTTCGTTGTGTAACCAGGCTTTGACTAGACAGAGGGTATACGGAATGACGCGGCTCGTGATAAAGCCCTCTCACCAACATATATTAATATATATTGATTCAGGTTTCAGCTCATATGCAGGCTCTAGTATCGCGTATGTATTACCTCAAGCAGGCCAAATGTACCTAGATATCCTGAATGGCAGCGTAGCTTGCTGATGTATGACCAGAGCCTTATCGCCGTACACTTCAGCCTTCCCTCCACATATATATACCAAAGGTAAGTCGAGCGAAGAACATGACACAAAGATGACGAGTCAAAAGCAACTTGTACCAGTAATATACTTTGGTTCCCTTACCGCACGCATGCGAGAAGCATACAAGCAGGAGACAGCCGATAATTCAGGAATACACCCCCCAAGCGTAACTATACCAGCATCTCCAGCCCCCTATCTCTAACCATCTATCCACGCATCCCAACCCGACCCAACAGAAACACACAAGGCGTCAGCCTTCTTCATCCGGTACTCCCTACTCTCACTCAGCCTCAACAATCCATCACACCACACCAACGCCCAACCGCAACCCCCACGCTCAAGCACCCCCCATAGGTACCTCTCACCCTTACTAGCTAAGCCCCGTATATTCCTCATTCCTCCATGCCGTCCACCCACGGCTGGATGACGTACTGGTTGAGGATCGGGTACAGCAGGCCCAAGAAGCCGAGGGCAACGGCGTAGAACTCGGGCCGCCGCCAGAAGGGCCCGCGGAACAGCGCCTTATTGCGCGCTGCGTCGCGGCGGCGGGCGCGCGCTCGCGCTTCGTCTTGGAAGACGGCTCGTTCGTGGGAGGCGCTTCACATACAAAGTTTCAGTTACTTGGATCGGGAAGAGATAGGCAAGATGTAGGAAGTTCGAGGAAAGTACCTAGATAAGGAGATATGGATATTACAGAGAGCGGGAGGGATGTAGGGATGAAATGAGGGTAGAATAGTCTAGCCATCGCCATATATAAGTGGTCGCGTCGAGTCCAACTTACAATGTAATCTTGTATGCCTGATCGGCCGCCATCCGCTGCTGCTGCCCACGCTGCTGCGGATGGTCCTCGTGGTGAGTCTTCCCGTTCACGAAGTTCGAAGATGAGGCAGCGCCGTGCTGGAATGAGGAGCGGCGCGAGGATACCGGGCGTATGTTAGTTGAGGGTGGGAAGAAGTGATCACGGGACGGGTTGTACCCGGCGGGCTCCATGGTATCGTATCGATGGATTGGGCTGATTAGGTTTGCTTGATAGTTGGTGGGATGTAATAGATGGTTTATCTCTATTTCAAGAGTGGAAAAGAACGATGGTCTCGTTGAATGAATGGATGGGAATGATAAACGTGATGATTGAAAGACCGAGATTTGTGTGCTATATGGTTTAGTGCTGGAAGTTTGAATCTCGATCGAAATACTTCCAGTAGAGAACTAAAACTAACCTTACTTCGATGGTAGTTTCCACTCAGGCGTCTCTCATCGCTCTTGCTACGTTATGAAAACTTGCTGATATTCTTCTGTGCCTACTTACATGTAGGTATCTTACCTGAGAACGACTAATTCGTATTGTCAGGTATAGAGCCGCCGCATGACGACCTCAGTATATATAACGCCCACCGATGCGCCGAATATGATGCACAGAGAAACAGGCCATGCGAAAACTATCAGGTACTAGAGGAATGCGCCAGGTACGTGAAACTCCTTTAGGATATCCATGTCCTCCATCGAGATATCGTCAAGCCCATCATCCTCAAACCAAGCGTCGACGTTCTCACCGTTGTCAATCTCGTCGACCTCCATATTAGTGAGCATGCGTTCACGTTCTTCCATCACAACGTCCACCCATCGGAGCTCGGCCGCCTTGCGCAACGAGAACGCATTCTGCTTTTCACGCGTGCTCTCAACTAGCCTGCGTTCCGCTTCCTCCATGAGCTCCTCCTGGATCACCAGCTCCTCCTTGACGAGGAAGCGGTAGTTGTCTAGTTCAGTGTTTCTCCATTTCTCCCACTGTTGAAAACCCTCGTCCATCTTGCGCTTCAGCTCCTTCATCGCAGCTTCTACCTTGGCCTCACCATCTTTCTTGCGGGACCAATAGGCCTCCAACTCAAACTGGTACTGGTTCTCGACGCGGCGCTCTTCGGCCACACGTGCCACGTATTCGCGCTTGAGCACGTTTTCCCGTTTGTCCAGCTTAGCCTTAGAAGCGGCATTCAACTTCTCCCACTCGGCCTTCCGCTTTTCCTTGAATTCGATCAGCTCTGCGGCGCCTTGTTTCTTTATGCTGCTTTCTTCCTCGCTGTGACTGCTCTGCACAATGATCCGCTGGAGCTCGTGTATGTTTGAGAATACTTCCCGGAGTTCTAAGAATTTGACTTCCACAGCTCGTCGTCTCTCGCCTTCGCGTCTGATCCGCTCTTCAAGTAGGCGGGCTCGGCGCTCCTCGGCTACTCGTAGCTGCTCTTGTCGCAACAGCTCGGCTTTGAGGGCCTCTTCGCGCTCAAACTCTGCGATTAGCCTCAGTGCTTCTTGGAGCTCGGCGTCTTCCTGGGCTTCTCTGTCACGGCGAGCCTGGCGTCGCTGTTCGGCTCCTCTCTTGACCGCGGCTAGTTGGTCCATATTACAAGCACAGGTTCGCCAGCGTGCTCCGCAAACATAGCAGAATTCGGCGCCACATCGACATGTCATGTGCTGACAAGCTTCCCTATGCTCGACATATGCGTGACATCCGTAGCAGCGCTTCCATCCCTCTTCTTCAGCGAGTTCATCAGTCCTCAGCATATCTCTATCCTGTGGGCAGTCGCCTCCTTCGTGTTGACGGCCGCGACAAGTAGTGCACGTCCAATGACCCTCAGAGCACCGTGCAATATTGCGGACATGGTTGATCTGGTCTGGCCGAATCCAAATACTGCAACTTGATTGACTACAGTAAATGCGCTCACTGATTGGTAGATCCCATTCAGCTGCTCGGCCGCGATAAGTCCTTTTTAGCTCTTCATCGATGTTGAGTATTATGGTATTAGTGGGGATGGGGTTCAAACAGCATTTGGGTGGCCATTGTTGTTCGTTCTCGCAGGTTGTGTGTATAAGCCGTCTGAAGCAGGGCTTGCAATAGCTATGACACGGCGCCTTAACCATTTCTTTAGGATTGAAGTCATCGAGACAGGAGACGCACTCACTACATCCTGAATTAGTTCTTGTGTCAATTGATTTCTTGTTGGCCACTGGACTTACACTTCTGCGTTGTAGATGGATGGCCGGGCGGAAGAAGTAGGACTGCTATTGCTGTTCGTTGGAGTTTTCCTCAAAACGTCGGGTACGAACCGCCTCTTCGCTGCTTGCGCGCTCATTTCTATACTGCTCCAGGAAACGTCACGCTTGTGAAAAACTGCTCCAGTCGCACTTGACTCGCCTCCTTCACCAGCCTTGTTCAATCGTCGGAGGAGATTGAATAGTGAACGCTTTTTCGACTTCGCGGGTAGTTCTGGTGCATGGGAATCATTTCCATCCGTACTCACCCTAGCATCACGTGGCCTCTCATCCGAGGACGTGTGTTGCATGTCTGTGTCTCTAGACTGCTCGTTTTCCCTTTCCCTTCGTCTTATAGCTTCAGCCTCTACTCTTCGTCTCTCTTCTTCCTCGAATATCCGAGCTCTGACCTTGCCGAGAGTGTCTTCTATGTTTCGGACCTTGATCCTGTCAATGGATTCTTCTATAATTTGGACCACTATCTCCGACTTGGAACCTGCTAATTCTTTCAGGCCTTCCGGAGGGTCATATTGGGTCCAGTCGACGGTGACTTCACTGCTAGACGTGCCGGCCGACACCGACCTGGTGCCATTACTTGCCATAACTGCCTTTCCTTTGCCTTTCCATCTCGGAAATGGGTCCTCACCATTCTCAGGCTGTTGGACTGCGAAGTCGGACGCGCCAGAAGCTTCCCCCGTGGCGGAGAAGGTCGACTCGGCGAGCAGCATACGAAAATAGAAGACAATCCGGCGAATTGTTATGATCAATAAAAGAAAAGAGATTGCTAGAACTTCATTAGATAGCATGAGAAACCTTTCAATTGCTTGCTTCAGCCGCAGGATTCCCCACGTTTCGAAAGTCAGGGAGCTTGATTGGTAGCTTTCATGCAGCCAATGTGACACAACCTTATGTGTGCATGGAATAGGGGAATATACACTTATCTCGCGGGAGAGAAGTGCAATCGGTACGTAGATAAAGAGAGAAGCGAGGCGAGGAGAACGCCGCAGGCCATAATAGATGGTAGGCATCGCGGCTGGACGGCTATGAGAGCGCTACCTACCTCGAGACTTGGGGTAGGGCTGAATTCAGGTCCTCCCGGCTTACCTGCTTCAGCCCCGACGACCGAATGTGGACCGTAATTCCGGCACGAGATAGCTCTGGTAACGCTATTGCCAGGACTTCTGACAACGCGGACGGCAGATGTATGCGCAATTAACACCTGACAATAACCTTGTTTATCTGCAGCGAGAAGCCAAATAGGTCACCCGCGTGTGACACCACCAGAATCTCATTGGCAGGTTTCAGGCAAGAGCTCTTAGACTTGGTGAGCTGATTGGGGCGGAGTAGCTCAGAGTAGCCAATGACGTGGGAGGCTACCTAAATGTTTGGATGGTAATCCATTCGCTTAAGATTCCATCCGATGCCCGTGCGGAATGCCTTGTGCTAGTGAGGTAGCTCAAGGCGTTTCGGTGTGGTTTAGCACGATTGGGGTCGGCACTTTAGCTTGCTGCTGCGAGCTGGCAAACATCCATGAGTGGATTTCCTAATTTGGAGGAGTTGAAGTTAAGAGCTGGAGGCATTCGCAGTTGGCAGAAAGGCGCTGACAGCTGTCCATACTGGTCTACCTCGGTACATGCCCCAAGAAGTGCATTTCGAGCGGCCAGTTTAGCAGCTATAATGTACCCCAATAGGATCAAGTTAGGCGTACTACTGGACAATAGGTAGGAATCAGAAGATTCAATTTACTGCGGATATGTCAAGTGTAAAAAGACATTGCCTTGTAAGCTGCAAACGAAGTACGGTGGAGACATCTCCAACTACTACACCGAGGTGCTACGTAGGCATCCCAGTATCAGGTGAATTCAAGCAGATCAAGTAAGTTTACGCGGGAAGGATTCCAATACTGCCAAGGGCTTAATTAGCTCGATTCCTACAGAGAATAGACCCCTTTATCCCATCGGAAGAATCACACTTCCCTCTTGATCTGATCTCCTGCAGGACTTACCTCATCCCCACCGAAGCCGGGCGTCGGCCTCGGTCCGAGCGTAGCATTTGACAGCCAAACTCCGCAGACTCGGTACCGAGTTATGAAGGATCCAACGGGGCTCCAATATATTAAGCCACGTCAATACCGGCATGCAATGTCCGTATTTCCAGGTCGGAGTGGGAAATTGGTGAGGCTTTGCGACTCGAATATTCATCCCCCCAGTGGGAATAGTGGAGGCTTGGGGGCGTATTAATCAGGTATCTGCCGTAGATGGAAGGACAGCGTTGGCCCCTCTAATTCGGAGATATATGCTAAGTCACCTGGCTACAGGCTATGGTCAGGAAAGGTACCGGAGCCTTATTAGTCGCTTGACGCAGACTTCGAGAGAGAAGGAATACCAATTTATTGAGCTACTTGTGATCATGAGTTCCTAAGAGATTTCTTCGAGGAAGCCTAGACTTTATGTGGTTCTAAACAGACAAGGCTGCCCGCACCGATTCAAAGACTCGAGGGGTCCAAAAAGGAACAGAGTCTAGGACGCAAGAGTCTGTGTAACATCACTGGGGGAGAGATGGAGATGTCTCGCCACCGTTACACTGGATGGCGACCCCATTAGCTTACCAGCTTACTCTTAACCAACCCCTCAAACACAACACTTCCGAGGAGCCTTGGATACACGTTCATTGTCCCTTGCTTGGATTTAGAACAGGCCTTGGGTAACTGTCCGAAGCGATTAGCAGATCCGATCTCTATAGATATTCGCCACGTCAGTCACGAGACTGGAGTTGTCTAAAGGGGTAAACCTGCTTGACAATTGGCATGACGTCATCACCGACTTACAACAACTAATTAGAAGAGAGTATACTCTGTACGTGTCTCAATCAAAGAGAAGCTTAGAGGAGGGGTTTTGCTTTGAGCCCCTAGATAAACTGGTTGACTTCGATCGAGTGATGTCGCCTCAACTTCCTCAATACATCATCTATCTAACTTGACTCATTGAATCTGAATCCTCCATTAGTATAAGCACTCGAATCGCATTGTCTTGTTCGATTTTCTGCTTCATCTACCATAATTTGTATTAAATTGCAGAGTATCTATTGAGCAAGCCTACACCTTACCTCACACCCAAGTTCAGAACACAACATACCCAAGTATGCCTTCCACGCGCTCCTCGACAGGACATTCCAAGCCGCGTGTGCACCTCACCGTATCCACAGAGCCGGAACGCAAGCGGCACCACCATACCACCACCGGTACCACCAAGAAGCGTTCCACCGCCACCACGACGCACCGCACCGGTCGCACCGGCGCTGGTATCACAAAGCAGCCGGCCACCCACCACAAGCGCAAGCCGCACCTCAGCGACAAGATCGAGGGTGCCGCCGAGAAGCTAGTGGGGAAGGTGACACGAAGACCTGGCAAGAAAGCCGCGGGCACAAGAAAGATGCGTGGAACGGATGGGAAAGGTAGCCATCGGAAAGTGTACTAAGGTCTGGTTTTGATGACGTAGGATCTGCGGAATATGAGGCTACCTAGGTAGATCATGGATCTCCATGTTTTAGGAACGCATTCGTTAGTTTTGGGGATATCGATTGTCTATAGGAAGGAATATGAAGGAACACAATCTAGTTTGTTGGTACGACATTATCTAGGGAGGTGCGTGGTAGGTACCTATGAATGTCGACTGCGAGGGGATATCATGTTCTCATCATGATAGTATTTGGTTAATTTATTATATTTTAACTTGTATTAACCTTTCACTTTATGCTATCGGGCAAAATGTGCCGTATAGAGGTGTCGTCTCCGTAGTCATAAGTAACAATCAACTACTTCCCTTTACTCCAACCCCTGGACATAGTAGAATCACTTGTATTTCAACTCGGCCTCTGGCATTTTTATTCTGTCAGAAGGGGCCGTCGTAAGTGCGCATTTTCCAACTCCATCCCTGATTTCCACCACGCCCCACTGGACAGGCAGAAGATAACCATCTCTGCGATCTTCCTCAAGGACGTGACAGGCGGCGCTGATCGCCATACTATTGGTAGATGCCATACTCATGGGGCCGTCGTAAGTGCGAAATCCAATGGCTACAATAACCAAGACGATTAAAGCTCCGACAAGTATTGTTATGAAGATAGCAATCGGACTGTAACCACAAGTTGAGAAGGAATTGACAGGGTCAACTTGACCCCCTGGGCAGAGTTCCGGATTGCCGTCCGCACAGATTGCTGTTATCCGAGCCAGGAACAGGCTTTGCGAAATTAACCAGTGCAGTAAGGCAGCAATGGTCGAGAGAGGTATTCCGTATCGGAGCGGAAGAGAGATGAAGAAGCTGGATCGCTGGATGCCTATAGGCTCAGAGACTCGAAGCGGTTTTCGTTGTTTTCGACACATGCGGCTAAATTCCCGTTGGACAAAAAAGGTGGTCAACATAGTATTATAGAATACGTAGAGGATAGATATAATCAACTGGGGTAGATTGGCTAAAATAACATTTGAGATCCAGCCTTGGGGGTCTTCTCGCGGTAGTCCGATGAAAAGATAGGTGTAAGGAGTAAGGCTGCCGAACCCGAGCTGCCAGAGCGCTGGGATACTTGTGGAGAAGTTCCGATGGCGTAGACTCACGAAAGACGCCCCTAGTAGGATTGCCGCTATCGCAATTGTAACGCAACATCTAAAGGCAAATAAGCTATGTGAATGCTGACTCGGGTACGGATTTCATACTCACAGGAACAGTAACACAATCCACAGCCGAACACTAGCAGCCTTAAACCAGAAGTTTCGTTTCTCCTTCCAGTCCCGGGGCTCCCTGTTGAAAGTAAGCGGGAGTTTTACGAGGCGATTCTTCCATGGTCGTCGGCGTATGAAATCGTCTTTGGTGGCCAGTCCCATATCGGTGGTTGTTGGGTCTGGTCTCCGCATGAAAGACGCAACCGCGTCGCCAAGTGTATATAAAACTGCCTTATCGCCATCGGTACGCTTAGCATCTTGCCATCTGCTTACAACCCAAATGCAAAGCATGACGAATGCCTTGATGAAGTTCAACGCGCAGACGGTAAACATGATTGGGGGCGAGTACTCGAAACGACACTGGTTTGTGATCGTATTGGGATCTTGTACTCTACAATGCGACACCTCGTATTGTTTCGGTCCGAGGAACCATTTTGTTACTGGAAGGTCAGTGCCCCTGGCTATGAAATCTTGTGAGCCGTTCATAGCTGCCCACATATTCTTTGCCCAGTCGTCAGAGCGTGGTACCACGGAGACGTACATTAACAAACTATTGTCTTTTGCTCCGGTATCATTCTTAACGAATATGACGCCATTTCCTTGGGGGGCGAAGTAATCATTGTACAGTGCGAAGCAAGCAGAGATATTCATATCTTCCCATCCGGTGCTCATGGCATTTTGTTGCATGTCCAGGATGATCTCTGTGTAGTTACGGTTCGGTGGATTCACCCTATAATCTTCCCACCCCCAGTCCCCTCGTCGGTTGTATTCGGCTGTGGTAAGACTCCAAGAACTACCTTTAACGAAAGAGTCCTTAACTACAGCAATTGTATAGTTGTTTGACGCGAGAGACTGGAAAACCGCCGAATTATATCTGCCATCTTTGAAGTTAGTCCAGGTAGACGAGGCTCAACTCCCTTGAGATAATGAAAACAATGACCCAGACCGTAATGTAAGATTTGACATACAATAGATGAATAGGAGCGGAGCTAAGAGCCAAGAGAGCCCAAGCGAACCGTCTCCAGTTGCTGATATACCAAAGATTCCGTAAACTTGGCACACCGATATCCAGCCATTGGCCCTCCTTGTGTGCTCGATCCCGGTCGTGCGAATCGGCCTGATGGGCATGATCGACTTCGGTTCGTGTAGGAGCAGCTTGAAGTTGCATGCAATAATTCGACGCCCCCAACATGCCAGTCGAAAGGAAATTGATCAAGAGGTGAATCCATTGGTCAAGGGTTTTGACCTTGTTGCAATCGCCCTTGTAGATAGTCCCAACTCCATTTTGACTGCCATATGAAACAGTCGCATATATCGTCAGGCCGAGGTTAGCAGCCAGAATGAGACCGATGAGAAGGATTTGCAACAGGAGGGTACGACTCCGCTTTGAGAGATATATACGCCAGCTACTTTTTTCGTCGTCTTCAATTTGCGGGAACCATTGGGAAAGACGGCTCCTCTTTGCGAATCGACTAGCACGGAAGTCAGGTACTTCCACCGGCTGCTCAGTATTTCCACCATGAGCACCAGATTCTACTTGGTCGGGCAAAGAACTAGGATCAGTGGTCTCTGTAAAGGCTGCTGAACTATCCTCGGTCTGAGATTCCTCCTCCGAAACACTATAAAGATCAGTATTTTGGCTTCAGTGAGTAGAAACTGCGTACCGAGCTTCTGTGGGAGGTGTTTCCGTCATTGTATAGACCTAGTCAATTAACTTGTTTAGTATCTAACCCTAAAACAAGGGAATTGTATGATACGACAGCATACTACGTAGCTTCAATCATCTGGCGCGAAGGAGAGGTGATTTGGAAGTGGGCTGGCGGGTAGCCATGGAGACAGGTGTCGGCGAGGCTCTGCTGAAGGTCTAAGGAGCTGAAAGACCCTCATCCTGCCACTATAACAGCCACCCAGATGCCCCCCTTTCGCACCTACTGGTCAGCAGCGGCCGAAATTGCATGACGCTATAACCTTAGCGCCAGCCACATCGCTACATGAGATGCAGTCCGCGGTCAGGGCCTGACCGACAACCTACCTAGGTATGACACGATGTATTGCCTTTGCTGATTGACACCACGAATTCGATGTGCTTAGCTTCATAATTTCTAAAGTTTCTTTCCAAGTTTCGTTGCTTAAATGGAGAATGCGTCTCAAGAAAATTACTCCTCGAACGAATACTATGGAGAAAAGTGTACTTGTATGGATACCTCGCAGAATGAGTTAAGCCTCGAGAAATATAATGCGCTTTTAATACCCATGTGTCGCCCGTCTAGTCCCTGGCAGGATTCTATGGATATTGTTCCAAGACAACATCTCGAGAGGCGTTAAAGGTCGATTATGGGTAGATGAAGATCACCCATCGATCCAAGCCCTAAGGGGTAGACTGCTTTTTGTATCCAGATCTATGGAACATTTCGTTGCTGACCTGAAATTGAAGAATGGACAGAAAGTGATGTAAAGTACCTTCTTCTAACTTTTCCCTAAGGTGTTTCATCAACTGTATCTTAAGTTCAAAGAAACGAGATAGCAAGGAGAAGTATCAATGAAGCGCGGTTGACAATGAAACATCCCCAGATTCCGGCTTCCATGACTTAGGAAAGTTGACTTCTCCATTGATCTCACTGCTAGGTTAGAAGTCTATTTTAATTACAAGACCATGGTTGAGTATAGGCTGTAATCATAGAGCCGCCTTTATATCTATTTCATTGACCTAAGTGAATTTAATCCTATGTAATGTTGTGAACCGAGATAAATTCCTACAAAACCCTTTCTTGCGCCTCCTACTTTCAGCTAATATTTCATTCTTGACTATCACGTCGCCAATAACCCACTATAGATAGCAAGAATCTCATAAATAAACCACAGTTTTTATACCTTATAACCTCTGGACTTGTCTCTGCGACGACGGGGAGTTGAAATTTCCTATTTGCTTGATGTTGAGAGATGTCTGTAGATGGAGGAGAACACCCGGAGGTACAAAAGGAAACAGAATTTCAAGACCACGGCGAGATCTAAAAGGACAGCGTCGTGAGATATCAACCAGAAACAACTGCCTAACAGTGGTGAGGGATTATTCAACTCACATTGCGAATTATTTCTTTGAGGCACACAACCTCTTAGGCATCAACATATATCCGCTCGTGAATATTCTCGAAACACAATAGAACTTTTCAGGAATGTCGTTCATCGTCCACGTAAAGTAGGGAAAGAGTTTAGAAGTCGTGTCTAGATATCAATCTCCTCGCCATATTGGTGATCAGTCTTCTCGTAGAAAGCACGTCTACGTCTCATAATTTAGCCAAACATTTATCTACAAACCCATTTATGTCTCTTCGATTACATAAAATTCTCAGTCATCCTCCGCAAACCCAATCGAACGAACCCATGCAGTTTCACCTCTACTGGTACTCTTCTCCATTCGTGAACTCAATCCCATTCACAATAATTATCAGCAGATCAGAGACTTACACACACCCTGATACTCATATCATGACTTCTCTCGTGGTCAAGAGCATAACTAAGCCCAAAGGCTCGTATTCGACGTAATCTTCGGGTCATTCTCCACTAATAATCCGAGCGAGATCACCCTTTTTGAGATGTAGAACTGAGCTTCCATGGGCTGCTTGGGTCTCAACGAGGTTTAACACAGGCGCCAAAAATAACTTCCATGCAAGCTATATGGCTGGAGCTGCCTGGCCAAGATCACACCTTGTAAGTTCACAAACTTGATTCCGATAATAAGCTCCCAAACATTACCCCCTAGCGAAGGCAAACCTGGTGATATGGACAATCAAATCGCCTTCCTGATATCTCCTTACATACACACCTCAAGATTATTCACCCCATAACTCGTACGTACTAAACTGTGTCCACCGTACTTGACACTTGACCTTAGATTGGCAGAAGTACCACTTCAGACACCCACATCCAATCTATCTTCACATTATCATCCTGAGCTCATGGCAATGATCACATGAGCACCTGATTGTGTTTCTCTAGCCCCAAATAAGCCTGCACATATGTGAACTAGTCGTCCTCTCTCCAATCATCCACCCGTGTCTTGTAATTGCATGATTGGAATAGACACCTCACGTCTTTGAGATTGAAGACTCGCCGACCAATAGGCGTTTTCCTAATTTACGTATTAGGAAGTCCCTGCGACGTGTCCAAAGTACCATGCCGTCTTTTGGTTTGATACTGATTTATCTAGGTCTCTTATCTACTGCGTCTACATCCAGATATAGCATGAAAGTCGGTCTAGTGCTAATGGGCCGCCCAGGAGCCGCGCTCAAGGTACTAGCATCGGGTCACAGCTCACCTAGCACAATTGGTAGGGACACTAGGTGGAGTTGCCATCCCAAGGGTCATGTTTTATCAGTTCTATCGAATAATCTAGCMCCCTTGAGGTTTGGACCCGCCGTATAGCTAAAAATTCGTTTGCTTCCGAATGGGTTGGATGTAAATCTCTATGGGATCCCATCCTTATCCTTGCATATCTACACCATCGCCGTCTCCACCTTCCTTCCCTACGTCCTAACCCCGTCGGCCTCGAGTATTTTTCAATCCCTCCTTCGATCTTGTAATTGGAGATCGAAAACCCCTCTAGGTACTTGCCCTCTTCTGCCTCTATTGGCTGTGGAGACCAGTGAGCGGCCATACAGGTATCCGGGTACACTTCCATCTGATCCAACGTATTCGCTCGCTATCTCGGCGACGGAGATTAGAAGCTCTCCAAGCCTCTCGGTTGCCAATCCTCCCCTTTCACCTGCTCTAAACTACCTCAGTTCAAAGAAAGTTGAGCTACCTCAGAGAACACCACGCGGCAAGCAGGTACGAGTCAAGTAGACAACTACGCCTAATCCACACCGTGTAAGCCGGCGAATAGATTGCCGTTGTTAACTGGAACCGGCTACTGAATACCTCTATTATGGAAATAGGGGCCCTTCTGTTCTTTCAGATCTTTCTGTACTTTCCTCTTCTCCCCTGCGCCTCCTCTACAGATTAGGTAAGGCTGTCAAGAATCCCTTTTTCGCACTCTTCTCCGCACCCTTTTCGTCCACGTGGGATACAAGCTCTTTCCTTCAACGGCTGAGATATATCGCATACCTTCCTGGCGTACAAAGGCTGACTTTTCCCCTAAGGTATCGACCTATCAGCCGATTTCCTATTTCTAATCGCGGTTCGGGCTGGGATTCAACTTTCGTATCTCTAACAACCCAGTCAGACCAACACCTTTTACTTCAGCCTCTCCTAGTCCCATTGGAAGCAGATCTTATCACATCCATTGCCTTCTACCTCTAGCCTAGATCACTGCTCTTCATATCACATCTATCCACTTCGGGTCCTAAATATCCTAGGCCAGCATACATACTACAGAGCACTATCTAGCAGCACTCTACCTCAATCTCATAGATACCAAGTTTCCAGCCGCCTACCAACATCTCAATTATATCTATTCACACTACCAAGCCAGTATTGGAAGCGAGCCAGTCAAGATGTGCTTCATCGAGTACCTCGGTTACACCTGTGGCCACACCAGCATCCCGGTCAAGCGCCCCTGCCCTCTGACTACGCAGTTGCACAATAACCCGTGCTGTCCCAATGCAGCAGCCCGTCCCCTCCTCGCGCAGACCATGTGTCCCGGCTGCGCGCGCGTCCTTCACGGCCGCTACGTCAACATCATCGAGCATGAGCACCGCTTCATGCACGAGCGCGGAGCTTGCAATTGCGAAGTCAAGTTCCCTTACCTGCAGCAGCCGCGTGTGATCCAGCACGAGGAGTCTGAGTTGGTTCCCACCAGCATCTGTGAGTTGTGCCTGGACAGCATGGCTAAGGGAGCCAAGAAGGAAGACGTCGAGAAGAGCGTCAAGGCAGAGACGGATATGGTCGACTTTTCGCCTTCGGGCTCGGGATCGGCTACAGAGTTCACTCCGGACTCGGCCCAGTCGCCTACTGACAAGTTCAACTTCTCTCCTTCGGCCTTGGTCTTTACTCCAGGTCACGCTCAGTCCCATGACCACGGTCATTCCCAGACCACCAACCCGGTCCTCCATGAGAGCACACCCAACTCTAACATCACAGCTCGCGTTAACCTTGGCGAGCTCAGCACCGGTAGCAGCATCAAGTCGAGGGTCATCTCTAGAAACACCGACACCTTATTCGGCACACCCAGCCTCGCCGGTCCTAGCTTCGACAAAGGCAAGGGCAAGGGCAAGGGCAAGCAGCGCAACACCAAGAAGCGCTCACCGTCCCCGCAACAGCAGCAGCACCACGCGTACAACGAAGCCTACTCGCAACAAGAGCAGCAGCAGCAGCAGCAGCAGCAGCAGCGCAGCCGCCGCACCTCGTCCTCGGCCGCGGCCCAAGGAGCACCGAAGCTAGCGCCGCTGTTCGAGGAAAGAGAGAACAACAGCAGCAAGAAGCTGGAAGTCTCAGTGCGCATGCCGAGCCTGTACGGCGCGGAGTGGATCCAGGACCACGCGGAGCTCCACCGCGCCGGCCGCTGCAGGTGCGAGGTCAGGTTCGAGAAGTACCCGGCCCAGTACATGGCTCTGCTGAAGGAGGCCCGCGATGCCGAGTTCGCCGCCAACGAGCACAGAACCGCCCACACCCACACCCACAACCACAGCGTCGCTAGTGTTGCGAATGGAAGCCCGCAGCGCTACAGCAACGGCACCACTGCTACCACCCCGGGAGTCCAACCCGGCACCAGCAGCGCTTCTCACACGAACACCAGCCCAATCCGCTACGAGACCCCGGCCACCCCGGGCCGTCTCCTAGCCATTGAACGGGCGACCCCAGTCCAAAGCCCACCGCGAATCCCCGCGCCCGAGTATCCAGGTCCCTTCTACACCTCAGGACAGCCGGGTTCCGCCTCGTCTCCCTCTTCGCCCACCTTCAGCACTCAGCCAGGCTACCCGGCGCGCTGGGCGTGCAGCCCGTTCGACACGACGCCCGTGGACCCGAGCAACGCCGCGCAAGCAGCGGCTTCGCGCCCGGTCGACATGCAGACGATCTGGTACGACCAGCGGGAGATACCGATTGCGGGGCTCCCCGTTGGCGCAGGCCCGGAGGGCGACTCGCACATGCCGCCGTTCGAAGAGTGTGAGCTGTACTACCGACCGAAGGCGTCTGGTGGTCCCCGACCAGCCTCTCGCTGAGCGGGAGGGCGGACAACTTATGGACGAACCTGATCCGCGTTGGATCAGGCGCATGAATTGTAGGAATATATAACTGTGATTACCTCTCACCCACCCGGATTTGCGCAAGGAAACAGAGCAGTAGCAGCAGCAGCAGCAGTAATACACTTACCAAGCATCTACCTACGTATCCTGCTTTATTTCCAGACATGACCACTCTGGCCAGTGTCCAGATGTCTCTCACCTATATAGTTAGCAGCAGTCACAACACTAGGTACGAAATCTACACGGGAAGATAGACAGTAAAGAGAGAGAATGAGAAGAAGGGAAAAAACCTCGGAGAATCTTAAAACGACGTTTTTGATGTGTCCATATTTACTAAGGCGCCGCGGCGCCTCTCTTTCTCTCTCTCGATGCTAGATGCATTTACCCTCTAGGCGCGATGATGCTCCCCGACGACTATCATACACACATATGAAAGTGGAATTCTAAGGTTCGCACCGGGAAAATTTCCCCATCCCCTTTTTGGAGTTTAGCCTTTACCACGAGAGGCTACTACCTGTCCACCTCACCTAGATTATCGTTTTTGTTAGTATTCGCCTTTCAATTGTGATTTATTGGGGAGGCGGTAGCTTACCGAACACCAGATCCATCGTACCAATTACCGCCACCGCATCAGCCAGTAGATGCCCTCTCGAGACATGGTCGAAGCCACCCAAGTGCGCAAAACCGGGAGCACGGATGTGGCATCGGTACGGCCTCTCGCTACCATCACTCACAACATAGACACCCATCTCGCCCTTTGGAGCCTCGATCGCGGAATAAGTCTCGCCGGGAGGCACGGAGTAACCCTTGGTGTATAGGAGGAAGTGGTGGATAAGAGCCTCCATGTTCTCCTTCATCGCTGCTCGCGGGGGCGGCGACACCTTGTAATCCTCAACACGGACCGGACCGGCGGGCATCTTGTTCAGACACTGGTGGATGATTCGGAGAGACTGGCGGAACTCTTCCATTCGGCATAGATATCGGTCGTAGCAGTCACCCCTGACTCCGACAGGGACATCAAACTCGACCTGGTCATATGCGTCGTACGGTTGGCTCTTGCGAATATCCCACGGCACACCAGAGCCTCGCAACATGACACCGGTGAAGGAAAGGTTCAGAGCTTCATCCGCTGGTACGACACCAATACCCTGCAATCTTTGGATCCAGATACGGTTATCTGTGAGCATTTCCTCGGTCTCGTCGATTCGGTCGCCGAACTGCGTCGCCCATTGGTAGATGTCGTCGAGGAGACCAATTGGGATATCCTGGTGGACACCACCGGGTCGGACATAGGCAGCATGGAGACGGGCTCCGGAGACACGTTCATAGAACTCCTATCGGGTAGATTTGATCATTAGTTTTTTTTTTCTTTCTTTTTCCTTTTTTCAGTTCCTTCATAGTTCGCGGTGTATTCTATAGACTAGGTAGACTTATAGTCTTATCGATGAATTAGACATAGGCTTACCATTAACTTCTCTCGTTCCTCAAAACCCCATAAGAAGGGCGTTAGGGCGCCCACGTCCATGGCATGTGATAGAACAGACATCAGGTGGTTTAGAATTCTCGTAATCTCGCCGAACAGGGTCCGAATCCACTTGGCTCTCTCCGGGATCTCGATGTTCAGCAGCTTCTCCACGGCGAGGGAGTAGCACTGCTCGTTCGTCATCATGGAGACATAGTCTAACCGGTCGAAGTAAGGTAAGGCTTGTAGATATGTCTTGTACTCGATCAGCTTCTCGGTTCCTCGGTGCAGCAATCCGACGTGGGGGTCGGCTCGAATGATCTCCTCTCCGCTCAGCTCGAGAATTAACCGCAACACACCGTGGGCGGCGGGATGCTGGGGACCGAAGTTGACGGTGTAGTGGCGGACCTTGCGGTCGGTTATGCTGTCCTCGCGCGAGGCCTCAACATCGCCGGGTTCGCCCTGGGGGCGGTTGACGCCGTGAGGATCGGAGGGGTGGGCGAAGTTGGGGTCGACGGGCTGCAGGGTGGTGCGCTGATTCGGGATCTCGGTGGCCCTGCGCATGGCAGAGTGGGAAAAGGCGCGGATGGCTGGCCTCGCGAGCTGCAGACGCCTGGCGCCGCAGCCGGCGATCCGATAGAGCGACGCCATTGCCGTTGTGTGGAGGCCAATTGAGGAATTGGTGGTTGAAGATTTGGGGATCAGCTTTAGTGGCGATTGTCCAAGGTTGAGGTCAATACTTCCCCGTCGATTAGGTACATAATGTACTTACAATTAATGTCCCCGTCATTGGGTCATTGGGTCGGCTCTATCAATTATCCGCCCCACACCGAGGGGTCCCCTGCACGCCGCATTTTAAGCTCTGTGCTCCCCTCCGTCATGGATCTAGGACCCTTTGTTCTTGCACTCTCACGGCAACTACGCTTTCAATTCAGGTATTCACCTTGTTGATTCATGTTTGACTCGCTCTTGATATTTAATTCGTTAATTACACGTGAAATGACAGGATTTCATCTGATACTAAAAAAGTACTAAGCATCTTGCGGTTTCATTCTTGCCCATACACCATTGCCAGTCCACACCTTGGTGGAGCCAAGTTCACACTGGTTCATACGTCAGACCTTGGGGCCACTAACATCCCATAAGCCTCGAAGTCAAAGATAGGTCGGCTTTAACTAAAGGAAATGCCAATTTACAGATATTATAAGGGGAGTGAGAAATCAAGGAGCAAAATGGGATCAGCTTGAATTGAAATACCTAAAAACAAGTGTGATCGAGTCATTTTGAGTTTGAATATCCCCCTTCAACTATCATTGAAGCCCAAGAGATCATAGAACAAGCACAAAGAAACACCTTCATGTAGAATCATCATAACTGTGGCGCTTGGCATAGAAATAGATCTCTTTTATGAGATATTAACTCCTACATGTAACTACCACGATCTCATACTTCCATGATAAGGCCATAGGTAGCTATGTAGTCCCAGACCCCCACCAAAGTGAGACAACCAGCCAGCCACCAAACACCGCCTTATGGCGCAACTCACGCCTCCTTCGGCAAACTATCATAATAAACCTTCTTCGCGGCCTCAACAATCTTCCTAACCTCCGTAGCCGGGATCTTCTCCCTGCGATCGAACGAATACAAGCCGTTGACCTCCTGCTCGACATCCGACAACTGGGTATACACAAACCCAGAGATATGCCCGGCCTCCACGACGGCGCGCAGCAGCGCCTCGAACCGCTTCAGCAGGTCCTTGGGGTCGCTTGCCGTCGTGTAGCCCCAGTCCCTCTCGCCCTTCTCCGAGTCCTTGGCCGGCGCGATGTTGACGCCGCCCATCTCGCTGCAGATCACCGGCGCGCCCTCCCGGTGCTTGGTCCCTTCGTCCGCGCGCCCGTCGTCGAGCGATACGGGCCCCACGAAGAAATCGCGGCCGCCGAGTTTCTTGCCCAGGATGCCTTCGAGCGTCGCGCAGGTCTTGGATAGGTCCGGTGCGTCTGAGTAGTCGTGGAATGTGCTCAGGTCTGTGATGACGTGCTCCCAGCCGCAGTTATCGTTGATAGGGCGCGTGGGATCTAGGGTCCTATGATTTAAAGTTAGGATTCGGGGTTGGGTGAGTTAGCTTCATGGGTGAGTGCTTCTTACTTGGTGATGTAGTAGAGCGAGCGAATGTGGTTTCGCTGGTCTATGTTGTCCTTCAAGTTCGGATAGGCCCAGCTCTCCTGCTACATGTTAGCATCCCATCCAAAATGCCGAAGGGCAATTTGGGACGGAGGTAAGGAAGTAAGTGTAAAATTTTGAATGATGGATATCGTAACGTACTGCGAATATGTTAGTCCCTATCCATACAGCGAGCACCAACTATCCTGAAATTGAGACATCATATCTGCAAAGAGGTTTCAACACATACCATTAACAGGCGTCCAAGTGACAATCGAGGGGTGGTTAATATCCCTCTTCACAGCCTCGAGCCACTCCTGGCTGAATCTCTCAGCGTAATCCTCATTAAACTCATACGCATTCGCCATCTCGCCCCAGACGAGGAACCCCAGCTTATCCGCCCAGTACAAAAAGAGGGGATCCTCGACCTTCTGATGCTTGCGGCAGCCATTGAATCCCATCTTCTTCGTCAGCTCGATATCTATTTTGAGACTCTCGGGGGTAGGCGGCGTCAAGCCTGTCTCGGGCCAGTACCCTTGGTCCAGAGTCAGCGCTTGGAACAGCGGCTTGCCGTTCAGTCGGAAGGTCCGGTCGCCCCGGTTCCAGTCTAGGTGTCGGAATCCGGTGTACGTCTTCACTTCATCGACGAGCTTCCCGTCCGAGTCGTACAGCCGGATAGCTAGGTCGTATAGAGTTGGATGATCTGGGGACCACAGTGCCACGTTCCCACGCCAGCACTCAGCGTTATCGAGAGGAGCCACGTCGGTGAGGGACTGCGGTGCCTTTGACTTTTGCTCGTCACTTAGCGACAGGCCGAGGTTGACGAAAACGTAGTCCTTGTCGCCGGGCAGATTTTCCTTCTTGCTAGCAACGCTGAGCCCGTGAAGACTACCCTCGATCTCAACGCTGTACCCATGGCCTGCTCTACGGCCAAGCACGGCCACTCTGGCTTCTAGCAGGCCCTCAGAGATTTTGTTCGATCTCAGTACTGTGCCCGCGCTGCTATCGCCGATTCGAGTGGGCGAAACGACTTCCAGCCACACAGGTTGCCAGATCCCGCTAGACGGAGTGTAGAAGATGCTCTCTGGCTGTGGCGCCCAATATTGCTTTCCACGGGGCTGGGCCAAGTCATGAGGGGAGTCTCGAATACGCAATACAAGGTTAAGTTCTCCTTTGCCGGTGGTTTGCCAGGCTTTAGACAGTGCATCGGTAATGTCTACATCAAAAGGCACATGTCCACCTCGGTGCTGGCCCACTGGATACCCCGAAGCCCAGATGGTCACATCGTAGTCCACAGCCCCAAAGCGAGCTAACACTCTATCCCCGGCCTCGATTTCTGCTTTTTGGCGAGGGTCAACGACCTTCCTTTCGTACCACAAGACCTCGTGTGCATTTTTATCGAAGACGCCTGAGGCCGGTGTCTGAAACACGAAGGGCACATTGATAGGCTTCTTGACATTCTCACGGCTCTGGCTCTTCGGAGCCTGGAATCCCTTCTCCTTGAGCTCTGGGAATGCAGCCAGCTTCTGAGCTAAGGCTTCGGTACTGCTTGCGTCAGTGGCTGAAGTAACGGAGACTTTATCCGGCACCCCGTTGATATGCCACGCTTCCTTGAGGCCAACATCCTCATCATCAAAGAGTATCGACCAGCCGTCATTCAAGGGCGTCCACCTGTGATTGCCGTGGACGAAGTCGGGTCGCGGATAAGAGTCTTTAGAGTTGTACGCCATTTTCCGCAGTGATATTCTTCGATTGCCTAAAGGGGGTAAACGAGTGTATACTCAGGACCGGGTATTTTTTGGTAGAGAATTTCTGTACCTGTGAAGATGATCGCTGAGCCCTAAACCATCTAAACTGCCCGCCTTCGATATCGGCGCGTCGTGGTCCATTTCTATGAAACGTGAGGAGAAAGGATTGACGTCACGTTGCACCAATGACAGTTTGTGGAGGTTGAGAAAACTGGACTGCACCTGCGTGTTCTGCCGATTATAATGGTGGAGAGCATTTCCCAAGTATTTCGGACAGCTCTCTCCTACGGACGTAGGTATATGAAAACATCTATCATAAGACTTAAGTTAAAATGAAGTTGAGATGGGTTACGGCCTGAAAAGTTTACTGGGGTAAGTTTTCTGGGTGACAATTAAAGGTGAATGTGAATACCGACCCAAACCCAATGGTATAACGACAAGCATAAATCAATGGCAGATGCTCTCATGGGATATTTTACTCTTTATTTATCTGCTCCATCATTAACTCGTTCGCAAACCCGTATCTCATGTCCGATTCTCAGAGCGTCAATCGTGTCCAACGCCAGCCAATATAGACGAATTCGAATTACCCGACGAAGTCAACCCCACCCCTAATGTCGCCCTTTCTGGCTTCTAATATCGTAAAGAGTTTATGCAACACCAGTGACGCGTCTTACGCTCTTCCTTGCACCTTCACCACTGATCATAATAGCACCCTCCAGCTCGAGTGCTCTCATCGTCTCAGCAAAATCAGCCGGCTCAACATGAACGCTTGCTCCTTCGTTCAACCGCCTACTAACTTCACTGAAGCGGACATTCTGTCCGCCGCTAGTGAGTTCATCGAGAAGATGTAGAACAGCTTCTTTCAACTCGGCCTTGCGCTTCCGCTCTGCGGCGCTGGTGCCCTCCGTGAGTAGACTCATATCAATGCGACCTTGAGCATCTGTGGCCGCAGTCTTCAGCGCTGACTGGATAAGTCGCTCAGCTTCGAGGACGTCGGCTTTAGTGACTACTTGCGACAGTCGCATCTTGGCGTGTGCTTCAGCTAGACGGATCATCGACTCAAGTTGACGGGTTGTAGCGGTAATACGCTTTTCCGCCGCGCGAACATCCTGTCCTAATTTGCGCATCTTGACGTACGCTTCAACAAGGGCTTGTGAGGCATCTTGAGATAGTGTAGGATGGACGTGAGTACGAGCGTATGAAATGTAGGACGTCAAAAACTCAACGGGCTAAAATGTCGGTTAGTAATGCATACAGTAGAATCCAAGTAGTAAGCTTACCAAAATTTCATTACTCGAGGGGGCGGACTGAGGTGTATCCTCCAGATACATAGAAAGGAGATGGCGCGCCATTTTGCGATCGATCGACTCGTTGACGCGATCGAGGATTAAGTAAACAAGATCGAATCGTGATAACAGCGTAGGTGGTAGATCGATATTCTGTGGAACAGGTAGATCTGGGTTATATCGAGATCCAATAGGGTTGGCTGATGCTAAAATGCTGGTTCTAGCGTTCAACGTGGTGATGATACCAGCCTTGGCAACTGAAACTGTCTGTTGCTCCATAACTTCGTGAAGAACGGAACGGGTAGCGTCAGACATCTTGTCGAACTCGTCGATACAACAGACGCCACCATCAGACAAGACCAAAGCACCAGATTCGAGCACTAATTGACGAGTCTCGGGGTCACGACTAACGTATGCAGTGAGACCAACTGCGGAAGATCCCTTACCACTAGTATATACACCACGAGGCGCAATCTTGTGGACATATTTGAGCAGTTGTGACTTCGCTGTCGACGGGTCACCACACAACAAGACATTGATATCACCACGATATTTCGGGCTACCACCCTTCTCGAAAGTCTTATTCGTTCCTCCAAACATCTGCAGGAGAATACCCTTCTTCACGTCGTCCATCTCGTAGATAGATGGAGCTAGTGATCGGGAGAGAAGTTCATAGATATCTGGGCGGGCAGCAGTAGCCTTGATTCTCTCTTCATCCTCAGGGCTGATCTTTCGAGTCTCCTCGATATTATTTTCGGGGTCATTGGTTTCTTCGTCGAGGGTGGAAGGATCCGTGTCCATTCGCTTATTGTCGACTTTGGCAACATGAACGACATCGACAAAGGTTTTGAATATGCTCTTGACCGAACGCTGACGCGGATTGACCCTAACTGGGCTGACACGGTATATACCTGTAATCTTGATACGGTCACCGGCCTTGCAGAAATCCACCAGCTCGTTATAAACACAGACTGACACTGAGTGCGGTGTTTGTCCAGCAGGCACGGCATCGGGCGTCTCCTGTAGTTTGATAACCTGCTTGTCCTCAAACTCGCATCTGTTGTGGACGATTTGCATAGAGTTCTTGGAGTCACATAGGGGTCTTGGGCATGACGTCGGCTCTCGAATCTTGCCTCTGTCTAGACCGACTAGAAGTGAGTGACTGCAGACGCTGCATCGGAAAAATGCCTGTTTCATATCTGGTATAACAGGCGTTGTCCGGATCACAAGTCCCTTAATGCAGATCAGCTTGTCCATATCGGATGGATTAAGGTCACGCAGATTAATGACTTCGTCTAGACCATATGGTCGGGTCATGTAAGTCTGATCCATGACCTTTTCTTCCAGAGTAGGACCTTGTGGAGGTCGCTGCGAAGGTTGAGGTTCGTCACCTCGCTCGGAACTAGGGAATTGCATGTCAGAACTTGGAGCACTGCTGCGTTGCGTTGCCGACGCCCCATTGCTCTGGCTTCTTTGTCTAGCCATCTCGGCCTGCGCAAGCTCGATCATAATATCGTGGACCGACTGGTCCATTAGTGGCACGATTTCCTGGGGATAATGCTGAATTTGGTGCCACATTTTCCTAGTAGGCGGGTATAACTTGAAGTCTTGGATGTTTACGTAGAGAATTCGCTGGCCAAGTATGAGCATGTTCTGAAGCTCCTCCCAATACGGCTTGGCAGTAGACTCCGGGKCAGCATCTGTCTGTTCTGTAGTCATTCCTTCACCCCACATGCGGTACTTCTTGGTGAAATTCCGCAAGAAATCTTTGAATGCGGCATAGGTGTCGTCAATGGAGACCGTAGTACCCCAAATCGTGGCATTATCACGGCCACCAAGAGCATCAGCATCAGAGGTATTAGGGTTCAGATTGGAAAAGGTTGCCGCATCTGAATGGATCTCTCGGACTACACGCCCAGCATCATCCAATATGACACGGCTACCACCTCGAGGACCGCTGCTAAAGATCTCCGAGTTGATATCGCCTCTTCGGCTTACTCTGTTGGCTCGTGGGGKATCTGATGGGCCGACGAACAGGTTGCTGCTCTCACTTCGAAGATCGGTTTGTGGGTGCAGAGTACGACCAGGGCTTGAACTTGGCTCGTATCGAATGGGTGACGATTCTGAAACACTAATTAGGACCTATATTTGTTGTTGGCAATTGTTCTATACTTACCACCCATAAGTGATCTAGCCCTCGGTGTGCGATCGCCATCGCTTTGGCGCATTGGCGAACTAGGCGCTGCGCCGGAGCGGGCATTGGTGCTCTGGCTATCAGTGTTGTGGCGTATGGCAGGAGAACTCCTATCATCCCCATTCACTGGAGACGACTGGTAAAACAGAGGACTCGATGCCAATTGGGATGGACGACGAGGAGTGTGCGCATTCAGCGACCCATTTTGGGACGAGCCACCGTTCGCAGGAGCAGGGCTGCTGCGAGGGGCCTGAGAACTTCGAGTATTTCGGCTTGGAGTACCGGACTGCGAAGACCGCGTACGACGGGTAGACGGCGAAGACATCTTGATTTCAATACGATCAGACAGGACAGAGAGATCGTACTTGGTTGTGGGAAGAGGGAGTTGACTTGTGCAGAAAATGGGTGGTAAAGAAGATTAGGCCAACAAAGTGGGATATACCGCCCTAGGGGAAGTCACGTAAAACGGGGCAAGGACGCGTTGAAAAGGGGACCCACGCGACTTTTCGCGTAAAGTGGAAGCTATGCAATCAATTAATTGATTTGTGCAGCATTGCACAATATTATGCTAGTTATGCTGGGCTTAGTGCGGGGGACCCTTGTCCGCGGTTCCGCTAAAACAGTTTCTCCATATGATCCTGGTCCAGCCAAATGCCACATGCGCTGTACCTCGAACTTCCATGGTGTTGGTATAGGAGATGCAATGAACATTGGTATTATAAGAGACAATTGACGATTCCTGGGCACGTCCTCAATATCTGCATAACTACAGCTGTTTTCCTACCTCCAGAATCAATACCAAATCTTCAAGATGGCGCCTGGGATGTCTTTGTCCTCGGTGAACGCCATCATCATCCTCAACATCGACGACGGCTCCAGGATATTCGCGAAATACTACAGCGCCCCCCACCATGCGCCCACAGCCTGTAGGTGCCGCCCGATCTTGAGCTCGACTTGTTGTGATCGCTAACGAGGAATCTGTAGCATCAAACCCCCACCACCCAAGCGGGCCGTTCGCGGACGTAAAGTCACAGAAGACGTTCGAGAAGGGCCTGCTAGAGAAGACGGCAAAGCAGACCGGCGACATCATCCTCTACGACAACCGGATCGTGCTGTATAAGATGGAGTCCGACGTGATGATGTATGTCGTGGGCGGCGTGGACGAGAACGAGGTCCTCCTATACAACGTCATCCTAGCGCTGAGAGATTCGCTACACCTATTATTCAAGTACGGCCGATGATTTGAGAGATTCGGTGTAGCATATGGCTAACCATGGGGCAGGCAATCGGTTGATAAGCGAACAATAATCGAGAACTACGACTTAGTCTCACTGGCAATCGATGAGATCGTGGATGACGGCATCATCCTGGAGACCGACCCAACAATTATTGTACAGAGAGTCAGCAAAGCGCCAACGCAAGACGTCAACCTAAGCCGCATCGATCTCAGCGAACAAGGTGTTAACAACTTGGCACAATTAGGAAAGGCTAAGTTGACAGACTGGCTAAGGCAAGGCTTGTGAGAGACTGGAGTTCTCTGCAGCGTAGAGGAAGATTATGAGATGGCAATGGCATTAAACGTAGACTCCGGCATGGCGTTGGTAAAAAGTCGTTATTTGTTCTTAACGGGATGTCATTAAGCTGAGCTATGCGGTCCCGCCGGGGGTATGTTCTACGACTTAATCTGAGACGCTGCCTTGCGCAGCCTGTTCATGACTGCCGCGCCGATGTCTTCATCGTCTACTGTMCCCTCCACAAATATGATGTCCGCGCCTCGTCTATCTAGCTCCCGTAACGCCGAGAACAATCCATGCGCTATGCTCCTGGCATCCTCTCCTATGCTTATATCCATGAGCTTTCCAATTGAAGCTCCACTCGTGGTATCATAAAGTTCCGCTTCTTCAACTTCTAGTTCAGCTGCCTCCTGAATTTCGTGGCTAGTCCCTGTCTTCACCGTCTCGCGCTTCTTAAAGTCGCCGCAACGCAGCCCGGCGGCAGGTTTCCAATGCCGAGTCCGTATTATACCGATTTGCAATATTCGGCCTTCACTATCCGATTCTTGCTGGGATTGGCGGCCCTGGATGAACGCTTCTAAGTCGTCCGCTTGTACGCCGTCCTTGGCCCCGGCGAAAGTCGACTCGTAGAGTACAACCTTTGCTTTAGGGCTATAATGCTTATATTTCATTCCCGGGGCTCTCGGCGCAGCTTTACCCGTCTCACTCTGGTCCTTGTACCCCTTTTCGACCCTTTCCCATCCAACACAGTTCCTTAGCTCGTCTATGCTCACTCCACCTGGCCTTAGAATTAACGGAGGATCGCACAAGCCATCTACCACGGTGCTCTCAACTCCAACGTGGCACGGCCCTCCATCGAGTATCAACTCAATGCGACCATCTAAGTCTTCCAGCACGTGTTCAGCAGTGGTCGGTGAAGGTTTTGTAGAGGCATTTGCTGACGGAGCTGCTAGGGGCGCGCCTGTTAGTTTAATGAGTGAGAGAGCTAAGGAGGACTTTGGCATTCGAACACCAAAAGTCTTCAGTCCAGCGGTCACTTCAGGGGCAAGTTTGGACGGAGTTGGGTTGGGAAGCAGGATCGTCAGGGGTCCTGGCCAGAATCGCTCTATGAGAGGCTTGTATATCTCGGGTATCTGATCATGCACGGCACCCGCTGTACCATTGGTTGTGCCGTTGGTCGTGCCATTAGTTGTATTCTCAGGGACTAGAACACTTCGAAGCATATCCAGGTCTGAGATGTGAATAATCAGGGGATTATCAGCGGGTCTTCTCTTTGCGGCGTAGATACCCCGGACCGCAGCGCTTCTCGTTGCATCTGCTCCAAGTCCATAAACCGTCTCAGTCGGGAACGCAACGGGTTTATCCTTGGATTTGAGATATTGTGCGGCCTCACGAAGAATTTCGATACTGGGTGATTGATTTTGAGAAACTTCCCACGATTTCAGTTTCTGTTGACCCTCATCTTCTCTAAATCTCCCCAACTCCTTCTCGGGCACTCTAAGAATGCGCGTAGTCATTCTTGGGAGATCTTGAGACATTGTGCTGCAGGAGTTGAAAGCAGCTCGAATAGTTTTATATCCGAAACTCAGGACCCTGGACGCCAACTTGTTTAATATGAGAATTTCGCAAACTTTCAATGACGTCAGACTTTTCTGTTTGGTGAGTTTGTTGAGGGCTGCTCAGGGCATAAAATACCATAAGATTTATCTATAGATCTAATAGCTGTATTCATAAAATTTGCTCTCTTAAAAAGTGACTCATAAAAGACATGAACGACGCCAATGACGATATGGGAGCTAAGGATTTACAGTAAGCTTATCGATTAAGGCAGGCCGCCAGGTCAACCTAAATGTTTGTCTCAGAGACCAAACTAGCGCTAAAGCTTGCTCTAATTTAGGGGTCTCAAAGCCTAAATGGCTTGTTATTAGTGGTTAAGCTCTCTCACAACGTCGCTAAGCCCTACCAATTAGGCGGGGTGCAAATTCATCTAAGCAGCTCACTACCACTACCAACGCCAGCTGGTTGGGCCAACTTGGACTTCAGTCCACATCGGCGAGAGGCGAAGATCCAATCTCAGGCTCGACATCCTACGTCGCTATGCGCCTCCCACAACCAATGTCCCAATGTCCGCCAACGCTATCCCCAATGGCAACTCCTCGGGGCCAACAACACAGAAGCCTTCTAATAAGCTGAACGCCAACTCCTCGTCCAGTTCCTCCATTCGCGATGCCTCGAATCTCTCCGACGTCCGCGCCGCACTGGCTGCCCTGCACGTCCGCGAGACCAACATAACAAATCGCCTCAACGCACTTCTCTCCTCACAGGCAGACCTGTCTCGTGAATTAGGTCGGCTCGATCTACTTCGTGCGAATCTCGGCTCCCAGGTCATCGCAACGCGATCCATTAGCAATGGCATGCTGTCCTCTGCCGCTGACACTGCTGGTCGGCTTTCCAGTCGAGTTAAGGACCTCGATCTGGAAAAGGACAGAGTACAGCAAACATTGAAGGTTGTCGAGCAGGTTGCAGAGCTCAAGGCCTGCGTCCATGGAGTCGTGGGTAGCATGGGTGCGCCGCAGGATTGGGAGGCCGCAGCTGGCTACATCTCCCGCGCAAGCAAGGTGCCTGAACCAATTATACGCGGTGCCTTCGCAGCCTCCATGGTACCGAGCGTTGAAGTGCCGGATGCGCCTTGGGTGACGCTCGAGAACGCAAAAGAGAGCTTGTGCGGCCTATTCCTGCGAGAATTTGAGAAGGCAGCCAAAGAAGGCGACGGCGCCAAGGTTACAAGATTTTTCAAGCTCTTTCCTCTGATAGGAAGAGGAGATGTTGGGCTAGATGTATACGGGCGATACGTATGCCAGGGCGTTGCTGGCACAGCTAGAGCGACCCTTAGAGCAGAGCCAGGGAATGCGGGTAGAAAAGACGGGTTCTTCTATGCCAATGCGCTCACGAAACTATTTGAACATATTGCTCAAATCGTCGAGAACCACAGCGGACTTGTGGAGAGACACTATGGCGAGGGCAAAATGCTTAAGGTCATAGAGAGACTACAGATGGAAGCTGACGTGCAAGGTGGCATTATTCTGGACTCGTGGAGCGATGAGAGAGGTGTTGACAGGAAGCTCACGGACGCAAAGAGCTATCCATTCTCCTTCCTAGTACAGAGTTTTCTGCCACCGCAAAGGACGCTTACCGGTACGCCACGTATGAATTCMCCTGCCGTGGGCGGTAGCAATAACGTGCGCAATAGCGAAGATGAAGGTGTAGATATGAAAGAAGTGGATGCTCTACTTAGCGAGATCTCCGTCATGCTTGGTCGATGGTCATTATACTCAAGATTTCTTGCAGGAAAATGCAAGGTAGGTGCCCCTGGATAATATCAGGTTGTCAAGAGCTAACATGTACTAGAACCCCGATACCCCTGAAGACGCCCCCTTATCAATACCAGAGGTTGTAACTAAGTCCAATCTCAACCGAAAGATTTCGGCAAAGCTCACATCGCCTTACAATTCTCTAGCAATGTTCTTTTTCAGGCGATCTGTTGAAAAGGCTTTCCAATTAGACGAATCACCCACAGGACTCTCCCTAAGTCTCAATAAACCTATTGACGCAAATGCGCCATACATTATCTCAGCCGTGGATGATATCATGTATATTGTGAGCGCAATCATACAGAAAGCTATATCGACGTCGCAACGCGACGTAGCAGCCTCAGTCATTCCAGACGTCGGAAGAGTATTAGGGTCTGACTTCATCGGAATGGTACAGCGGAGGATGCGCGACGAATCTTATCCGCAGCCAGCCGTACAAGGAGGACTCCCACCAGAGAACAAGATCATTGCCTTTATTGTTCTCATTAACAGCTTGGATGTCGCCAAAGACTATTTGGCTCGCATCATTACAGCTCAACTTGGCACATCCCCTGATCAACTTAATGGGGCGTCCCATCCCAACCCTCTTGCCACAAACTTCCCGTTCAACCACGACGTCACATTCGTAACCTCGGCACTCAACACGTTGAATACCACGTTCTCTCTTAAGACTAGCGAACTGATATCCGATGCCTTGAAAGTCCTCTTTACCTTCGTCGTCAAGCAAAGACTAAAACCAGTTCTTGTCGAGGCCTTCCGCGATGTGGATTACTGGCGTTCCGAAGACGAATTAGCGGAAATTGCGCGCCAGAATGACGAAGATGAGGACGATGTGATAGATCGCGTCCAGCGAAGATTCGAACACGGGTGGGATCAACTGATGAAACCTATTGCACGATTAATGACTCCTAAGACATTTGCCGCTCTTGTAGATCTCACGGCAACGGACCTGTCTAAGACTCTCGAGAAGCGGGTTTGGAGCTACAGTGGAAAGGCTAGCGCGTACGGTGTAATACGGATGGAGCGAGATTTCTCGGGCATCATAAGCACCGTTTCAAGGGGAAACTACGCTGTAAAGGAGATGTTTGCGCGAGTATCACAGATACTTATGGTTGCCGATATGGAGGACGAAGAGKGGGAAGAAATAAGCAGCGGTGATGGCGAAGATGGCATCCAATGGGTACTAACTGAAGATGAAAGGCGAAGAGCTAGGCATCTGGTTAAGGCTACCATGTGATAATAGATGAGTCTTATCCACTGTAGATATATGGCATGTGGCAGATGTGGAATGCACCTAGCTTGTAGAAGTCATAGTAGAGAACAAAAAAAGGGGGGTTTTAGAACACCGATGATTTCTTCCTAGCCGTCTACAGTTCCCACCATTGTCAATGCTTCGCGTAACAAAGAGAGCACACCTGATTTGATTTATGGTTCACGGCCAATCCGCCTTCCACAATGATCACAAAAGGTACCAATAAACAGCTTGAAAACCAAGCGCTCTAGGTGATACCAAAGGAACCCAAATGGTACAGAAATCATACCTGAGTTGCGTTGGATTCGGGTTTTATGCACATACTGCGGCTTTTCCATTGAAAGAAACACGGGATCACAGCGACTATCGATAGGTATGCGTTTATCGATAAGCCAAACGCGTTGGCAACTCAACATTCCCAACCTTAACACCTGCACAGCTTCAACTTGCAGCTGCGCAACTCATCCTTACATTTCATCTCCGTTCTTCTCTTCCGCGATCCTTCACTGCCGTCACCTCGCAGCTCTTTTATATACATAGAGGAACCATGGCGACCTCAAACTTCGGCCTCCTCGACGAACGAGAGGAAAATGAACTTCACAAATCCCGCCTCCTCAACGTCGAGGAGAAGCCCTTCAAACGCCTAACCAAGCGCCTCGTCGCCCCCGGCGCCTTCACCAGCCCCGGCAAGCTACCCACACCACCACCCGACAGCACCAACGACCAGGAAGCAGCAGCAGCAGCCCAACCCTCATCAGCAGCACCCGACATCACGGCCCTGAAAGAAGACATCATCCTCGACTTCGAAGCCTTCGACGCGCAGATCCTGCGTCTGCAGTTCCTGGGCACGGCCAACGCGCAGGAGCGCGAGCGGTACTCAGCGGACCGAGTGCGGATCCTGGAGACGATGGAGAGCGTGCGGGAGGGCAACGCGCGGCTCAAGGCGTCGCTGGAGGAGGCGCGCGCGACGCTGGCCCAGCGCCGCAAGTTCGACGAGCTCGCCGACCGCATCACCAGCAACCGCATGCTGCGCCCCCGCGCCGAGCAGGTCGTCAACCTCGCCAAGCTCGCCGAGGAGTGCGAGGACCTCCAGCGCGAGAGCGAGACCTACGGCCACACGTGGCGCGAGCGCAGGGAGCAGTTCGAGCGTTTGGTTGAGGAGGGCAAGAGGCTGCGCGCGCTGATCCGCGATGAGAAGGAGGAGGTTGAGCGCCGCGAGGGCATGGATTCCGATGCGGAGGACGGGGAGGCGGCGGCGACGCCGGGGAAGGGCGGGCTGGTCAGCGGGAACGCGACGCCGAGGCCGGATAGTGGGGCGGTGTCTTCGCACTCTTCTAAGGGCGAGGGAGGGAATGCTACGCCCAGGCCACACAGCCCCGGTGGAAGTGTAGCTGCTAGTACTAGTGGTGGTGGTGGTGTTGGCGGAGGGCTTAAGCCACGACCGGGCGATAGTGGAAACTACTCGCGAGCAGGAAGCCTGGCTCCGAGTCAGCGCGCGGGAAGCAGCCAGCCCAGAGATGAGGAGCTGGAGGAGGGCGAGGATGTCGAGATGGGCGAGTCAACGCAGCAGCACCCTCAACAGGCTGATACCCCTATGGCGGAGGATGCGTCGCAGAATACGCCACAAATCACGGTTGATGCGCCTGATGGTCACGGCGATAGTATGGATACATCGTGAAGAACACGGCGAGGCAGGAAGAAAGGCAGGACAGTTACAGTAGAGGGTTTCTCGTTGGGGATATCCTGGCTCATAACGGAGCGCAAGGTGCCCTCTGTCTCGAGAGAGCTACCATTAGTTCCCTTGAAATTACGCGTGGTCTTCTGTCTACGATAGTCTACCACCAAGTCATCCATATTAGTGGATGAAAATTGATATATCCGGCATAGCAGAAAGCACTTGATAAGCTAATGGAGAAGATATCCCAATACTAATTTTCTTTGGCTCAAGTAGACATCTTTGGCACCAGCTCTAGCTCCCCCATTTTATAAATAAATATGGTATCACTGTATTAATTATTCGCTCTTCATAGTCCTACACAGTCGCCTCGCAACCGGCGGGTTCAATGTGAATATCTCCCCAGGAATCCAGCTCACGCAACGGGCGGTTCCCCTACAGCCTTGCCCAGCTCCAGAGCTTCCTTGGCCTTCTGTATTTCCTCTGCCGATCCGTTCTCGCTCTCAGCCGTCGCAATCTGCTCCTCGAGTCGCTGGACAGCCTCGGCAATGCGTTCGTTAAGAGGTACGAAGACGGCCTTTGTCTCGTCCACGGCTTTTTGCTGTACGGGGAAGCAGTCAGCAAAGTAGTCTACACAATCTAGGCTCCCAATTATAACTCCCGTGGGATTAAGAAGCGCTGAGAGGGGTATGAGAGCGAAAGGCGGGGGAGTATACCTCTTGTTTTAGCATGAACTCGGCATTGCTATCTGCGGCTCCMCCTCCTTCTTTCAACTCGGCCTCAAGCTTCTTGACGCGCTCCGACTGCTGGGTGAGCTCCTTGCGGTAGTACTTCTCTTCCTTGACGAGGCGCTGGACGGACTGCGTCGCGATGGTGAGGGGAGATGGGGCCGGCATGTTTGCTGTATCTGTATACTGTGCGTGCGACTCTTGGTGGTTTTCTTGGGCGTGGATTAGCAAGGAAGAGACTCTTCTCTGGCCCTTTTATAGAGATCTTTATATAGTTGCCAGAAGAAAGTAGCCGGGTATAGTAGAGCAATCGTCCAAATCCAGGAATATGTTTTGGTGGGGTTGGCGGGGTAGAACGGGAAACACTCGCAATATGCGATTAAACGGAGTAACGAAGTCAGTATAGCGGGACAGTGTTCGGTATTCTCATGTCACTGGAACTAAAAACCTTCCAAATCAAAGTATTAAATGGCTACCTAGACCGTGAAAATAAGTTCATCAAACACTTCACGTCAACAGAATGTAGCTGCCTATTGCTTATTGTAACGAAATAAGACCGACAGGCCTAAGGCACCAATTAAAGCCGCTTGATGCTGTAAAATCGTATTACTCAGGTCGTAGCATAGCCTAGCTACCTATAACCCGCCTGCCTACATCTCCGGATCGATTCAACAGCCACAGAAGTCCGTCTCGAGTGTCGATCTCATGCTTCCAAATTTGTTTCAAAGGCGGGAGACCCAGAGCCCAGAAGACGTGGGGCATGCCAGGATAGACATCCAGTTTCGTAGGAACACCGGCATCTTTCCAAACTTGCTCCATCACCAGCGTACAGTCTCTTACAGGATCCAGACCGCAAGCCTGGAAATAGGTTGGGGGTAGAATTGAAGGGTCCGGGATGGCTATCGGGTATGCGAGAGGGCTTGTTGGGTCCGGCTTGTAGAGCTCTGAGAATTCGAGTGATTTCTGTCAGCGTATAGACACATGTAGAATTTACTGTCTCAAGACATATTCTAACTCAACTCAATTTCGATCTCACTTACTCCTAATACGCTCCACGGCTTCGGCATTCATAACAGGAGCATGGGCATTTTGCTCCATGCTCACGAAGAAGGGCCTGTACTTCTCAGGCACCGTCTGCGCGTTCACCGCTGAGTTTGCGCTGCTATAGACTCCCGTAATCTTAAGGGAAGCGTCTTTCTTCAGCGTCGTCCAGAGGTATGTCACCGCGAGAGCCATGTTAGCTCCCGAACTCTCGCCCGCGACTATGAAACCCTTCGCCGGGTCGATTCCCAGGGTTTCGAGGTTATTTGCAGTCTGTGGTGTGTACATATCCGTTAATTGTCATTGAATTATATAGTGTTCATGCTTTTCTCTCTCCCAACCTCTACATCCCTATTTCATTTCTAATATGTTCTTACGTATGAGGTGGTGCCACACATTATAATCTGAAGTAAGGGAAAAGAGAAAGGGGGGAAAAGAGTCAGGCACAGAAACGGAAAAAAACCAACCCAAGCCAGAGCATCATACGCATCCTTAACCGGCTTCGGGAACGGGTTCTCAGGAGCGAGCCTGAAATCAACATTCACAGCGACGCCACCGAGTTCCGCAAACACGCGGCTAAGCCGGGCGCCCGTGTCCAAGTCGCCGACGCTGTGCCCGCCGCCATGGAGCATCAGCATGCCTGGACGCCGGCCCTTATCCACATTCCATTCGCGCAGACCATGCACGCGCACCGCGATGAACGCACCGTCGCGCGTTGGGATGTGCCGGTCATCTTCCGCGAAGCGGTTGTCTGGGTGCGCATGCTCCTTCGCTGCTTGTGCGGCTTGCGCGATTATGGCGCGCACTGAGTGGATGTTGGTGTCTTTGTTCCATGAGGGCGGGAGGATAAGGCCATTCTTGATTAACTGGATGGTAAGGGGCGTATTTAGGTAAGCATATGTGCGTAGAGTAATATAGGGGGGGAGGGGAGTCGAGCTCGTACTTGATCTAGTTCCGGGTCGATAGTCGAGAGGGCTTTGATTTCTTCAATCGATCTCATCTTAAAAGTGATTGCTTAGCCCACTGCTGTAACCTTATATTGTAAAAGACGATTTAAATAAATATTACTTCGTATTCTTATGAAACCTAATTCAAGCGAGCTAGACTGATTAATGCTCGCATATCGAGCACTATCTCAATCATGAAATTGCTGTGAATTAACGTAAGCCCCGAGAAGGTCCGAGTCAACCATGTGTGGAGGAAGGAGTATAGCTGGACAGCCAATGAGCAGCGTGGTTAGCCAGCTTCAACTACCTCTTTAGGTGTTTCGGTGCGATACGGAGATTTCATGGATCGTAGCCGAGTAATCCATTCGCAAGATAGTATCAATCAAATATATATCTTATTCGATTGGTCATTATAGTTCTTATGTGGCCACTAACATTTTATAATCTAGGTATGTACAATCCGCTCTCAAAATATGTGCAAAGCAAAATGGTAAGATATCGGTTCCCCAGTTTATAAGTTCCGAATGAGGAATCCGTTATTTTGTAATGTCTGGAACACTTTTCCTGGGTCGTACTTAGCCGCTATCGCCTTTATGAAAGCGACGTTCTGTGCGCCGAAGCTGTTCAGCACGTTCTGCTTCATGCCAGCAGTATTCATGAAAAGATATGGTAAGGATAGATTCTTCGCGTTGGCAGCGTCGGTGCACCGCTGCGTGATTTGTTGGGAGATATTCCATATGGTTTGATCCTGTGCCGGATCGGTCCAAGTAATGAACCATTCATACCCTATGAGGAATTGTTAGTACGGAAACGAAATAACGAAATAAATGGTACACGGACATTGTTGCGGAACTTCTTGCAAACCTAGCAAGTTCCCGCCGTACTGTTTCCCCTGCGTGGCTACGCTCGCGGCAATCGGGTTTGGCACCCACACTCCTGTAGCTCCGCTTGGAAGGTTTGTGATTTCCTCGGTGAAGATATTGTACAGTTCAACCATCAAGTCGGCATCGGCTTTGTGGGTGAAAGTCTCGCCGTATGTGCGAACATTGCCGGTTGAGAATCGCGATCCAGTCAGAGCCATAACGTCTAAGAGCGAGCCATTAAAAGCTGGCATAATTGGTTGATATGCTCCAAGATTGTAGAAGGCCTCGAATGCCTTGGCCTGTTGCACTGGTGCATTGTATAGTAGGAGAATCGTAGGTCCGGTTGATAGCAACTGAATCTGTTTTACGTTAATACCTCGTATCCAGAATAAAGCGTGTATCCAGAGCCTTCCTCGTATCCCTTCATCCAAAGACGGAGAGGAAGAAGAAAGGTGAGACAGAAGGGAGAAGGAAGAAGGCGAGTAAGAAAAGGGATGCAAATAGAAAGCTTCCGTAACATACTATGATCATGTTAGCTTCCATTATAGACAGCAATTTACTGCTGGTGTTAAAGAATGATGATGTATCCTGAGTTATACATACCACTGACACTTGACAAGGGGTCCAGTTGTCCCTCTTTCTGATATTCGGCAACAGCATGTAGGAAATCAACAGTTTGGTTTGGGCTATATGCCCGGGCGTCGACGTAGAAGTTCGCAGCAGGGTACGTGTAGAGTTCGTAATCGGTGACTATACCAAAGTTGGTAGCACCACCTCGTAACCCCTTATATAAATCCGAATACTGGTTGTCGGCTGAAGCGGTAACAATGGAGCCATTGGCAAGGACCACCTCATATGACTTGACATTATCAAATGCAAGGCCGCGCTGGGTTGCGAAGTAACTCAGTCCGCCTACAAGATGTTAATATCTCATATAGTTGGGGGATATATGCCAGGAACAACCTGCCTCCAAGCATCAAACCACCAACTCCAACAGGGCCGACACGCCCACCTACCACAGTTAACCCTTGGGGTACAAGAGCCTCGTAAACCGCCTGCCATCTATTTCCAGGGCCAATTTTTACTGTTTTCTTGTCGTCCGATAACACGGTTGAGTTCAAATTCGTGAGCGAAATCAAAACTCCCCCTTCGTCGACACTCGCGAAACCCGGGATGTAGTTGTGGCCACCACTTCTGACTGCGAATTTGGTCCCTGTCTGAGAAAGTATCTTTATCACCGTGGAAACCTCCTGGGGACTCCTCGGGTTGACAATACAGGCTGCTGGTAGCCTACATGCGGCGGAGCTACAAGTGGAAAGAAATTAATTCCGGACCATCCGCTTCGACGCCCATAACGGACAACTCACTAGTTTTCGTCCTCAAAATCATGATATGCTGCTCCGTCTGAAGACAGGAGGGTTGCGTTTTCGCCCGTCAATGTTCCTTGGAGTACTTTACAGGTACATGCTGGGTCACCGGCACAATCTGGCTGGGCGCGTAACACAGGGGCTGCTGTGCCATCGACGCTTACAGGAATCTGTGCCACGGATCTGGCCGTTGGTATAACGGTGAGCGCGGTAAGAACCGCTCTACGGAGGCTTGCGGTCATATTCGATTCTGCGTACAAATCTGTACTCTTAAATGGCTCGGCTTCGGTGACGAAATGATGAATGTGGACCTAGGTGTCACAACGCAAACATAGAGCTGGTAACTTGGAGGATGTTTGACTGCCCAGTGAGCAGCTTCAGGAGTTTATATGGGCATGGCACGAAATGCAAGGGGGAACAGCATTAAACTTCTAGAAGACTAGAAGGAATGGTCTTTTGAAGGGGACCGGTATATAGGGTGAAGCGGATGCAATGTTCCTTTCGATTTGGCTATCGTAGCTGCCCTGTCTTCGTACCCACAACMCTCCTTGTGGAGTCCGGCTATCTCAGTCCTAGCCATTGAGGCTGATTCAGCTGTACCAGCTAGTAAATGGTTGAGATTGTAGTCGATGGCGCTAAGAGAGAGTGAGTTACTGTGTGTCCTGTGTTAATAGGCCCTGTTAGAGCTATTAGCAATGAAGGCGTTTCTTGCATTTTCGCCCATTGTTTCGATAGTAGAGATAGAGATACTGAAGTTATCAGCTACCTCAGTAAAGATCAACATAGGCTTCTATGTTGGCGTCAGCTGAAGCCTAAAACTAATACTGTCAAGCTCAAAACAATGCTCGGGCCGAGTAGAGAGGTGAGGATTGGGGGGAGCAATCCCACATATCTGGACATCATAGTCTGAAACAGCACCGAGGAGGCGGAACAGATGCTTGGCCCTTCGGTAATGACACCTAGTTGAAGCATAGCGGATAGTATGGCCAAGCGGCGATTTGGCCATCTAGGGCTTGGGAGATCTTGATTTCCCTTTCTGTTTATGTCCAAAATAGGAATCAAGGAACTTTTGGTCGTCGTCGGCACGGAACTAAGATGGGGACCTGGGTACCTGAGGTGTCTTAGGTAAGCTGAAATTCTGGAAGCCTTAGGATTCACTGGGCGCCACATGTATCGGGCTTTAGATAACGTCTGTGGCAGTGCATGACGGCATCTTATCTTTACCTAGGTAAATCCCCAAAAGTCAATTACAAATCGCGTCATACCATCCCATCTTTTTTTGGTGACCAATTGTCCCGGCGAACGTTTTGCGACGAAAAGTTCACAGCAACATCCTCACACATTCGCACCTCTTCACCTACCTCAAGACAATCGCAATGGCTTCCCAAGGTCTCTCGATGCGTAAGATAGCCTACAAGACATACATTAGCTCACTTCCGTTTCTAACTAGACCCAGCTTCTATCTCCTCGAAATCCGAGGTCAAGCCTGCCGCGAGCTCCGGCTCCGAAGCATGCGCCATCTCAAAGCCCAAGGTTCGGCTCCAACAAATTACCTTTAACTAGTGACAATGTTTCCGCTGACTTGTACGATCGAACAGCCTTGCTGTGTTTGCAAGGACGAGAAGTCTAAGCGCGATGAATGCATGCTCTTCTCGAAGTCGGCCGATCCCGCTCGCGACTGCAAGACCACCATCGATCAGTATCGAAGCTGCATGGCCGGATTCGGGTTCCAGGTATAGACAGGGGAGGAACACGTGGGAGGGACGGCATGATTTCTCTCGGGGAAATCTAACCTCTGTATATTAAGGGACCGATTGGATTGCGGTGCATTGGCGTTCCGGATCGGATAGACAAGAGGAAAAACATACCCTCTGAATGCATGATGCATTGACTGGCGTTACACGACGATAATAAAGCAAGAATCCACTCCTCGGTGCAATTCCTCGGTCGATTTTGATATTTGCATTGCTGCGGACCATGAGGGAATTATGGTTAAGTCTGGTAAACAGGTTTCCAAGATCCTCTCTTCTCATGCCACCACTTACGGTGGGAGGTGGGAGGTGGGCTCAGCGGATATTTGCTGGTCAGGCTGAATGGGTTTCACCTCATAACCGAGGGACCTACGCGGCTCGATCGATGCAATATACGAAATAGCCTCAACAAGGACTTGGAAGTAGCATGCTGCATATACTGCTTCGCAAGGCGGCCAATCAATCCTGGTGCTTGGTTCAGCTTTGTCTGATATAGAACGTCTAGACACCCGCACACAATTGAGAGGTATGGATTAGACTGGTGTGCTAATTACTGCATCGCAAGAGCCTCTTGGATGACGACCGAAGTGTCTGGCTGACCGCCCGGAAATCCGGATCATTCGTAGTAAATTATTGAGCGCTAAGGTATGATGGAATACGTGGCGACCCCTTCTCTAGAAGCTATCTTGGATGCTTTCTAGGGTTGAGATCTTAGCAGGCTCGTAACAATGATCTCAAGATAATATTCCTGTAGGATTACCTTCATCTTACGGCGGCTCGACGCGTATGTTAGCCCGAAACTCAGGATGGTAGCGAACAAGTCTATCGAAACTAATGACCAAGTTGAAGCTCGCTAATGACCGTCTAGCTGTTTCTACGGCTTCCCTATCCGTGGGACTTTTGATCATGCTCGACAAGCCCTCGAGCTGGTTGTTCGCGAGGCTGCTAGACTAGCACGAGATGCAGTTCTGAGAAATACACGTACACGATCCCACAAATCCCAGCAAAGCTTGTGTTGCCTCGGAAGCTTCCGCCTAGCATCACCCCTGGCCATGCACATGGGTCCCTAGCAAATTACCGACTAAGACATTTTTGCCGCATTTAGGCTAAATGGCTTCATCCCCAACTATCCCACTCAAACCCACCGGTCTAGATTTCAAACCTGGCAGCTGAGGACCTAAGATGTCAAGATTATTTGCTCGCATTAACGTATCGGATCGAGCGATTAACTCCTCAGAATACGGTTGCGGCGTGAACGAGGCGTCAATTCGGCGCCTTGTCAACGGTCTAACAGACTCGAAGTCTCGCTACACGTTATGTTGTAAGCGAGCGCCGCTAACAGCTCCTTCTGAGGCTCTCGAGCCAGTCATTATGGGATGACCTTCTCGTGAGCCGTTATGGCGGTCCGAGAAGCCCAATCCTTCAAGAATCTGGGGATCCCACAACGCCATCAACATGTAGAAGCTAACGCCCTAATTCCCCAGATCCGGGGCAGACTAAAGGGCGTTCCAACTGCAATTAGTAACCAGCTCACGAGGGATCAGCGACTCATTAGAGACTAGCTATTTCTCATCAAATTGGTGTATCAAAGTATCATATCTCAGATGTGACCAGTATAATACTGTCTCGGTCCAGATTAATGACGACGACGGCAGTGGTAAGGGTCGAACAGTTAGTTACGGCAAGTCTCCCGGTCAGAATACGTGACTAAGACCTTACGACATCCCAACTAGGACAATTCACCGTAGTAGGAATACCATGTGGCTTACTAAGACCGTTAGCCACTACAGCTGTATCGTATTGAGGCTCGTTAAATATCGTGAACTCCTTTGCTTAACTCGACCTCTCCCAATTGTCCGGCTCTGCGGGACGTCTCTCCGAACGAGCCACTGCTGGCTTACAGCTGTGCGCCTGACCATGCGTCAAGCTGATTCATGATCCAGGAACCCCTGCTGCGTGCTTGGTTCCTTCGCAATTCCTCCTTCATTCGTCTGGGTCTGTTAGGGAATGCGTGTACCGTATTCTGCGCATCTGGTGCATGGAGAAATGAGTTACAGTGGTGGATGCAAATCGCTGCCAAACTATGTATGATTTACTTATCCAACAATAATCTACCCGATAGGGCATGTCGTAAGCGCTTAACATGAGCGATGGCCGTGGGAGATCGAAGGGAGGCCAATGCCAAGTCTTGTTAATTTAATTCTGCTACGACGGCCACGGTGTAGTTCGGATCAGATATAGCACCACCCCAACAATATCATATTATTTCTATGTAAATGACCTGAAGCTCTGAATAATGGATTCTTCTCATGATGAGGAGTTTTTAACTATCACCGTTCTCAGTGGCCAGATCCGTCAACCACATGAACATGTACGCGTCCGGTAACAGAGGCGCTCTGCTGAAGCGAGTCTGCCCGTTACTTGATGCGCTGCAACGTCTATTTCCAATATATGCGATAGGTCAATCTGTTCTGGCCAAGGTGTGCCCGAACAGTTCCATTCCTGGTAACACCAAAAATCAACAAAGAGAAATCTGTCGTCTTAAAATCACCGACAAGGTACTCAAACTTTGACATTGCGCTGTCCCACGCACACAGCTCTTCAAGCATTCTGACGTGCATGAATGATGTTCTAATTATTTCTGCCTAATACAAAAATCAAGATATTCTATTCTAGGCCGTCCCCGATACCATGGAACCGTTTAGTCTAGACTGGAATCAGAATAGACAACCATATAGTGTTACGGAAACCGGAACGGGTGTCGTTAATGAATTTTGTAGGGGACAATTTCAGAAGGCATGGGTGATCATCTTGAAACGTCGCCGCTGAACTATGCGATATGGTGCCCGGAACAGTACAACACCACTAGTTATACCATGATATACCACCAATAGGAGGAGTGGAATTGGTTGGGATAGGCAACTTACACAACCCAAGCGTACAAAGCCCTCTTTCATGTCCCGCGGTGGGATCAAGTCCAGGATATCGGTGTTACTGGTCGAGTATTTCCCCGCAAATCGATTATATCCAACCAAGGACAATGCACATCCAGCTTTCTCGCTGAGCGACTCGTCACACACGGCATCTACAGCTATGGTACTGTGGTACTAAGTATAGTCGGAGTGGATAGTTATGCGTTCTGGAAGAGTTCCAGTGCGTCTGGGTCCCCGTCAATCTCCCTGTTTATCATATCAAGTCGTAACATGGTCGGCCGGTCGATAGTCCGGCGTAGTTACCCTCCTGCAGAATTACCCCGGGCACGGTAGAAGATCTACTGCTACCAGGACGGTACGTAGAATGGGAGTCTATGACAAAGACATATCCATTCCGAATTAGACTGTACTACCGAGCAATATCGACAAAGAGTAACCTGTAAGGCATACGCATACCACACTGGCTGCTGATAGAGCAGGTGGCGTTGCGACTCGGCCGGGCTCCAAGCCAGATCGCTTGTTGCTCGGCGCATTCAGATCATGGGTCATTAACCGAAATGTGTTATATTTTTTTCTTTTTCTTTTTTTTCTCGGATCCCAGATTCCCTACGCTAACGGGATCCCTCACCAGCAACCCTACCTACCCCCCTGGTCCCTTGACACTTACCTACTCCGTCAATTCCCCATGGCACCACGGGGACTAGGGATGGGGCAATGGGGTAAGGCGGACCCGCAACCCACTCACACATGTGAGCATCTTACCACGAGAAAGGTCCCCATTCCAGATCTCGCGTCTGGGATGTGAGATGGCTACGGGCTAGGTGCAATTCGTTCAAGTGAATTTCTCTACCGGTCCGCTCGCCCGCTGGTGGCACCCTTGCTATGGCCCCTGGCCATCTCATATATCTGGACCTGCGTTCCCTTTGAGGAGCTCTGCTTTGAGTCCTCGCTGTATGTAGTAGATCTTACCGTCTCTACCCATTCAACTCAAGAGACCAAGCTTCTCAGCACGCCTTGCTGGAGGACCAACAAGTCTCTCTTGTAGGCCCAGCATCTCGACATAGCCGCCAGTCATCCCCGTGAAGCGTGAAAGCTAGTCGCGATCAGTAGACACAATGGCGATCGGCGCCATCGCAGCGAAGGCGCCTGCTCGCAAGGAGGAGGTCGTGCACGCGCAGGAGGAGGCTCCGACCTTCGAGAAGGTCGACTGGAAGAGGGATCCGGGTCTGAGGAAGCTATACTTCTACTGCGTCGTGCTCTGCGTCGCCTCGGCGACCACCGGTTACGATGGGTACGGCCAGATATTAAACTGCTCTCTCCAGATTGGGCTAAATATGCTGACGAGGTGACACAGCATGTTCTTCAACTCCGTCCAGGTTTTCGATACGTGGAAGGCCTACTTCCACGACCCCCAGGGTTCGCAGCTCGGCCTGCTCGCGGCCTTATACCAGATTGGCAGTTTGGGCTCAATTCCCTTAGTGTAAGTGGCTGCAGCAATATATAGTATGTGGTCTGACATATCATAGGCCCCTTTTGGCAGATAACTTTGGTCGAAAGATGCCTATTATTATTGGTTGTGTGATCATGATCGTGGGCGCCATCCTCCAGGGAGTCGCCCAGAGCATCAACATGTTCATGGGCGGTCGTGTTATGATGGGATTCGGAAACAGCTTGGCTCAAATCGCTTCCCCTATGTTGTTGACCGAGATCGCCCACCCTCAACACCGTGGTCGTCTTACGGCTGTCTACAATTGTCTTTGGAACGCCGGTGCCATCGGTACGCCTCGCCCGCTGAAGGCGGACCAGAACGAGAATTGCTGACTCTCCAATAGTTGTGACATGGCTTTCCTTCGGAACAAACTATATTCAGAGCGACTGGTCGTGGCGTATCCCCGCCATTCTCCAGGCGTTACCGTCTGTCATCCAGATCCTCTTCATCTGGTGGGTTCCCGAGTCGCCTCGATATCTAATGGCCAAGGACAAGCACGACCAGGCCCTCAACATCCTCGCCCATTACCACGCCAACGGCAACACGCAGCACCCGACCGTCCAGTTCGAGTACCGCGAGATCAAGGAGACCATCAGACTCGAGATGGAGAGCAAGGCGAACAGCAGCTACGTCGACTTCTTCAGGACCAAGGGAAACAGATACCGTTTGGCTGTCCTTCTGTCTCTGGGTCTCTTTTCCCAATGGTCTGGTAACGCTATCATTTCCAACTTTGCCAGCAAGCTGTATGACCAGGCCGGTGTGACCGACTCGAATTCCAAGTTCGGTGTAAGTTTCCTCCGAATTATTTTTGCTGAAGAGACTGTTTTCTGACATGGTACAAAACAGCTTTCCGGAGGCCAAACTATCTTGGCCCTTATCGTCTCAGTAACCATGGCCACGCTAATTGACCGATGGGGTCGCCGACCGATGTTCCTCACCTCGACCGCGGGCATGTTCATCGTGTTCATCTTCTGGACGCTCTGCGCGGGTCTATACGGCGAGCACAACTCGCCGGGCTCCAACTACGCCATGATCTTCTTCATCTGGCTGTTCGGCTTCTTCTACTCGATCGCGTGGTCGGGTCTGCTGGTCGGCTACGCCATCGAAATCCTACCGTACAAGCTGCGCGCCAAGGGCCTCATGGTTTTGAACATCATGATCCAGGCCGCGCTGTGCCTCAACTCGTACGCCAACCCCGTCGCCTTCGACGCCTTCGGCGAGAAGCACTCCTGGAAGCTGTACCTCATCTACACCTGCTGGATCTTCTGCGAGCTGGCCTTCGTCTACTTCATGTACGTCGAGACCAAGGGCCCCACCCTCGAGGAGCTCGCCAAGGTCATCGACGGAGACGAGGCGCCCGTCGCGCACTTGGATCTCGAGCAGGTCGAGAAGGAGGTCGCGATCGAGACCCACGACGTGCCGCACAAGGTATAACGAAGCGGGCGAGTGTAGCACGTGTTATTGATGTTGGGAGTGTGTCATATTGGTGGGATTTTTCTAGCGACGTCTTAGTTTTTTTTTAATGATATTGGTTGTGTTGCGGTTGCTGTTGTTGTTATAGTTGTTGCATGTGCGAGACGCGCTTCTTGCATGCTCGATACCCTCACTTAGCGAAATTTTGCATGCATGATKCCTCCCCTCCGTCACTGGACTGGTTATTGGGGCATTGGGAAGGAATTTAGGTATACATAGGTGTCTGCCCTTGGTGGAGTACTCGTCTGGCGGGTGTATAGTTCGGAATGGGCTCTGTAGCTAAAATGTAATGATGCTATTGCCGAATAGTTACCGTATTTGAATTCGAGGATATCTCTTTCTGTGACCGGGTGAGACATGGCGCACCGAAGACGGCCCTCGTCAAGCAACCCTTTGTTTAGGTAAGCAACTCCTCATCTGAGCTCCCTCATTCGGACACGAATAACTTTGAGTCTAGGGTATCATAGGTATGTGTGATGATATCTTGTTTCATATTATCTTATTTAAAAAGAGTCAGCACTAGGTAAACGCTCGCCTTTTTGGTGATGTCTGGAGTTTTAAAGCAAAGGGGAGGCTGATGGAACCCACAATATTTTAGACCGCGCAGCTGAGCAGATTTACGTATTCTAGATCGAACAAACTTCCCACCTTCGTCGTATTCGACAACCAATCAACAATAATCTATGTTACCTATTACGGTAGTTTGCTTTCTATAGCAATCCTCGATCTGCATTACGAAGGAAAGCTACTTTCGCCCTTACACATTCTGCGTCATAAACGTCCTGGACATCTACAATCAATCATACGACACGAGCTGCAGCTAGCCAAGAAAGGAACCTAGAGAGGCTAGGACAGGCGAGGCGATGGAATCGTTTTCTCTCGCAGCACAGCATGGGGGCGCCATCAACCATGTTCATACAATCCGCCTCGATCCGACGACCGCGGCTGCGGTACGTGAGCTGCGCATCTTGGTGACAGTCGTTGTCGCCGGCTGGGTCGTTGTTCAAGGACTGAAGGCCTTGCAAGTCGGTTCATATTTCCGGAACAGATGAAATATGTTCCTCGCCCTGTCTTCTGCCGGATGGACTTAGAGAATCAAGTCTCATCATTCCAGAGTCTCTCAAATGATGTCCGCTTGGATACAGCGCACCTCGGCTTTGATTGTATTACGCCAATATGGGCACCCCCCTCATTGACGTTATGATGGACAGAATGCCCGTCTATGTGTACCATCATTGTATAAATTCGAAGAGTCACTACTCACCTTGGGGTTTAGAGATGGTCTTGTACTGAAAAATAGAATAGAACTCACTTAGACCGACCGGATCATGTCTATAGATTTACACTAATATATACCGAACATCTACTCTCATTTATATGTTACATATGGACATACTCGCTTAAAAAATACTACCATCTAAGACGCTTCTGTATGCATTTAGACAGATACATGAAACAATGGAGGTGAACTTGGAGACCCACATAAATGAATTGATGATGTCCGAGACTTCTACTCCACCAGAGTTCAAGTCTACCATTTTGAGTATCTGGTTGTTATTTATTATCTTCGGCGTGTTGCGATTTCCTTTCGTAATTTATAACATCCAGGCAATCAAAATGCGTCTATCAGGCTTGCAGAAAGAAGTGTTGTCTCTTTATCGGGGCTGCCTTCGCGAAAGCCGCAAGAAACCAGCAGTCTGTGGAAACTAATCTTGCCTCTTGATCGGGTCATTGGCTAACGAGCGATGATAGGCTACGCGGCCACATTTTGAATCTTTTGCTAGGTATCTTCTGAAACTTCGCCTTTTCAAGGCCCAGAAATTGGCTAATTTATTGCTTTAGATCTGAGTTCGATAAACATATCAAGATTGATAAGAAAGACTTTTCTGCCATCGAGTTCCTACTACGCAAGGGGCGACGGCAGCTCGAGATGTACTCATCGCCTGGAATAAAAGATGTGAGGTAAAATCAGGTTGTGTCGTAATCTTGGGCACCTGATTTATTGTCGATGCAGTCGCATCCTGGACTTCACATATGGGATTTGGGGAGAGGAAGCCACCATCTACGGCCAAATCAATCTTCCTAGGGCACTAACTACCAGTCAATTCGCTGCGGAAACTTAAGAATAAGGCTAGGAAAGAGCCCAATAGTCTTTTATCTTCAAATATGGATGAAGCATACGACTAGTAAATACAACATTTCCTCAACATAACTTTTTCTCTCTGGATTTTTGGGACTCCTATTTGGAATTCAGACGATGCCTAAGCTCAGTTTACCCTAGAAGGGGAGTCCAAATCGTCGACCGAAAATCGCATATCAATCGTCGGTACAGCCAGACGATAAGCTCTCACGTCGAGCCGCCGAAGCAGTATTTCGTACTCCATTACCACAGCATTTAATCAGAGAGCGACAGCGCCAACGCAGGATTAGCCGGAAGAAAAATGGCGTGCGGGTTAGCAGACGCCTTCCTTCACGGGGAACAGGAGAATACATCAGTGGTGATAGGCAGTCCCCATTAACGCAGATTCCCGAGTTCACGGAGGACCATCCATACTGGGGTACCTTGCGACAATCTCAAATATACAATCTAAATCCTAAGACTCTTAATGGTACTGAGGATAGATATCCACGCAATAACGGCGCCCGCGTTCAAGCTACTGCTAACGAAGAACTTCCGTCTCAAGACTTGAGGAGTATCAGCCAGAAAGCCAGAGGTAGGCGACAGAGAGGTATGAGTGTCGCAGCACGGAGTCGAGGAGTAGCTCGGGAGAAGCGATTTGGTCTTGCAGATCCTATTGTCTGGGACGCAATCAATAGATCACTCGACCAACAACGGCGGCTGTCTACTCTAGTCATACCAGAGGAGGCGGTGATGGGGTCCATCCAACAGTCAGAAATACCTTCTCGGACTTCAAGCCAGCGCAAAGCCCTAAATCGCTTTACGAGGCAGCTTGAAAAGTATGCCGATGCCGCTGGAGCAGCTGGTTACCCTCTGATTCTGACGCCGACTGAGTCTGAATCAAAAGTGTCATATCATACCGTCCAGCCATTATTGCCGTATCGGAAGGAATTTCAAGCGGCTGGCCTTGCGGTCACATCTGCGGAACAAAGTCGAGGGTCTCCGCTTAAACCCAGAGGCAGTCGAGAGCTCATAAACCATCTACCAAGGAACGTGATGGCACCGATGCAAATGACTGGGGAACTCGACGGACAAGGTAGCGCTAAAAGCGAGCAGTCGAGTTCAAGCTCAGGATCATACGTCGTGTTTACCGCGGCCAACCACCCGATCGCATCACTTCCAAGCCTAAAATCTAAATCGACCCCGAAGTCACCGCCGAAGGGAAAAAAGGGAATCATACCTTGGCTAAGAAAGAAAACCCCGGCTAAGAAAGTTCGCAGTAACCAACCTGAACAACAACAAATATGGCCGCCTGCCGGGGAACGCCAAGTTCAAGATCAGGTACAGGCCGTATATTCTCGGAATGCATGGGACCGCCGTAAATCTCGCGCTCTCAAAGATCCATTAGTCCGTGTACCTGGTCCTACACCCACAAGATCCTCTCCGAAGCGGATTCAGTTTTCTTCCGATGCTGTCACGCCGTCACCTAGGGCATTGTCATCTATTGAGGCTAAGAAGGACGGCCGTGGGCCACGTCAAAGACCAATCACTTCACAAGCTGGAATAGAACTTGGTGTAAGACAATCGGCAGTGTATACCGGCTTGCGCAAGCGGGACGTTGCCGCAGCTCGCCCACCTCGTCCTGAAACTATCGAGGAAGAGAAGGAGAGCTCGCCGAGTCACCCAGACCAGGCAAAGGTCCAGATATATCCCTTGCCTACACCAAAATTTACACCAATTTCTATTACTGCCGCCGATCAAGTGTCACAGGATGCGTCCCCGCGGACAACACCTTCCACGGTTCCTTCGCTACCATACCCAGCGCGATATGCAAGTGCTCGACCCTCATCTTTGGAGAGAGCGTTGGACGAGGTTTCTCAGCAACTCGAACAGATGGAGCGGGAAGMCGATAAATCGGCGCAGTTACGCAGCCGCCCTCAGACCGTGGTGGATGAGATGGGTGTGATTGAGCTATATTCTTCGCGTCAATCAGATCAGCAATCACCCCAGGTTACACCTTCATGTCCGCCCCGGCTGAACGAAGAGGTTATTTTTGTTAACAGGAAAATGCCGTTAGTTGAACCCCCGAAGTCGAAGCCGAAGAAGCCATCGCCATCACCGCCAAAGCCTACTCCGGTTCCTCCAACTCCCCCGCGAAAACGGTCGCTACCTACCCCTCTGAAGGAAAAAACACTTCCTACGGCACCTCAGACGGAGACTATTCTAAACGACTTGGATGTCTTCTTCGATTATGATGATGCGGACATTAACGATAGAGATGTCATCAAAGGCCTTCAGGTCGCTATACATGCGGCAGCAGATAACGTGTATGACGCCTTCATACGGCAGAGAACAGGGCTGAGGATTCGACGATTCTTGGCAGATTTGATGGCAGTTGGTGAAGTGGAATTGGAGGATTCAGTTCAACAACGTGCCAAGGAGCGAGCGCCACAGGCCCAGAAGGCTCGAATGGACACAAGATTGTAAGACTACACTCAGCTAGTTCATAGATGGCTTGCTAGAGCCCCTAAATCTTGAATCCTGTGCTTACAATAGAGCCGTTCTCAGTGCATCTAAGTACATACAGCCATGACTTAGTAGCTAATTCTAATAGTCACCGCTCAATGCATCCCGGTCCTCAAGAGACATAGAGGCTCGAGTTGTAGTCGTTGATATATCAGTCAAGTATATCTGATTATCTATTTCTACGATTTTCGACGCATTGGAATTTCTCTAACAATATTTCTTTGATGTATATGTGTGTTTTTGAGCACGATTCCTGTAACGTCATATCGGATGACATTAGCACCAGCCGCGGGGCTTAGCTTATACCTTCGGGGTACATTAACTATCCGCGGCATTGCTAATAATCCTGAGTACTTTGGTCGGGTTTAAAAGTMCCTTGCGTGCGMCCCCCCGACCCGCCATGCCCACTTGACTCATTGCGGATAAGCGAACAGGCACGATGTACGCTTACGAATCAGATCATTGTAAAGAACCTCGAGCCCTCAAGGTCCCCAGCTGGCCAGATCTCGAATGCCTTACCATACAAGTCATATGCGTTCCTTCTTCCCCTGCTGATAGTACAGATTGTCTCCACCCACAAAGAACTACGCATTGGGTTGGAACGAAGATCAGTGTCTAAGTAAACGATGTCGACGACGACAACGACGAGGACTCTCGGCGAGACCTCCGGGTCGGCACCAAAACATCGGGCTTGCGATGAATGTCGTATGTCTGGCAATTACTTGCTGATTTGTGCCGCGGATCAAGATTCCGACTTACAATGCTACAGGCACGCGTAAGCTCGCTTGCACAAAGGAACCCGATGGCTGCTCCCGCTGCAAACGCGAAGGCATCGCCTGCCACTACTCTCCCCAAAAACCCATGGGTCGGCCGCGGAAAAGACCCCGCGACGAGTCGAATAACGAAGATGCGGCTGCAGTCCCGGCGAGCAAGAATACGATGACAGAAGTGCCTCCGGATACGAGAGATCCCGGCCTGGATTTCATAAACTTTTTGACAGGGGCCGATGTCAATTATGATACGCTGGGAGCTGGATCGCCGGAGAAGGGGTATCCGTTCTCCTTTGGTTATACGGGGGATAGTCTGGGGGATATCGGCTTCGACCCGGTGCCGCAACACACGCCGTCCTTCTCGCCCTCGAACATCGACCCATCCCTCTTCGTCGCCATCCTCGAACCGCCCCCGAGCGCCGAACAAGTCCCGAACCTATCCCCCAATTCGGCTAGCACACCCGAGAGCGTAAGCAGCTCGGGTAGCAATGGCGCTACCCTGCCTCCGCCGACGGCTCCCACGACGAACACAACGGGCACCTGCGCGCACACTGCCGCGCTATACCTAGCCCTGGACGCAATGCAGAAGATCCCCGAGGACTTGGAGAAGGCGCTCGCACACGTGCGCAAGGCGACGCGGACCGCGTACGACGTCGTCTACTGCCCGGTCTGCTCGTTCAAGATCGAGCCGCCCGACCACGCGGCCTCCGACGACATCATGCGCAACTTCCAGAACCTGATGCTGCTGGCGGCGCTCATCCCCAGCATCGTGCATGCGTACGAGCGGATCCTGCGGGCGGTAGACGAGGAGACGGCGCGGGCGACGGCGGAGCGGCGGCAGCTCGTGTTCAAGCTCAAGGGGTTCGGGGGCATACTGTGGAGCGAGACCTCGGGCGCGGGCGACGAGCGCTGCGGGGCCGGCGACGCGCTGAACCACCGCGAGATGGAGCCGGCGATGTGGCGGCTGACGGTGCGGGCGCTGCTGCGGGCGGACGTGTACGGGCTGGCGGGGTCGGACAACGACGAGGTCGAGGGCACGCCGCTGCACCTCGGGCTCAAGGACATCGTGCTGCAGATGGAGCAGAGGAGCAAGGCGCGGCACGCGGTGCTCGACCACCTCGTGCACAGCGGCGCGTGGAAGCCCCCCATGTGTGGCATGAAGATGCATGCCCCCGGCGAGACCCCCACGTGCCAGAAGGTCATCGCTATTGCTAAGGCGAGTATCGATGCGCTTGTTATTGCTTGACGCGGGCACGGGCGCGGAATCCTTGGCGTCCTTGGGAGGTGCGTTGATGCGCTTTTGAGGGCGGCGCTTAGTTGAATTGCACTTTGGTATCTTGAATAAGGTACCTGGAGTTATTGAGCTGACATACGGGCTGTGATTGGTTTGTCCTCCCTCTCTACGATATCTGCTTCCACAACGCTGACTTGAGCCCGTATTGTTGTAGCTCTAGTGTAGCTTCCCCTAAGACAGTTCACTTAGTAACTTACTAAGACCGTATGAGGAGTCGAGAGCCGGACGGTCTCGACACAATAGCAAGGAGGTCTAAGTCCGAACTAGTCACGACACGTGGATCTGAGCAAGAGTGACGACGGAATCCCCAATGTTACCACTATTGGTGACTAGGATTTAATTGCTCGCAACCACAGAACACTGACTCCTAGACGAGGCCCTTCCCTATTGGCAGCTTGTTACTCGTATTGTATATGTACGTGTCCATCTGGTTGTGGTGTAATCTCCAACAGTGGCCAATCTTGGGTAGAACTGGGTTGCATATGGCGGATGATGGACATATCAGGATTTTACTGTATCTGAAGACAGTCACTCTACAAATCTTATGACTACGTAGATTACCTAAGGCAGTTGCCATTAGGGGCGAGGGAGTTACTCAGCTCAATCATTATCATCAATAAAATATGTTAATGACAATATGTTGTTTACGTTAAGTGTATAAGATGTGTCTGTGCATAACAGCCAGCGACGCGATATTCTTATGCCAAGGGATGTCCGTTGATAGACGGAATTCGATAGGCTATTGGGACACCCCCAAATTTGACCTCGGTCTTGATATTTCAAGCTAAGTTGAAGCATGCTCCTTTGGCTGTTTTTAGTTTGTAAGGATTTTCTGACCTTTTCTTCGAACTATTACATCTTAGTACTAGACATACTTAAGGAATTGTGAGGTCCATATCTATTAATGATAGGAGCGTAATATAGATGAAGCTTGTTCTGCTAAATTCTTTTCTTCTAATCTACCGCCAAGCAATATCCAATCAGAGCAATGCTAAATGTTTATGCCTGTCGCGTCGAATAGATAGGCGTACAAGTGGTGAATGAAATGATGTGGCTTACGTTAAAAATGTGGTTTATTTTTGGCATCATGCGGCGAAGCGTCAAGTGGATTCCCAAGGTTCCTCTTGCTGGGTCCTGGGCGTGCAGTCCTTAGCTTGGGACGGCAAATCCGTTAAACCCGCTTAAATTGATGGTGAGGGACCGGATATACCTCGCACCGACACATTTAAGCTTGAACGGAAGCCGAAGCCTCAAGTACCTGAGTGGGGTTGAAAGATGAGGGGGTACATGGACTCACTGCAATGCTGTGGCGCGCAGTCAAGTTCCTGACTAGCGCTAAGAACCTCTGATTTAGACTCAGGGACGCAGCTATCCTCGATGGTCAGTGCGTCGACCATGCCACAATGGCCTTAGCTGAGTCAAGTCAGCGAACCAATGAACCAATCTGGCATGTCGGAAGTTTGGCCTTGCATCATTGTGAATTGAGGACACGGTTGTCTAGCACACATTAAAAGCTCACCACTACGTGAATTATAATCTTGCCACGGCTTCGCGGATCGCAATTCTCCCCTCTTTTGTTACTTATCGACTCTCTTCACACCTACGGCTCCCGTCTCGACATTGTATCTCGGCCCTGTCTCCTCCCCTGCTGTCGCTGTCGATACATCCCTCCTCTTCCGTCTGACCATAACAACCCCAGCCTCTCTCTTCTTGCATTCTTCGCGCAAGCATAGTTTTTTCCCATTCTTTCTACCTCGCGCGAAACAGCTGGCCTGGGCGACATCCAACGCGATAATCCAAAATGGCCCAGATCAGAGGTACAGCCGGCTACCACCTTGGCGGCCCAAACCCCTTCGGCGGCCCCAAAACCGAAGTTGCCGACCCGAGTCCGCTGGACGCAATTAGGGAACAGACTAGTAAGATTGAGGATATCTTGGATACCGTCAGCGAGCCCATTAAGCCGTACGTTCGAACCTGATTCTCCTGCGACTACTATCATGAGATTTATATGCCCTCGTGTATACGTAAATCAGCTTCCAGAATTGACAATCCGAGGCCTTACTAATACCCCGTTTCGCTACAGATACCTACCGGCCATTGGGCGTTTCTTGATTGTTGTCACATTCCTTGAAGACGCCTTGAGAATCATAACACAATGGAACGACCAGCTAGTATACCTCAATTCCTATAGGCATAGTACGTCCTATGATGTTCAAAGCCCGCGATTGGCTTTGCTGCCTAAGCTAACTGGGCTCTCTCGCTAGTTCCCAACGGCCTAACGCATCTATTCCTCATCGTAAACGTCGTGACTATGTTCGCGTGCTCCATCATGGTTATAGTCCGAAAGCACTCCGATTACGCCGTCGCTGGTCTCATGGGAGTTGTCGTCACGCAGGCTCTTGGCTACGGCTTGATCTTCGACCTTAACTTCTTCCTCCGAAATCTCTCCGTCATTGGCGGCCTGATCATGGTGCTGTCCGACTCTTGGGTTAGGAAGACCAAGGCGTTCGCTGGCCTGCCCCAGCTCGACGAGAAGGACCGAAAGATGTACTTCCAGCTTGCCGGTCGTATCCTCCTGATCTTCCTGTTTATTGGGTTCGTCTTCAGCGGAGAGTGGTCTGTCTGGAGAATTGCTGTGTCGGTCATTGGTCTGGTTGCTTGTATCATGGTTGTTGTTGGATTCAAGGCCAAGTTTAGCGCCACTCTACTAGTTCTCATTCTAAGCGTCTTCAACGTCTTGGTGAACAACTTCTGGACTGTGAGTTTTTACGGCCGTATACCCTTTCACATTGAGATGCACTAACATTTTACACAGCTCCACGAGCACCACCCCCACAAGGACTTCGCCAAATACGATTTCTTCCAGATCCTGTCTATCGTTGGCGGTCTTCTCCTGCTCGTTAACAGCGGGCCAGGTCAATTCAGTATTGACGAGAAGAAGAAGGTCTACTAAACGGCCAGAGTTCACTACTGGAAACTCCACCGACGACACTTTCGCATTGCGATTGCATGAGCCTTTACCTAGGCCGATTTTATTGCACCGGATGCCGATGCTGACTGGGGCAACGCATTATTGTGGCGTAAATTGGGTGTAGAGCGAAGTTTTTATACAAAAAAAAAGTTGTTTATCAGCCGGAAGGATCCCGCTGAACGGGCGCGGCATGCTGCTATCGCTTCACGAGAAGTCTCGGTTGTGAAAAGGGGAAATGGAAGTTTATACAAACAATTCAAAGGAAATGCAGTTCGGGTTCCTGATACTGATATGTGCATGCATTTGTAATGTGTAATGTGTAGGTTTGAATTGCTTAGGTACTTCGATAACCCTGCTTGGTCCTGCCTGCCTCGCGCTTTCTTGGGTGTGCAAACGAGGGTGACCTTGTTCTTGTTTTTGGCAGGTGCTGCAAAGTAGAGGAATTAAGCATTTATAAGGAAGGAGCGTTTTGAAGTGATATCATACTGAATAGATACGTTAGACCTAACATATATGAGTTGAAGGTATTGGTAAGTTCACCTTAACCCTTATTCCAGAATCACCTCGTTTTCTACCGAATGATAGAACCTGACCTTTCCTCTACCCTCTTTAGTTTCTTCAAAGCGCCCTCAGGCACCAGGTTCACGGCCCACCTACCTACCTAGGTAGGTATATTTCAACTATTGAATCGTAAGTCTCATTACATTTTATGTCGACATCTTCATTAACAATAACGAAGGCCGTTGCACGGGTGCCGGGGTTACGAAGGCTCTAATACGAAACTCTATCAGCAGCTGCCAAACATCGCGTCGCGTCTCTACCTAGACGTCAATAACATACGTCTGTATACCAGAATAAATGCACGTCGTGACAGCATCCGCCGACTCATCGTGGTGCCCTGCCCTCTCCTTCGTTTCACCGCAGTATGGTCATGACTTGATAATACTTAGTGGCGCTCTTCCTCATATTAGGCACCTTCGAAAGATACCTACCTAACGATGTGGCCCTTTCATCCACACCCGCAGCAGCCCGGGTTTTACACAGCCAATGAATTTGATGTGCGCAAGTCGATACGACCACCACCCTGCACTTGCGCTGATTGCCAAACGGGCTTCTACTTGGATTGGGAGCAATATACACCACAATTATCGTATCGTCGAGGGCTCTCGGACGTCGACGCAAGGCGTCTGCTCGAGTCGTATACGAAAGACATACATGACAGCCGGAAGTATATAGGGGATCGTTTGAAGACTCGTGCGGACCTCCTGATGAGCCGATGGAGAAAATTAAGCCAAGATAAACGACAGGCCTTGTTAACGGAGGTAGCACCGGATCTCGAGAAGTCCCCATGGATCAACTTCCGATATCTCTACATGGATGAGGCGAAGCTTATTCACAGTCGGAGCTTGAGGCGAAGACGTCACCTCTTGGCTCCGTGGCTTAATGGACATGTGTTGAAAACACACCCGGCCGTTTTATACGCCCTCTTGCACTATAGAACCGCATATCCACCTCAAGATTGGGCCGCCTTTGATTGCAGGCAGCTTACATTCGGTTGGGCCAGTGGATGGTTTGACGTTGATTTCTGTAACAAATGTGTGGTTATGTATGGGCCACGATATGGGGATCTCGTGGATTGGGAAGAGGCTGCAGCACACAGGGCAGATATCCTTGGGTTTCCTCGGGCTCGGCTCGTCCTCGAGGCACAAGCATTCATTTTAACGACACTCCGTTCGATTGTCGACAAGATCCTAGATGGCATTGACGATTCCCTTCCTTCTCGGACTGAGAAGTGGCTTGAGCTGACGGCCAACGCGGCTTTCAAGCGCAATGGGGAAGTAGAATTCTGGTCCCCCTATACCAACCAAGCGTTCTCCACTCCTCCTCGCTTGAATATAGATTATTTGATCTCATTGGCTAAGACTCGTTTGGAGGCCACGGGCGATCATCTCTGGCACTTGCAATGCGACCCGGCGTACATGCGGCGGCACATGAAGATACAATCCCGAAAATCACTCTTCAAAATTGCCGATGAGAACGAGGCCGCAATACGGTTTGCCTTTGAGATATATGTGGAAATTATTGGTCATTATTGGTGGCGCTGGATCGAAACCGAATGCAGAAACGTCGCAAACGTGCATCGACGATTCCGAGACAGCATCAATCCTGGTGATCCTCTGCCCCTTCGATATGACCGAGCCGTTGGTGCTCTTGAGCTTATCCTCGTCAACCAAGTGATCTACAGGGCACAATTACTGATCCATGTCGTGCCTTACTGCCCGGGATTCTCCCAACACTGGACGCTAAATCGTGCTCCTGATCTACCCCCAGGCTATCTGAAGTTACAAAGGAAGGCCCCATATACGAAGGAAGCATTTGAAGAAGACCCTCTCGACTGGTGCTTGTTGCAATTGCTAGGAAAACCGGACGAGCAGACTCATCATGACCACGACATGCTTTTTGCCTTCTTGCAGAATCATCTCCTACATTGCCCCGCGAAAGAAAAAGCACGAGTAGACGAACTCTTGTATAAAAGCCTGTCGGACCTCTCGACTTGCCACGAGATGCTGGTCGCGGTTCGCTTGAGCAGGCCTCAGAACAAGTCGAGGATTGGCTACGAGGTGATTGCGTCGGACACAGACCGAGATCGCCAGGCGTGGAAGGAGATGCGCCACAATGTGGTGCCGCCGCCACTCCCAACACAGAAAGACTTGCTAAGAGGCGGAAAGGGGCTATTTAAAGATTTCTATGCGAATCCTCCAAGCGGCCAGAAAAACACCGAGTGGGTGCGCAAATCCAGAGCTAACCGTGCGACCCTGGAGGCTTTCTGGAGTTCGATGAGGGAAATCGTAAAGAAACATTTCAAGGGAACCAATTTCACTGCAGAGGAAGTCGATAGCCTCCTTGAGATCATATCGGCGGACAAGACGCCAGAGTATATCGATGCCGTACGCAGTGAAGAGGACAAGATCCTTGCGGAGATTAAGAACAACAATGAAATTAAGCCAGCATTTCGACAATTATCGCTAGATGATTCTGGGTCGAAGGCCAGACGAAATCTTCAAACCCCACGAGAGAAAGTCAAAAGCCGCCCGGAGTCAAGCAGTGTTCAGCCGACCGCCACCCCTGTTACTCCTGACATTACCCCAAGTGGCGAGCCCAGCTTGAAGACTAAAGACCTCATAGCAGTAACTGAGCGATCACTCAACATATTCGACTACATGTTCCCAGAGACAGCGGAAGAATCAGCTAAAACCGTTGGCTGGGATGACGTCGTGCACGCTATCTGTGAGGTGGGCTTCACGGCGAGAAATAACGGCGGCTCGGCTGTACTCTTTGAAAACATCGACGGAGGGAAGATCGTCTTTCATAAGCCACACCCCGTCGCCAAGATAGATTCGGTCATGTTGCACTCAATGGGGAAGAGGATGGCGAAATGGTTTGGGTGGGGTCGAGAGCGGTTCGTGTTGGCGGATAGTGGGAAGGGGTAACTAGGTCCGAGGCGTAACGGAGGCTTCGATGATATACAAAGTGAGAGATGGACCTAAATTCACCGCGTACGACACCGGTGTAGCTATACATCCATCATAATCTTACCAGGTCGGAAGCTCTGTTAATAAGGACTACGTCATATGTACCTCGTGCTTAATTTGATCCTGTAGCTGAAGAGACCTCGTTTGATCCCATCAGGGAACCTGACACTACCTAAAATGATATATCGAGTAAAGAAACTCGTATATTTCATAGTCCTATTTCTCCATATCTAATGGAGTTCAGCTGATTGTATTTGAATCGACTACACTACCTACACACTTCGTGTTGGCAGGCCACATCACGTCCTTCTTCACCACGACCCTTTCCAGAGGGATAACTACAGAATGTGTGGGCGAAGAAGGATTCTCACCCTCGTTAATTACATGGACCGGGCATGTACTTCGGTACGAGGCCGGCGTAGATTCTTCATCGGTGTCCAATCTCTCATAAGCCTCTTCATTTCCCGTACTGTGCTTCTGCTTGGTGGATATCCTGCCTATTGTGATGATCCCGTCCACGGGCGTCGATCTCGACGGGTAATAGGGGTTGCCGTAACGTAACTTGCGGTAGACTGGCTTCAGTGTCGGGAGACACGCGCCTATGATGGCTGTGTAGATCTCCACAACTGTAGCGGCCCCGGGCGTGACGAATTGCTCTGATGGAGTCAGCATATGCTTAAGGGCCTGGCTGGCGATATGATGTACTGGTAAAGTTGGTTGTGCCTTCGTTATGCATCACGGCTATGGAAATCGTGCGGGTCAAGCTCGCTGCAAAGGCACTAGAATAGGTTACTCGGCATGTTCAAAAGTTCGGAAGAAAGGGGGGAAAGTGTCAAAGCTAACTTACCTGCCACCAAGGAGAAATATGCCGGATATTCCAATCTTCTTCGACCTTGACAGCTGCAGTTTCAGTATCTCTTGTATCGGCAGCACCAAAGTGCAAAAGTCGACCACACAGTTGACTATCGAATTGCCTAGAAAATACAATATCGTGTCCAAGTATGTCGTCCCCGGGAGTAGCTGAAGTTCTTGATACCAGAAGGCCTTGAGCGGTCGGCATTGTATCAAATTGACTACTTGGACGGCAATAAGCCAAGCAAGGGACACGAGTCCAAGTATAAGAGACGTTATTCGAACTGCTCTGATAGGGAAAACCCGACAGTAGAAAACAAGTAGGCTTAGTTTCACCAGGGAAGAGCTGAATCCGTAGAATATTTCAGACACGAAGAACTTCTGCTCGTGGCATCGTTAGTCACTCCCGTGAAGGTCCATGAGTTGGACACACCTTGAATAGAGTGACGATTGCGCTCGGGTTTTGAGAGACGATTCTCATGTCCCGCCCTACTCCCCCTATTAACACCTGGGCGGTGGCGGCTCCTGCAACGCCATGATGAGCAACAAGGGCGGCCAGAACTAAATAGTCGTCTAGTTGCGGGCTCAAAGATGTTTATCTCCTTGCCCAAAACCTCAACGCCATGGAGATGGTGGCGATGGATGCGAGTATGTAACAACTGACAAGTATGCCCGGGCCTTCGTTTGAATAATCAAGGGGGGGTTGCCCTTGATCCTGACCCGAAGCCATTTTCTAAGACATACATAAGCGAAGGGGCGATAAGAGGCTGTTCCCCACGGTGAGAACGGCTAGTTTCAAGGACATGGGCTCTGGCTTGAAGCCAAAACAGTCAGCAATCTTTTTTCGGTGGTCTCGTGCACTTTTGTACCTTTCCTATACCTGGCCTCCAAGGCTGGGTTTTTACCACAGAAATTATTCATAGCGCGCGACGCAGTATCTTTTGATTTAGCTGTGATAGACGTTGCGCTTTCTCTTGGGCTCCCTCATCTTCAAGAGCTGGTCGTAATTTATTTTCACAGCGGTGTTGTTTCGTCCAAAGAGATAGTAGAACTGACTGCTTACTGGTTACACAAAGTGGCGCAGACCTCGTCGTCCCTGTCCAATTGCGTCGCAGGACGACGTTGCGGGCTGCATTTTGCTTCTTAATAAGCTGAAGATCCCAGTATTTCAATTCATCGTTTCTGCAGGCCGTAATCTCGTAATAGCCTTTCTATAGTGCCCATGAATTTAGGGTCGTACTCAAAATTCCTACACCAGGGCTGGGTGTGCCGCTCTGGTGTCGCAGTGGGTGAAACGATTTTATATACGAGGACCACTGAACTTCGCTCGGAATTTATATCAGCCTCTTTTCTCATCCGAGGCGGAGGCGTCCGCATGTAGTTATGCTAGACGTCTGGCCGACGCCACATACTCCTCCATTGGCCAATGCGATACCCGTTCCGATCAATACATGCATAATATTTGACGTCAATATGCGGTGGATAGCTGAGACTGAGACACAGGGGTCACGAAAAGCGAGAACGTTGCATGTCGTGACACATCCTACGCAGGCAATCTGCTCGGTTTCGACAGCGCCCGGAATGCTGCGGAGAGAATCGAAGCTTCCATTCTTCAATGTTAGATATTCGGATTTGATGTCTACCGGGAAGACATGGCCAAACCTTAATGCAGATCTTTATTCTCCGAACTCGCGAACTCATTCGAGATTCACCATGGCTCTCGCTTGAACCATTGGCGTCGGTCGAGAGCCTAGTTCCAATGTTTCACTCGGAAACCGGTATGGGATACATATAGCATGCACGGCAGACCGTTGTGCCGTTGGCACCGAAGGGGGGCTTGACAGAAAGCCACTCGGAGCCGCCCCTCATTCCCTACGATCGCCATGATTCGAAGAACTTACTTAAGGGGGGTGTCACTCGCATGCAGTGTTCGTGGAATATATCTCCGGTATGGGGAGGCACTGAATCCGGGCGAATTCCAATAAATACCTGCTAAGCTTCGATAGACCTGGGGTAAACTCATATCGAAGACATCTCAGACTCCCCAACCGATCCACACTCCCATTTCATAATAGTGAATCCCAGTTCTTATCAGCCCTATGGATGTCACAGGCTACGCGCTCATTATTGGAGGGGGTAAGGATTTATCTCATTCATTGCTAAGCTAGATGGCAATCTAATCTAATATAGGGAGCGGGATCTCTAGGGCTGCTATCATGACCTTTGCGAAACGCGGCGCACGAGGAGTGATGGTGGCAGATATCAACTTCGAATCTGCAACCAGAGTTGCCGATGAAAGCAAGACTGTTGCTACGCATCTTGATTTCCGTKCCGGAGCTATCCAGGTTGATGTCACGCTTCCAGACTCCGTGCAACATGCCATCGAAGCAACGACCCGGGCCTTTGGGCGCATAGATTATTGTCTTAACGGCGCTGGGGTGAGTACACTGCGATGATGTGCCCCTTGGGACTTCACAAGATACTAATATCCATCTCGCTCAGGTCACGGGCGAGAGTACTAATATTGTGGGTTACAGTGATGCCCAATTTCAACGCGTTATGGACGTCAACGTCCGAGGAAGCTTTCTCGTATTGAAGGCCGTCTCCGCAGCAATGGCATCCCAGGAACCTCTCCTCATTGACCCGAGTGCTCCGGCGCGCGGAACTTCGCGTGGGGCTGTCGTTAACATGGGCTCTGTGGCCTCTTTCGTCACGTTTCCCCAGTCAGTTAGCTATGTCACATCGAAGCATGCTATTATCGGTTTGACCAAAACCGCTGGTAAGTGTCCGGTCAACTTCGACGTTCTCATATCATCATCATGACTTTATGCTAACTTACAAGCAGCGTACGACAATATCACGCATAATATCAGAGTCAATTGCGTCTCTCCTTCGTTCGTAGACACTCCAATGGTTAGTGAGCTATTTGCAAGGGTTCCAGCATTCAAGGAAATAGCGCTATCTCAAATACCCATGGGGCGGATGGCTCTCCCCGAGGAGGTTGCCGATGTGATAGTCTTTCTTTGCAGCTCAGGGGCAAGTTGGGTCAACGGCAGTAACTTCACTGTTGATGGAGCTATGACCCTAAGTCCTTTTCCTCCTATGCCTTCTGGGGTCCCGCTGGGGTGAGCGTTCAGAGAGAACCATGATCATGTACAATCCTTCGTGGGATGACTACCATACAGTTGGCCTTTCACACAATGACAAGCTGGGACACTATATTTAGGCTATATGGTAGTCTCTTTATTTGTCGTCTTAGGTACGTTAGTGTGAAGTTAAATACCGGTTTTTATTATTCATACATGATTTTATGGTGAGGCGTCACGCGCCTAATAACTCATCAATTACGACATACCAGGACATAACGTTATAGTAACAAAACGGCAGGTACTATGATTGAGAGAAGACATGGTTATGTTGGATCTCGTCTAATAACAAGGGGGGGGACAGAGGTCTGCCTGTATCATTACTCAGCCGTAAATACCCCCTACCATCCTGCCTTAATGAGATCTGCAGCTCTCTCAGCAACAGCATACACGGAACTCTGGATATTCCCTCTCGGAATCAGCGGGAAGACGCTAGCATCGACGATTCGCAGGCCATCCACCCCATGGACTCTCAACTTCGGGTCAACCACACCACCAGACTCTCGCGGCATCATGGCTGCCGTTCCACATACATGATAATGCGGCGTGTATCGTTCCTTAACGATTTTCTTGGCCTGGTCTAACGTTTCAACCCTCTTCCCGTCATTCTGCAGACGCCGTCCGCCTTCCTCGAAGAGCTCTCGCAGCGGCGAGGTGTCGCGGATTTTTTCGAGAACTAGTACGTGCCGCGCATGCAATTCCAAATCTAGGGGATGCGTCATGGCACGCAGGTCGACAACAGGTGGCGAGCGTGGGTCAGCGGACTGTATGTGTACGAACCCACGGCTGAAGGGGTGGTTTAGCACAGCTACAATGGACGCGTAGAAGCCTTCGATGCTGAGGCTGAAGATCTGTGAAGGGTTGTCTCCTGGGACAGGGTTGATCTGAAACGGCGCGATGGTAAATTGCGACGAGCAGTCACCAGGCGCGCAGATTTGCTCGCGCAGGGCTCTAGGCTCGGCTTCTACTAGGTTGAGGTCTGAAAGCAGCTGGCTGACGGGTATGGGCGCAAGGTCTGGGTCCTGGAGCGGGAAAAAGGCCGACGCGAGCGCATTAATAGAAAGGGGGCCTGCCCTGGCCTCTTGATAGGCACCCATAGCTGCTTCGACAACTTTCGGGTTGCGCATCTGATCGCCAGACGTCATTGGGTCGGCTACTTCCCAGGAGAACGGTATGAAGCCGTGGTCCTGGAGGTTTTCGCCGACATTGGGATTGTCTAGAAGGCATTCGACCCCATTCTTTGCAAGTATATCCTTATTGCCAATCCCAGAGAGCTCTAGCAGTTGAGGCGACTTGACTGCGCCGGCTGCGAGAATCACTTCGCGCTTAGCGGAGMCCTGCCGCTTCTGGCCATCTTTGGTGACGAATGTGACACCAGTGGCCCGAAGATGCTCAGGGTCACCAGTCTGTTTGGTTAACAGAATCTTCTCAGCGAATGCCTCTGTGACGACGCGGAGGTTAGGTCGTTGGGCAACCTCATCAGAAAAATATGCATTTCCGGCATGGCTCCTCTCCCTAGTTTTCGGATGAAGTGTGGCAGCGTTGTTAAACGCCCCAATGGACACGCCAGCGATAGGATCACCATCTATAGGCTTACCTAAAGCAGACCATGTCCGCGGCCAAGCTTGGATAAAGGGAGGAAAACCTTCCTCGCTGCCGTAGGAAATCTGGATGGGTCCATCTGTGCCGTGAGCGCCGTCCAGGTGGTAATCAAGCATCAGCTCCTCCTTGAGTTTCGCTTGAGGTTCAGTAAACGTGTGGAACTTGCGAAAGTAGCTCTCCATAGTTTCCCATCCCCAGCCCGGGTTCCCTAGCTTTTCCCATGTGTCGTAGCCCGATTTAGACGGGTAGACAACCATCCCCAAGTTGATACTTCATGCCAAATTGAGTTAGCCAGCACTTTAAGAGGCTGAGACACTTCAATATACTTACGCCGAGGAACCGCCTAGAGTTCTACCCACGGGCTGCGCCAGCCGGCGGTTGTTAAGTCCGACCTGTGATACACAGTATGTTAGGCGTTGGTTCGAGGGCCTTGAACTAAATGGATACTGTACGTGCCTGTGGCTCTGTGGTGATACACCAATCATAGTCCGGGTCGAAGATCGCCGCTGCGGCGAGGCCCTGAATAGCAATTTTCGGATCTTTTACACGGTTCGCGCCCGCCTCTAGGACCAAGACATGGACATTCTCGTCCTCGGTCAGTCTCGAAGCAACAACAAGCCCGGATGTTCCACCTCCGACCACAACGTAGTCGTATTCTGCGCCTAGATCGGCAATGGAAGAAGTATCAGCGGTACTCATGATCTATAGCTGCGAAAGTTCGATATTAAGGAAGCTAAGGAGGTGAATGATGTGGAAAGGCATAAGGCTGGATGGTACCTAATATATACTACGGAGTACAGAGGAGTCACTCGTAAGCAGTAGAAACATTCACCTCGAGATCAATTTTGGGGTGATACATAATGCAAGAAGTTGGCGAATTAGCCTCATAGTTGCACCCGAGATAGTCCTAGGTTAGTAGGTCACTCCTGTTGATTACGGATGTAGACGTGGGTTGGCTGGGCATGGTGATATGGGATATGCGTCCACGCGGCGAAGTAACCCAAAGCTGATGCTACATGCAGGCTATCCTTGCAATATTGTCGGCGGTCTTGTCCTTTGATGTAGATCTGCTCTTACACCCTTCAAAACAGCGCCATTATAGACCGTTCAAGTGCTGAGTCAGGTGGGGGCCGTTTTTTCGGGGCGGTCCCGTCGTTAGATCCGGATCGGCGCCGTATACCGCATGTAGTATACGAGCTGTCCTTGTGGGTGTAAGTAACGTCTTTGCAAGTAGGCTACGTACATTTTAGCGTAATTTCAAAGTTATAGCTAAAGGTAATCATGTACCTAGGAAGGTGGGTATTTATTGAGGCCTAACTGATAGAATTGATATAGGGTGTGATTTGTTGGTTGGCACCCTATGCAGTGGATGTGTAACGCCGGGATGTGAAGATAACCAACCACTCTTGCGAGCCTCCTGAGGGGTATTGGGAGTGCATAATTACATTTTAGAAGCCTCTAATTTCTAGGTCCACGATAAAACAAGGCGTAGGATCTTATAAATTATGAGCCTTGGCACTCGACTTTGGTTGTTGCTTCTCGGGCCGTGTGGAGTTGTGAATATTCAAACTGTACTATCTCTACCATTAAGGCGAACATATGTAGGAGCGCCCCCTTAACATCATCACCAGGGGATGATTTCTAGAATAGGGGGCTACCGTAGCCAGGTACGGTCCTAGGGTTGATACCCTTGAATTATCCGCTCTTGAAGAATACCCAGACCAGAACTTCATGTGAGAATCATATGGAAAACCTTTGATCTATAATCGAGACGCCATATTGTTATAGTGGATTCTTCTTAGGGCGAGGTATCGTTAATCTCTATTTGGCTCATCTTTTCCMCCATTTTCCTAGCCATATCAATTGTCTCACGCCTTACGATCCGCTTGAGGCCACACMCCCATTCGGCCCTGTCTTTCCATAGCTTCCACCTGCCATAGCTAAACCCTTCCTGGCCCGTCCTTGGGCAAGGTCCAAAAGTGTCCTCGCATTTATAGATTATTTCACCGGCATGTGTAATCCATTGTGCTGCAATAGGTACATTGACATTAAGCCTCTGAATATCCTCTGCTTTGAGAACAGAACCTGTAGGCGTAGTCCTCTCAAAAGCCGTATAGAAGTCTAATTCCGCCGCGGACAGAAAATCATTAGCATCAACAAGATTTTGAGCACAAAGCTGAGCCGTAAAGGCAATGACTGAGATTTGCTCTTCGGAATAGGCCAGCTCGTCCCCTATCGCAGAGTTAATTCTTGGTAGATATGTGAGACTTTGAGAATGGTAACTTACGATCAAACACGTTCTCTCCCCATACCTCTGCTAGAATTGGAAGTTCACGCCATTCGACGGCTGTTTCTCCCCTGATTACGAGATCTGGAAGTTGTCGGATGGCGTCCACCAGTGCGACTAACTTCAAACGGTCAGGCGAAGTGATATGGGGACCAAGACTGTTTCAATGCTTTGGATAATACTTTACCTTAGCATGATGTTCGGGGAACTTCCTTGCTGTAACCTCGAGTAGCAGCCACATTCCCCGTAAAGATCCTCTGCTTGCCTCGATAGTGCGAGATGCATTTATATCCCTTGTAAATCTCGCTGCTGCCTCCTCGGGGTTGATACTGCCGTGGAGAAGCTCCCGGATTGCATTCGCCCTGTCGGTAGTTGGTTAGCCTCACGGCGGACGGAGTGAGGAGGAGATAAACTCACTCATTCCGCGTCGGACCCCACCGATCCGCAATTCTTTTGTCAAAGAAGGAATCAATCGACGGCGCCATTGTGGAGGGGACCATTAAGGAAGGGGGAGTACTAAGCCAGAGAAGAGATTGATTAAATAAATAAATTAGAGGAAAACTCAGCCACGATAATTGAAGAACAGAGGCTTCAAGAGTTGTATAGCCACGTATCGTGTGGGTACCCAACTAATAGCGGAAGAATTGTAAGATTTGGCCAAGGGGGGCTGTGAAATCAAGTTACCAACAACCACTACCAGTACTAATACATTTTTMCCATCCAGTCTAGCTGCCATATAGTGAATCCATACATTCACCATGAGCATTAGGTACCCACTATATTAATATATTGATCATACTTTAGTAACATATGATTTAATGTCCAAGAGAACACGATCAAGTTCCCATAGATGCAGGATAAAATGGAGGTGATTTTTTTACCCTAGGATCCGCAAAACTCTCCAGCACAGTTGGGAATAAGCTTCACTCGGAGACCTTATGCTTAGGTATCTAGTTTAGTAACGTTCGGTTTGTAATAAAATACGAGATCAGAGCATTGATGTTCAAGTGCCTGGAGCTTGAGAGGTCACTCACTGTGTTTTGCCCTTATACCGACTCGAAGAAGTCTAGAGATTCATGCTTTCTTCCTACGTACCTAGTGGATATAATTGTTCTTATGACAGTTTTAGACTTGATCCGTGAATATTCAAGGGTCATTTGGGGAGGTGTGATCAGACAAGTAATAGTTGGAACCTTTCTTACAAGTGTATCTCCTGAGCTCGGTACGGAGGATTTCCCCTTTGTCGATGGGATTTCACAACATTCCAGAATGAGAGGTAGGTACGAGGTAAGCATGTACTTGTTGAGACTCACCCTGATTATGAAATCTTCTAGGTGATATTTTGATGATTGCATATAACCTGACTGCCAACTAACGTACCTTGTGTTGGCAGATATTCCATCAGCCAGGCTTGGCGTAGTCCCTTGCATTCCACTTCACTATTAAATATCACTTAATGAGAAACTTGCTTGTCTTGATACTTCATCGCTGCCTTTTCTCTATGCTCGAATCCCTTTTGAGTGCTCGCGAAAGAAGCGACCGACGCTTTTTGTATCTGACTTGATCTAGATCTGAAATGGACTCTACGAACGACTTTGTCATTGTCGGAGGTGGCATGGCCGGCCTGGTCGTCGCAGCCCGTTTGACCGAAGATCCCGATATTTCGGTCATGATGCTTCAAGCTGGCGATGATCATACGACAGATAGTCGTATCCGTACTCCTGCTCTATGGCTCTCTGTTTTGGGCACAGAAACTTTCGATTGGAACTACCACAGTACACCTCAGGTAAATACAAGAAGCACTGCCTTCTCACCCGAAAGAACGACATCAAGATTACTAATAATGCTCTGAACAGAAAGGGCTCGATGGCAAAGTCATCCCCTTTTCTCAGGGTAAACTCCTTGGAGGTTCCAGTGCTATCAACGGCCAAGCCTTCATAGCGAATTCGAAAGCCGCTATTGACGCTTGGGGTGAATTTGGTAACCCTGGTTGGGATTGAAAAACCCTGGCTCCATGCCTAATTATAGGAAGTCTCATCAACGCCATGACCATCGATCCGTCATCGCGGACGCGGAGTGACTCCGCCACAGCCTATTACGAGCCTGCTAAATCTAGGCCAAACCTCCATGTTGTAACAGGTTCTCTTGTTGATAAGATTGTGTTTGATACGTCTGGAGACATTCCAAGAGCGACAGGCGTCCAATTTGAGAAAGATGGTCGCAAAATAACGGCGACTGCGAATAAGGAGGTCGTTCTAGCAGCCGGGGCCTTCGGTACACCAAAACTTTCAGGAATAGGCTCACGCGAGCACCTTGAGTCGCTTGGTATCCCGGTAGTTGTGGATAACCCCAACGTGGGCGAGAACCTACAAGATCACCCAACCGCTGGTGTGAGCTTTGAGGCTGCCGAAGGAGTAAAAACAGTGGACGGCCTAAGCCGACAAGATCCTGAAGCAATTGCGGCGGCAATGCAAGAATATGGTATTTAACCCCCTCAAAACCCCCATTGGTAGATGTATTTTCTCACTGACCAGCGTTGTTATAGCGGCTAACAAAACAGGCCCGCTGGGTAACTTTACCGGTTCACTGCTGCCAGTAGCCGATTTTGTTGGGGTTAACGGTGAGGGGGCGCTGAATGATGCACTGAACGTCGAGCCCCCGAGTGAACTTTCAGGCCCCTTCTCCCCCTATCACACCGCCTTCGTCCACTCTATGCTCGCTAAGCGTACTGAAGGGACTGGCAACATCTATGTCTACGCGGCATGTGGCAACTTTATTCCAGCAGGCGCCGGTGCAGATATCGTACAGACAGCTAGCACCGAGGGGAATTTTCTCACCTTCTGTGCTGCTCTTCTGTTTCCACTCTCGCACGGGAGTGTTCATATTGCTTCGTCTGATCCTGCTCAGAAGCCGATCGTCGACCCTCGCTATCTTCAGCATCCATTGGACGTCGAAATACTGGCTCGCCATCTGACCTACATTGATAAAATAGTGCACACCGAGTCGCTCAGTCAATACATCAAACCGAATGGCCGGCGGAGCACCGGAGCGCCTAACGACCTAAGTGATCTCAACGAGGTAAAGCAGTATACCAAAAGGGCCGCCCTTAGCTGCTGGCATCCTACGAGCTCGTGTGCCATGCTCCCACGCGAAAAGGGCGGCGTAGTTGATTCGCAGCTGAACGTCTATGGCACGGAGGGCCTGCGGGTAGTAGACTCAAGCGTCATACCAATTGCAACCAGGGGTAATCCTCAAACCACCGTATATGCTGTTGCGGAGCGTGCTGCGGACTTGATCAAAGAACACTATGGTCGTGGGAAATGAGGGAAGTGAATGAGGTTCACGTTGGAACTTTATTGGGATGGAATGTCTAGATTGCAGAACGTGGGCTGAGCTTTCGTCGTTCGCTTGGTCGCCTGCGATATATAACCCGCTCCAACGAATGATCCCTCAACATTGACAGGAAGGTTCTTTTCCCAAGATAAATTCACATCTTAGGTAGGATAAGAACGGAGCTTGCATTGTTCTCCGGTTCTTACCTTACCACGTAGCTCTTCGTAGGCGAGTACCACAACTAACTCCAGAGGTTGCGCACGTAGATGGATCGTCTTCGACCGAACAGTGGCACTGTGAAGATTAGAGGCTGTTAGTTCCCCACGGAGGTTAGGTACCTCCACTTCATACTTCAGTGCTCGAGGTCTCTAGAGCAGCTGTGATCCCCGCTGTACTTACCCTCGACACAGAAGTAACTCCCCCATCCATGCCATGGAAAACTTCACTAGACCCTACCAATTGACGCATCGCACGCCTTGCATGCGAACCCGTTACCCTAATATCCCAATGCCGCCCATATAGTACCGTACTCTTTCTAAAAGAAAAGGCCGACGTCCAATCCGCAGCTATAATTAACAACACTCTACATGATATCATAGTCGCTACGTGTGCACCACGGGAAGGGAGACTAGGAAGCAAGGGATACGACGGTCAAGATTCTGGATTTCGGTGGCCGCAGGAGACGGTGCGCCGGGGGGGCCCACTTACCATGCTTGTAGGCGAGACCCAGGCCGAGGAGTTTCCGTTCCCCCCGCCGTTCCCACGCCTATATAATAACTGTCCGGGCCATATGAGTGAACACTACTACAATGAGAATACACTTGTCTGAAGTCTCCATTTACTGTCTCTCCTGCGTACTATGTTGCGGGGTTTCCCCAGCCTCCCTTCTGATACTCATATCCCAGCTGAACACTGTGAATTTCCGGCTTCCCCACCCCAGTGTGATGTCGAAATGGCTTGAAGCGCCTTGGCTGGGKGGGCTCTCCTCAATACTGGCGTCGGGGTGCGATACGACCGTCCATTGTTGATCATCGTCCTGACCGTCTTGATCGCGACCTTTTGTGAAGTTCTTGTTAGTGTAGTTCGAACCGGCTCCTGCAAGCTCGACGTATGGAGCATCAGACATACGGGCACCGTCTCCACGTTCTTGGATTGTAGAATCTTTCTCGGCACCCTGGGTTTGGGAAGATAGATTTGATCGAACAGGTGATTCAACCTCTATGCAACTTGTTATAAACTCGGGAAAGCTGCAGGKAAGGGGAAGGAGAGGAGCCATACTTTCTGGAGGGCGATACGTGCCTCCTTGCTGTGCCATCTTGAAGTGAGAGGCACCTAGTAGAGGTCAAAACTATAATACATGTATTGAGGGGATGTCGCAGTAAGCGATGAATGAGCAGAAATTAGTCCCTACTGTAGATTCGCTTCAAGGACCCATAGGTAGAGCTGACTAACCAGCATTCTACGAATGACGTCCGCTGGCTCTTTTGCTGCCAGTGGCTATGAAAAGGCAGCTTGCGGAAAGGATCGGCGAGTGCGGCTTGCACTGCCCGGAGTCCGCTTATTCCAACGGCTATACGCTCTCTGATACGATTCCGATGGCCGATGCTCGCTGTGAATCTCTGAAGGTGCCTCTAACGTCCTAACGCCTTGTCTCCGCACCGAACAAGTCGTCATTTACGACGAGAAGACCCCTTGGTCTTGAGATCGTTTCAATTCCACGCACCGTAGCCTCTTCAATTACTTGTTTTACTTAGCTTACTCAGTCTAATTCTAGAGCCGAAGCAGCTACGTAGAAGCTAGCCGAATCAAAGGCTCGTACCAACGACTGCACAGTCCCGCCAATCCAAGGAAACTTCTTCGAAAAGCCGACCAACCTCTCGGACGAAAATGACTAGAGGCAGAGAAACAGCAGAAACTCGTTACGCGGCTTGGAAGACTGCGAATCGCATGTATGAAAACATATCGGCCTAGCAACTCCACTCCCCCCGGGGTACCCTGAAGATCTTCCTCGTCTCCTTCTGCAAACCGACCCGTTTGAAACCTCGTGTTTCCTAGATCCCCTAAAGAGAAGGCCTTCCTATACCTCCCATCTTAATCTTTCTTAAAATACGGCTCCCGGCTGCCTCTGAACATCCGGTAAGAAGGCCTTTTAAACCCAATATCTGTGACTATTCGAATTCGGATCACATAAGGATAGTCCGGGACCATGAATGTTACCAGCAAGCGCATCTGTGAGGTTCAAGATTGGGTGAAGTCGTCATGTTGTTTGAGAAGTCCCCTGATGAAGCCAGTGATTATAGTTAAGTGCTTAATACAAAAGGTTATCGAATTAATGAACCTCTTATACGGCCTGAAGCAAGCGGGCGCGCTGACTGCTGAGGCGACGTGACTTCGGCCTATTGACGACAGACAACCCAGTCTATGTAAACGAGGACCTGAGCATGGTTATCGCTTCATACGGGGACGATTTCATCCTGTTCGGAGCTGACGAGCACAAGCTCGAGGAATTTGGGCGGAATCCGAACGATAAAGGCCCAGTCAAGGACCTAAGAGATGCTGGCTAGTTCCTTAGGGTACGGAACAAGAGCTAGCTACCAGAAAATTCAAGGGCGAGTTGGCCAGCGCAATATCATCACCATTTGCTTCGGGGCAGAAATGTCGACGTATTTTGTTAGTCTTTTCGGCGACGGATTTCATGCCCACGGGTTTACAGCATTTAGCCGCAGCGAATATGATACTTAATAACGTCTCCGATTCGAGACCACTCTTGAGGCAAAGCTTTTTCCAGCGCCGAAAATGATGATCGCGACGTAATGAAATACACCAACGATAAATTTGACGTGTTTAAAAGCGACAAAGATGAACACTAGGTTATATAAGAAGATGTCGCAAAAGCGATACCGCTATCTGCGAGCAGCCAGATAGCGCATATATGCCCTGTAACAGAAGATGATCAATCTAACGAGGACAGCGATCCTTCGCGAGAAAATAATCGAGGCGAGCAAGAGAAGGACAACATCCAACCGATGCGAATCAGCTTATGGAGTTGCTTTCATGGTAGCTTCATCTTAAGATGACGTCGTCACCATGCTAAATCTCAGCTTCCAGGACGACGAAGGAGTCATAGACCACTCCTAGATATCTAGAAAGTAGGAAATACGGTGTGTATGCTGAATAGCTATACACGATGATAGGCACAACACTCAAAACGCTCTTTTCGAAAACGCTTCGATGGTCACAGACGAAATTATGTGGAAGCTAATCCTCTGGTATCATCGAAGACTTTGCCATCCCAGCACTGAGCGATCTTCTCCAAGATGGATCTCAAAGAAGCCTGCCGTCGTATCCGAGTCGGACTTGGCCTTTCCAAAGAACGATAGGAATCGAACGCGTTGCAAAAGGAGCGCATCTCTCCTCCCTATCGTCTCTACCCGATCCTCGGCCCCTTTTGCGGTACAAGACGTAGTCAATACTTGAACGGTGCATAGACATGGATAACAACGCCAGTTCGTTACCGAGACGATCTCGGACTATCGCGAAGACGATGGATTGGTCGGTGTATGCCGGGGGCGAATCGAGCCGCGATACGCCCTTAACGTGGGCGATGCCCGCCCAGATTATCTCCAACGCTGCTCGGGAGCACGAGAAGAAGGCACTGTCGGTAGGACGGATGGTGAATAACAAAACGAAACTCATGATTAACAACGTAATAACACCCATTGAAACAGTGTCCAAGGAAATGCAAGCTTCTATCAACGAAGATGGGCCATGCTCGTCTCCACGGGGACCAAGAACGTTTTCTTGAAGCCCAATCCCAACGATCTGGCCTTCGAACAGACGCATATAGATGTGCTTGGTGAGGTGCCAGACTCTCAGCAACACCGGTTGGGGCGTTGTCGCAGACTTACACATCCCGTCTGAATGGGCAGTGTCGACTTGGGAGACGCTGTGGCTCGTTGTTGGTCTGCTCCAATGCGAATGTGATTGGACTGGCTGTGGCGATTGTGCGAAAAAGAGTGAAAAGGAAAGGTTGCTCTAGCCGACAGAGCTCTTTTAGATTTCAAGGACAGGTATATATAGGTATGGACATGATCTTTGAAACGAGGACGACGGGGCACATATCTGTTTTCATCGTCTGTCGTGGAGGTTTCTTCAGCCCCAATCTCGAACAGTTCATAATAGCTTGGGGTATAGCCCGCAGAAGTGCAAGTCTAAAAGATCTGTTAAAGCTACAAGGTAGCTTGCGTATAGAGATATATGAATCATATATCGACAGACGTGCGGGGTTTGATCCTTCAGTGTTAACGCTGAAGAGAATGGCCGGTGCAGTGGCAAGGAATTGGAAAACCTGAGAGCGCCCCGACGATGCCCTACCTAATACACGCTCCAAAAACAAGAAGCCGAAGGCGTAACCGCGTCAAGGTTCTCTCGCTACCGTACCATCATCAAGACGGCATATTCCCCGCCTTCGCTGTTGGTACTGTCGCCTTATATAAGGCCTTAGGGCGCAAGGATCCAACTGGTTGCTCATGTATTCGCAAGAATATCAGGTCACAAACTCGGGCCTGGCAGGTTGGGTGGACGCTCAATGCGAGTCGAGAGACAAAAAAAAAATAGGAAAGAATTGGGGTGTCCGGCACTCCGATGTTGATTTGCATTGGTATGAATATATATAGACAAGGGATGAAATGGTTGAAAAATCTGTGATGAGGTAGTAGACGAGGAAGTAAAATGCTGAGAGGAACATGGTCTACATATAATCGAGCTACGGCGGGKTGTCCCGAACCAGATCGATGAGAAAGGCTCCTTCTAGAGAGACTTTCTTGACTACGGTTTTCGGAGCAGTCCGACTCTAGGCATCAAACACACTCTCGATATCTAAGACCGGTGTCTAAGTCTAACAGAAAACGATGACCCTAAGTCCATGGGATTGAAAGATAAGGCGAATCGAGCTGATATGCTATGCAAGCAAGGTGCTGCAGATGATTCTAGCTAGCTCGTTGTTTTCTTTGGTCTTGCTACATGATTGCTGCGTGGAGAAGTGCATATTATCTTAATGAAGCCTATCACCATGCCAGACATCTCAACAGACATGCACCTCCAAAAGCAAAGCGACGGCATGGTGTCGGTCGACTGTGTCTCTGCGTCTCGGGTGGGTAGACCGACATCCTTATCTTTGAAGCCCATCAGCAAACGCAATAACGGGGTGCCTAGTGTGGAGGATGTGGAGAGGCGACGTTCAACTGGTCGTCTGACCAATGACTCAGTTGGGATGGACGGTCTGCAAGACATCAGGACACTCAATTGCGGGTAAATAGTTCTGTCTTACAGACACCAAACACCTTGTGCCTCTTGGCAGCACGGCTGGATGCATTATGCGGATATCCTCTTCTATGGCGCCAGTGGAAAGCCGCATACTAGAGAAGCGGTGACAGGTTATTGTCGCAGACAGCTGCTTATCATACTGCTAGGTTACACTAGAGGCAATCTGACTAGAGTCGAGCGCGGTGATTGCATCGTGATCTATGTAATCTGCAGTCTTTCAGTTACGGTCGTAGGCGTTTGGATCACCATAGAGTAGAGTACGGTGGAATCTAGGTATCCAACAAGCTGACAGTTGAGACAACCATCTTAGAGTCGCATATTTCGCTGCCCAAGATATACGGATACGCAAACGTCCATCGGTACCGGGTACCCGTAAGGTTAGTTGTACAGAATCGTTTTTATTTGTAATTCATTCGTACATGTATGTTACAGGTTATGTATCAGAACACGGGTTTAAGTCGTTTTGACCTTGGATCCCGGAGTCCACCGTGGGATGATTCCGCTCTCTTGAACCAACTTCCCCAGGCACCATAAGTAGCAAAGGGCGAAACCAGCAGCGCCAATGCCGACATTGGCGACAACCCAGAGATCGGGTTTATCAGGAGGCGGGGTTACAGATAAGTCCAGTACATGCCAAGCGCCCATGGCAACGTAGAACAGACCGTGGACAATAGCTGTCAACCACTGGGTCCAGATATTTTGGTCATTTTCGAAGTAAGCGCTGGTTGATACAGGAGGCAGGCCTAGCAGATACGACCACAATAGTGTCAAGACCGCGTAAGGCACCCGTAGGCCGACTCTCTCCAGTAGTGGGAACATGGTCCAAACGCCAACGAGATTACCAAATCCAACCCACGACCTAATATCCTTCCCCAGTCCCTGCTTCCCAGCAAGGAGCACGGTCATGGGGAGAAGTGGAAGAAGCGCACTTTTCTCGTGAACTTGATAGCTAAACAGAAAGAAGCCCCAGGCGGTTGCACTGAAGGCATACGGTAAGAGCTCCTTGCGTGGTTTGAAGAAAATAATGGCGCAAGGCGGAGTAATGGCGGCGAGTGTCGCTAGGAGCGAAATTCTCTGTAGGAGCTCGGTTGGATACTTCCGCAATTTAATGACTACGTTAGCCGCACACCAGAAGTTGGCAACTTTGTCCTCGAATAAGCCCCGTGCGAAAGGGAAGACTCGATGGACCATTTGAACCAGCTGCTCAACTATTGGATAGTACGAAGCTTTCGTATCTAAATAGGCTGAGAGGAAGGTGAAAATGGGTAGTGGAGGGCGAGGGCCATCAAGATCAGGTCGTGAGTCAATGCCTCGCTTAGCATCATATAGTGCACCTAGGACGATAGGCAAAACGAGTACAACAAAAGATGCAAGAGTGACAGCCGCAATTCCCGTGAGTCGCCCAATGTTGATACGGGGGAACGTACAGCTTCCTAGAAGAAATGCAAATACCGCTGGCGCATAATACAACGCCATTTGCTTGAATCCCAGTGCTGCGACGAAGAAAATGGAAGCCCACATATATCGTCCTGCCACCATGCTAGACATGCTTGCTAAGACGAAGCCGAGCATCACCGTATTGTATTGGAAGTGGACATGGTCGATGAGGATAGTTGCTGGCTGCATGAGTATGGCGACAAGTGCTACCGAAGCAGTCCATTGAGCCACTCCAAAGAGCCTGCTATATCTCCTGACGAATATTACCGCAGCAGGTATGTAGATAAGATACTCGGAAACGATGACCGTTGCCCTCATGAATACTTTCAGTGTCGGGTCGTCCAAGCCTCGCGAGGTATAGAGTGCGAACCACGATGGATCAATGAGAGAGCCGACCTTGCCGAGCAGCCAGCTGTGATACGCAGTCAGGGGAGGATAATCGAGACCCCACCACTGTAGGTCGTGGAAGTACCATTGTGATATCGGTAGATGTGTCGTGATCTCCATCCAATGTCTCTGTGCTTCGTAGTCGCCAAACATGGGCGGTTTTTGGAAGCCTACATGCATAGTAGAAAATAAGTCAGCCGAAGTCTGGCATAAGCCAAGGCGCATTGAGCTGCGACCAACCTGAATATCCCCAGAGCCCAGCAGCCCATCTAAACAGGCCGACGACCATGAGGATGAGTGGTAGGACCTCCCATTGCGAAAGAGAGCTCCGGGCGGGCCAGAGGAAAGCTGCCAGAGGAAACGAAGGAGTTCGGATCAGAGCTTCGGGCTTGACATGAACAGTGCTGTCGAGATGCGCCGTCTTTTTCGTCTTGCGTCGCGGCTTGCGCGGCGATGGCGAGGCTGAAGCCATTGTCTTCACCGTTCAGTTGTCGGGCGCGAGCTCACTGGTGTATTCATTAGAGTGAGCTGTCGCAGGTTTGACCAGGTGGCATTGAGTGTCGACGAACTCGAGCTGACAATTTGGTGTAATCCACATTAGCTTCGTACTTGGTACTTTAAAGACAAGGGTTGGTCGTTTAGCGCGTCGTAGCGGGCAGGGGGGAGGGAGCTGAGGGGGGCATAACGTGGCTGACGATAAGGCTCATCACCGTGGGGCTTATCGCATCCCGATTGGAGCATAATTGGGTTTCACAAGCGTAGTAAGCTCCTGTTTGTTACATACCACACGGTATTACCAAGTCCCGTTACAAAAGACATGGCATGAACAACTCAGGCTCATGAGGCCAAGGGACTTGGCTTTGGCAACCTTGATTCACAAGAAACATTCTATGTGAAAAATCAATCATGCTAATTCTAATCCTGTCTATCTGAAGCCGTTGCGACTTTAAACATAGGATTATTCAAGATGCCTTTCCCATTCGTACTGCCGACCACTTCATCCTTCTCCTTCTCTTCAAGCTTCACATGCGAATCACACCCCTCATTGACTTTAAACGCCAGTACACATCGAGGAGTTGTGAAAGACTCATTGAAGAAGCATAAACGACTCCCTCCAGCATCTCAACCGCCGAATTTACCCTCGATACTCTCTAATGTAAACACTTATCTTCCATATCTCCTCGCCATTGATGCTGGCTTAAGTAATAAGACAGTTTCTGGCGAGGAAGTCTGTGTGGTCCTGACTTCTACCCCAACAATCGAATGGCGACCTACTCTCTCAGATCACGCCGTACCTGGAAAGGAAATAGCCCGAGTCAAAGTCCAATCTCTAGAATATGAATTATTTTTCATTCTTTCCACCGTGGGGTATACCCACACTCTCCTCGCTCGGTCTTCATTGCATCCGCTATATGTTACCTCAGGTGTGCCACTGGGTACACAAGAACGCACTACTGCTATCACCACCGCCACAAAACACCTTCTAGATGCAGCTTCGGTGCATGATTATCTTGCCCGCCGAGCCGAGGGGCTTACCACAGCTGCCCCTTGTGTCGATATTACCCAGTCCACTGCTCGTGCGATGTCCTTACTTGCTTTAGCCGAGGCAACATTGCTTGCTGTTCTCAAAGATGACCCATATCCGGCTATTGTTTCCCAAGACCGCAACGATAACGACCGCGAGTGGATGTATAAAGCTCCTGAGATCCCCAAGGTCCGAGCTCACCTATTCGCTCGATTATGTCTTGCAGCTGCAGATCATGCAGCTCAAGCTTCTTCTCTATGCCAATCGACGGGAAGAGGGGCCTCGAAGCTCAACGAAGGGCTCCTGCGATATCTGGAGGACTTCAGAAAAACCAGTCGGGCAAAGGCATGCCGGTTCTTCGGTATAGACGCCGAATTGTCGGGTCAAACTGGAAATGCTTTGGGCTGGCTACGATGCGGCCTCCAGGAACTTGGTATCGAATCAAGGGAGACGAAGAAAGGACTCAGTCTCGGCCGAATGAAAAAGGATTGGTCAGAGAGGCGGGAAGACAAGAAAGTCGAAAGAGGGACGAACTGGGGCGCAGATGCAGGCAAACTAGAAGAAACTCGAGTAATCGAGATGTTGGACGCTAAATGGGCCAAAATAAACGATACAGTAAGTCCCATTGGATTAAATAAACGCATTTATGGCTAATACTTGAATAGATGCTCACCCAAGCTATCCCATCTCCGGGAACGCTGTTAGCGACTCTCCCATCAGGAAGAGATCTACACACAATCAAGCCCTACCAACTCCCAGAGCTTGGGCGAGAAGCCCTCGAAGCTATGCGTGCTCCTCCAGATCGGTCAGATGATTTTGAAGACGGACAGCTGAGCTCGGATGATGAGACTGTTGTCGCGACACCGGTCGGCGCGTTCCCCGGGACACACGACGAATATCGAAGCGCGAGTACAAGGTCATATTACTAGTAACTCCCCGGTCTTACTTCCTTGTGCTTGAAATTCGATTGTTTCAACCAAAGCAAAAAAAAGGACCTCGGCAGCTCGGGTCGCATTAGGTCGCTTCTGAGATTGCAATGGAGATGATCGAGTCCTAGCGATCTACATAATACGGCTACTTTATGGGCACAGGTGTTTCTACAGGGCACCTTATCAGGCAAGCATGCTCCACCCACAGTGCCGTTTCGCGCTCTTTCTAACGGCAATGCAGCAATCATCAGCGGCTATATTTAGGAAAAATGTAACGAAAAACCACAGGGAAGTGAGTTGCGAGTCCTCTATACTGCTATAGCAAGCTGAACGCCTCAAGAACCATGGCAAGCAGCCATGGATTGGTGAAAATCCCTTCTTTGGCATCGAGACCATTGTGGTAATGTTTTATGGGATTGGTATATATTAGATGTGGTGATTTATGGCGACGTTGGTTAAGCCACTTACAACTTGTCCGGTAAAAGGGGCTTCGAAGTTAGGTTCATAAGTAGTGAGTGACTAGAGCTTGATTCCGTGTTGCTAGTAGCCCCTGAATGGTTCTGTAATCAATACCTGTAATCAATACCTAAAACTCGCGAAGAAACTAGTTGCTTGATTGTATCGCGATACCTTGGGGTCTTTAGAAGTGGCCGCGGGTTTGGAAGGCAGTGGAGCTTAGGTAATACACAGCTAGAAGTTGCTCTGTGGAGTTTTGCTTTTACTTTACTCTATTTTCCTTGAAAATATTAACCATTCCAATTCATTTTCCTGCAAAACGCCATCTTCGGTGTCGTTAAAAAGAGAACTCCTATACATGCAAAGCGGTGCCACAAGGCTAAGGGCCGCTCCCTCTTATAGACTTTAGTCTAAAACTTGACGCCAGTTCATCTAGATCTAGAGCCTAGTACGTGTAGACCATATTCGTAACTTGTGGTTTCAGTACCTCGCACTTCTTCTTGAGCGTCTTGACGGCCTCGAGGAACAGCTCATCGCTATCCCACTGGCCTGTGCTTTCTATGGAGAAGATGAAGTGATCTCGTCTTCGTCCAAGCTTAACCTTGCCTTCGAACTCAGGGTGCCGCATCACCTCACGACTAACGGTGTCGCGCATCGGATCCTGGACCACCGCCTTCAACTCGCCTTCGTGGCCTTCATACCCGCTACCCTTCGTTCGAGCCTCCTGTCTTGTGACTGGCTGGAGCCCAATAACCCCCGGCATGAAACAGTTAGCGAACTTCTTGGCGTCTTCCCCTAGGATCGGTTGTGTGATCTTGATGGTGGGCATGAGACGGTAGCTTGCTGTAGCTACGGGTGACCATTTGGCATGATCCCAACCGAAGCCCTTGTGCATGTGCATCTCGATGTCGATTTCCTGGTTTGGCCGCAGCTTCGCGATCAAGATGTCGGGGTTGCAGGGGCGGATCACATCCTCGCCAGAGAAAAACTTGTGTTGCGCTCCAAGTAGCTGGACTTCTATGTCCTTGGCGTAAATGTGCGCATTGTGGTAGAGTTCCTTGGGGTCCTTCGAGTTCGGCGGTGCGTCTTTGTTGTGGGTGCACTGCGCCTTGAGCTTAAGGGCTATGGTGTTGTTGTCGAAGGTGGTCGCGTATGTCGTCTCGCCTTCTCGAGGCTTGCGCCAGAAMCCCATCCACTCCCGAAGGCCCTTCTTACTTCCGGTGAAGGGGATTAGACCGAGGCGATGGGCGAACACTTCGTCTTGGATCACCGAAGTATTATTATTAATAAAGACGGTGTCGATGGCCATCGTGGGTATCTCAGCGATGAGGATGCGACGGAAAGCATTGGCTATGGACGCGTCGACCCCGATAAGCGAGAATTGCGCCTCGAATTGCTCGTTTTGGTGCCATTGGACTCTGAAGGTCCGTCGGAAGGCCTCTTTGTCCCAAGCGTGCTCTTCGTTCGCGTAGTTATCCGGGTAGTCATTCGAGACTGTATTCGTGACTGTCTCCTTATTTATGCCTACGATCTAGTCGAAACATTAGATGAGCTCACTTGAGTTGGAGGTCATAAGCAACATACATTACGCTCATCCAGATCTTCAGCGCTAGGCGGCTGTCGCCGTCCCGACGAAGGTGCCATTATGTGTGATTTACGACTTCAATATCGCGGCGGGGTGAACGGATGGCGGATTGCTTCAAAGGAAAAAAAAAGCGACTCGGGAAAGAAAATGTTTATCTTATCTTATCAAGCTCTTATCCGCCGTTGCTAGGCTCACCCCACAAGCTGTGATTTGCCAACCCCACTAGCTCTGTTCCCTTTTCGTACCTGGTGTAACGTGCGAATAGCGCAGAATAACAGCTGTATTACACTGTACACTCCGTGGCAACACCACAAATCATCATCAATACTTACGCTGTTCAGTGGGAGGTGCATTACAATATTGCACAATTTGGCAGGTCCGACCAATTTGCATTGGCCACTTTGTGACGCGCGCACCTGCCAAGAATTCTGCCGCCTTGGCTGATTTGGCCCGAGCTTCACCGCTCTGGAAGGTATAAATAGCTGGGCTCCCTTCCCTCTTCTACCGCTCTTCTTCCTTTCTTCTTCATACTTACCTTGCCTCGGGAATCCTAGCTCCTGAATCAGGATTCTCAAGGGGAGAAGCCTGCATCGCACAGCGCGGAGCTGATCCTCTTCTATTATCCTTCGGGATCGTAGGGGGTGGAATTTTTGCTATCTAATTCGTTTTCGTTATGATCGACGCCTTGATGCGTTGACATGAGGAAGACCGATCCTCGTCGCGGTTCAATTGGCGGAGGACACGATGAAGTCGTAGTTTTGGCCCTGCAACTCGCTTGATTGGACATGTGAAACCACATAAAATGTTCCAATTCTCAGTTCTATTTAGGCCAGGATGAAGATCTCGCTTCATATCATTCACTATAACCTTGTGATGGAATGGGAAGCCTCAAGCATAATGATTATTAAAACACGGATTGCGACGTGTCTGCTCGTCTTCTATTATGATCTTGGAGTCGGTAATGGTATATGGAATACACAAATGCGAAGCAATCAGAAGCCCGCATCCGTTAGTAATACATAATTCGTAGCAATTCTATATCTTTAGAACAGCTTGATACCATTTCCCGCAGCTTGATTCATGAAGAAGTCCTTGACTGGCCCCATAGCATTAATCGCATTGAGTCCCAGCGATCTCAAGGGGACCAGTGGTCCACTTCCCACAGAATAGATCTTGTGCAGCTTATCGCAGACACCCAGAAGCACATGGTTAGGCCCATACCGCTCCGAATTGTACTGCTCAAGCGACATGCGCGTACCGATATCCTGTCCATGCGACACCGCGTACTCGATCGTCCGAGCTAGACTCTCGACATCGCCCTGGCCCTGATTGAGACCCTGCCCGGCAAGCGGGTGTATCGTGTGCGCGGCATCTCCTACGAGGGCCACTCGCTCACCGATATACGTATCCGCATGCCGCATTTTCAGAGGGAACGACGCCACGGTACCCTCTTGGACTCCTACAACCGTCTGTGGTACCGCCTGGTAGTTGAACTGCGTGTGCTGCAACCTCCACGACAACTCGTCTTCCTGACCGGAGCTTAGCGTGTGCATGAACTCTAGATCCACGGGGCTCAACCGGAAGGCCGCGTTGACGAGAGCAATGAAATCCTTCGCGGACAAACTCTTCAGTAACGCGGCATTCGAAGGCGTCGTAGACCAGACAAGCGTCGAATAGTTTCCCGGCAGAGGCAGCATCGCGACGGGGCCTGTAGGCAGGAATCTCTGGTACGCAATCTTCATAGCATCTCCACCCCAACCAGGTCCTTCGAGCTCCAGCGTCGCTACTACGCCATGCCGGTCGTAGTCCCATCCCCTGGCCTCAATTCCCGCAAATGCTCGAACGGGACTGTTGGCTCCATCCGCACCAACCAGAAGCCGCGCAGCTAACTGCTTTCCGCCGGCAAGATGCACGATCGGCCACTCCCGGAAATCCAGCTCTTCCGTCTCCTCGCCCAGCGTAATATTCTCGACCTTAGCTCCGTCGTACACAGTCACGCCGCCTAGCTCGTCAAGCCGGCGCAATAGCCCGGATGTTAAGTTCAGGTTCTCGTTCATATACGCTATCGTCTTCCCGCCGGCAGCGCTGGGCGCCCACTCGAACTCGATCCTGGCGTCTGCGACGCCGTCCCACACCTGCATCTCGTGGTACGGCTGCACGCGCTCCCGCTGGACATGGCTCCAGGCGCCGATGCGGTCGAGGAATTGGGCGGACGCGGGTGTCAGAGAACTGCAGCGATTCGAGAAGCGATCGGGTGGGAGCTTCCAGTTCCGGATTTTGCGCAGGTCTTGCGCTTCGACGAGGGCGACTCGTAGGCCGGAAGTCGTTGGGTTCGATCCTATGAGTACTATGTTAGGTTGTGTGGGAGCATTGGATTGTAAGGAGATGGGTGGACGTACTGAGCGCAGTGAGCAGACTTAGACCGGCTGGCCCGCCGCCCACGCAGACGACATCGTAGATATCCGGCTGCGGGGAGCTGTTGCTGGCGTATGATCTGGATAATTGAGGTAGAAGCCGGCGGGTACAGCTCCTACATAGGCTTGAGAGCGGCCTTCTTAATTGGCGCCCAGATAGGACCACGCAGTCCATTTTATTACGAATTAACCTTTCACCAAAGGCGTTGAATCTTGAACAATGATCGTCACTTTTGGAGGAGCTTTGACATGGGAGGTCTGACGAGGGACCCACATCCCGAATTTTTACCGTATACTTACCTCCTACACATATACCTTCTAGCATATCACGATAGACCTATTGATTCTGAGTGAGAAATGATTCGTAATAACCTCAAGCTATCCTGATACCTATAACCCGGAGTATTTTTACATGACCCCGAACCTATTCCCAACCTAACCATGGATACATATTACTACCCGTGAAGAACCCCATAGTCCTAACCTAACCCAAACCGAGTAGGAAGAATACATATACCACGACCTTGCTTTTCCCCTGGCTAACTATTATATGGAATCTTCATCAACGTCCCCCTCGGTGCTCTCACTGCAACGCATTCAATTTGGATTCAGAATACGGTCATGTTGAACATCTCAAGCCCTTCTCTCGCTGTCATCGTAGGTGGAAGTTGGCGTGGGGCTTATATATGGAACATCAGCGCTCGCTGGTCCATGCTCGCCGCCGTCAGCAGATGAACAATGAACACCACCAGCACCAGTCATGACGGGTGTCTCACGTCCACCAGCACGACTACTTCCGCCTACACCTCCCCCCATACCATTTCCACCAGGCGCATCGCCATCCCCAACAGCAATGCCGACGCCCGTCGCATCGTCACCTCCTAGAGCTGAGTAGTAGCCGTCGGCACCGGCATTCTTCTCCCAGCTTTTGAGGTCGTCTTCAGCATCGTTGAGGACCTGGCGTGCCGCGGGCCCGTTCTCATAGGGACGCCTTGCATCGCCGGGCGTGACGGGCGAGTCGTCTAGCAGGTCTAGGAGACGCCGGCCGTGCTTGGCGAGGATGATCTGCTTCTCCGCGCGCTCGATGACCGCGGCGAACTCGGCGTCGTAGGCTATCTTCAACTTGCTGCGGGTCTATTCCGAGTACCATCGTCATTTAGTACATGCACCGTAAATCCATCCGTAAATTCATAAATTTACGAATACCGCAGAGGGAGCAGACATACAATATTCGTCAACTGGGCCTCGGCAACCAAATTCTCCGCCTCGGCCCTAACAAGCTCTTGCTCGAGGATGACAAGGCGGGAGCTCTGGGGCTCCTTGAGCTTGAGCCTTTGGATCTCGTCGGCGATCTTGGCCTTGGCGTCGCGGCTGGGCTGCACGCTCTTCTCCGTGTTACGGATGGTCTTGAGCACGCCGCGGGCCTCGTCCAGCCCGTGCGCGTACGCCTCCTCCTGCGCGCCCAGCTCCGACAGCACCACCCCGACCTTGTCGCTGATGTCCGACACCGCCTCGTCGCCCGTCTGCTCGCCCCACTCCGACAGCTGCTTCGCGATCGCCTCGCGCTCGCGCCCCGCCGTCTCGTGCGCAGACACCAGGGTGTTGGTCGATTTGATCAGCTGGTACAGACGCCGCGATAGCTCGGGCTGGATCGATCCGCGCAGCGATGCGAATGAGAATCCCTTTTTGCGGGCGGGTCCTGGCGTGCTGGCCGCGCCGCCCTTGTTGGACCGGATGGAGAGTGAGCGGTTCCTAGATGGATTCTCACATATCAGCCTACCTGTACCTGGCCTTGCTCGTTGTGTAGATGGAGCAGGTAGATGATGGGGGGGGGGGGGGGGCTGGCAGAGGAATTACAGGTATGTCGACCCCAACGATCGACTGCTCCCCTTGCGGCTGAGCTGCGACATCTTCTCGAGCTCCGAGACGCCTTTTGAGTTGCAGCTGAAGAATTGGAAATCCATCTTGACCTACATGATGTGCTCAAGGTAAAGAAGCTATGTTGGATTGATTTGTTCTCTTTTGGTGTGGTGACTGCGAACTAATTAGCTGGCGACTTCCATTCCTTCTGCGCTCTTTCATCTAGATGTAGGCAATTTCCTAATTCGTCTTACCTAAACTTGGGTAACCTCTATACGCCTGCGATGCAATGGCGGAAGGCACAATAAGCTTCATCTCGATCCTACTAGATACCATCTAGCAACGACAAGGAAGTCTTCATCCCACTTACAAGAATACCTTAATCGAGCTCCAGTTTTGTTATGATGTTCCTGCTAGATATCTGATGTTACCTATCCGGGTGGGGCGGATCGAGTCTGTATCGTGTAGATCCGGATATACTCGAACAAGGATTTGCTAGAGGGCAAACAAATAGGCAAGCTAGATCTCTTTACTCGCTCAAGCTATCATATTTATCGAACAAATAGCAAATAAACAGATCTTGATATTAGAAGAATGTTATGTCTTACTTCAACCCCTCCTCTACCATCAGCACACATAATCAGTTACATTCGCACAAGGAAAGATGGACGCGGCTACGGAGGTAGTGTCGAGCCTCGAGACGGAAGATGACGACGAAGCAGAGCTAAGGAACCATCATGATGTCATTTCTCTAGAGCTGGTCTTTCAAGCAAGCCGATCCCCGCTTGGCCCAAGCGCCATAAGGACCTCCCCCCGCTAGTAGTATAATACATGCAGTTGTATCTCCCCCAGTCCCTTTCGAGTTGTTTTATACCCAAAGCCGCTAAGTAGGTACTCATTATTCATATAGACTTAAGAAGCAAAAAGATTAATAGACTCCGATATTAAAATTGCAGTATAGTAAACCCTTTATCCGCCCCGCATCATCGGTTTATGTCTTGTCGAATGTGTATTTCAGTTGGTGTTGGATGGGTTCAGTGAGCCAGCGATACCTTGAGAGGTTGCTTATACGTTGCCACTTTCGCAATGGCGACATCTCTCAGCGGTATCTAGTTTGGCTGGTTCTCTCATAAACTACCGGGGTGCCGCGCCGATAACTGGTCGTGCTCACGCGGGGGCTGTGGTGCGAGTGGTGCGAGTGGTAGCTAGCCCGTGGCGCAGATGAGTGATGATGGTGGTGCTGGGCTTGCCTCACGGGAATGTACTCCTCATGGTAGTAGTACTTGCGCGAGGGCTCGGCACGGAAACACATCTTGTCCTTCGTCGGTCGAGATAGCAGGTGGTCGTTGTAGCTTCTATGAGGCGACTTTAAGTGTCCTTGTGGTAGTATTAACTTATACCAAAGGTTAGAGCTTGTTGAAAGCCTCGTAATAACAACGGCAGGKAGATAGATGGTTCGATTATGCGGCTTAATCGTGTGTGATTTGTCTAGGCCCGGTCCATGAATACCGATAGAATGGAATAGAATCGAGGATTAATGGTCGAAGGGAGCGGGACCTAGATAGGTTATTTATCCCAACTCGTACGATCAAATTCAGCCTTGCTGACCCAAAAAGGTCACGAGGAGGGTAGTTTTCGGTGTAACCGTTGTTGCTTACACTCAAGCTGAAGAACGCATCGTGATCGCCGGCTGCTGGGATGTTCTCAAGATCCTCAAAAGACGATCCTCGCCCACATCCCATCTTTCCATGCTGCAATCCCTGCAATTTATCAACCTGCCGGCAGGAAAAATGAACTTGGTGGCACAAGGACTGCAGAAGCCTCGATTCTTTGCGCCACACACGGCCTATGAGAAGGCATAGCAGCCTAGTAGTTTGGTGAGCGGATAATCGCCAAGAATTCCATATCTCTGGTTATACAACTCAACAAACTTGCAACTTACACGAACGAGATGATCTATACGGGGCGACCTATGATACGAGCTGGGTCCTTGTATTCTTTGCAGCTTGGTGACATGATATCTCATCTAGAACCTCTCGTGTCGAGTACCGGAAGTCTAATTCTTTCGTCTGCTCGATCTCGTGTCTACTGCAAATACCCGCAGTGATACATATATGTACTTAGGTACACAAACCCCCATACCCACCTATGCATTGTGGTAGCATCGTGTTCTATCCCACCTTAGGCATGCTTGCAGATCGGCATGAAATGATGTTTTTTAGCTTGTGATAACATCTTCTTCATTTCTTCTCAAGACTTAATTAATTCTACGGCCTCCAAGAGAGTGTGATGCTATACACGTATACCAGTTCTGCACTTTTGCAGCTCTCTTCCGAAGTCATCTTTAAAAAGCACAGCCTATGATGTGGCGGCTACGTCAGCCTGCAGCTCTGATCGCAGCCAAGTGCCGCCAGGCTAATTTAGCTTCATCATATAGTGCCACCTCGACGTAGGACCCTTGGGAACCCTGATAGAGTCCTAGTCGGCGATGATATCTTGTTCTGTCAAATGAAGGTGTTAAGTGCTCAACTTCGATAAATAGCGATTGGGTGTCACCAATTTAGAGATATCTGGTATAACTCTCGCTTAAATGATCGGAGACGATCTGTTTAACTCGAAAGATTCAGTTCATTTCTGTATTCATTCATGCCAGATCTACGCCCTGGGCTAGTCTAAGAGTTTTCCTAGGATACCATCAAACCTTTTGGAAAACCTGTAATGTACAAGCACTTATGTACTTAGTCCCAAAAAGAACCAAACGCCCTTATTTTGTCGAGAACTTCACATCCACCTTTGAGATAGCCCACATACCAACAAATACCGTCATCATGCTTGAGAATATAATCAATGGTTTGCGAAGGCTAGCCACCAGTGAATAATCGTAAGAGACGATCAGATCGCGGTCCCGGAAGTCGTCCACCAAGTTTCTTGCCTTGATCGTCAACACTGTACGGCCGATGGTATCTAGATACGTTCTTTGCAGATCAACCGTAGATTCCGTAATGGCGGATTCAGGGATCGATGTGTAGAATTTAACGTTTCTACAAAACAGTTAGCAGACGTTTACTAAGAAGGCTCTCGCACTAATACTCACTCAGCACCCTCTGGTAGAAGTACACGGACTTGAATCTGCTCGAATGCGACACCTTCTGGCTGCTTAGGCCCCTCAATGAATGGCACATTCAACAGATAGCTGTCACCAGACTTCTTCCTCAGGAAGGTCTTCGAGTCGGCATTCCAGCCAATTGTGAAGGGATACTTCCAGCCACCAAAAACGGGGTATCGAGGCTTGAGCTCGAGGACGGCCTCCCGCCTGTTAGACCAGAAGCGCGACGTCGAAACGTTGCCAATAGCATCTGTGAAGTACGCATCCTTACTTCCAACTCGGAGAGGGACCTTGAGCTCCTTCAAGGCATAAGATTGAGGGTTGAAATACTGGGACTGGGCCCATTTAACCCTATTGAATTGAGCCGAGAGGTTTGCGCCATGGTTGTAGAGAGTATATCTCTCCTCGAATGCGACATTTCCGCCCCAGTGGCTGACTTCGATGTCCCGCTCATACAGCGATACGTGGGTGACGGGCTTCGTAAACTCGTAGCGTACCTTCGCCGGAGATGTTGCACCAGCTGGGACCTCGGGGAAAGGTCCGTAGGTAAGCTTCGAACCTTGCTTCTGCGGGAATTCCTTTGTCTCGTCGCTACCAGCAATCTTGGTGTAGTCGGGGATGTCAGAGGAAGGCAGCTTGACTTCTGTCTTTTGCTTCAACGTGGGGTAGGCTGACTGGCAATACACCGAGAATTCGTAGACGAGATACTGTTTCTCGGACTGCTGGATCGCGGCGGGCAAGGGCGCGAACGAGTTGAGGTAATAAAATGAGATGCCTAGGGTCTGCTGACCCTTGGCCGGCAAGGGCGCAGGCAGTCGAATGCGATAGTATTGGGTACCACTGATGCTGTATTAGCGACAACGACCTACAACCTAGTAATTGCAGTGCTATTTACCTTAATCTGTCGAATTCAACAGGTTCCACGACAAATCCTGATATACTGGCATCTTTTCTGTCCTTCACCTCGAAGCCACCAATCCTCTCCATCTGATCGCTTGTAAATGGGAGGAAGTATTCATCTTGAGGATCGGGAGACACATTCTCGATTAAGACATTGATGGATTCCTTGGCATAGTTCTTTTCCAGAGAGATGATATGCACGAGATTGACATTCTTGAAGACCTGCGGCGGTTTGAAGGTAGCTGGGAGGGTGACCTTCGACGACGAGGGTCCGGCGACGTTGGGTTCGCCGAGGACCTGAGAGAATAAAGAGAGGCAGGCCGCTGCAACTGCAGTGAACTTCATGGCGAAGGAAGACCAAATGGGCTACTCATGAAAAATGAGTAGCGCCAATGCAAAAGATCAACGTCGTTGTAGTCTTGACTTAGACAGCTACCACAGCTACGTGTGGCTTTCTCCAAAGGTCCAGAGGCCCAGAGGTACCTGGACACCTTTCAAAAGTTACAGCTTACGTTGCCAATGCGCGGCCGACCCGGGATTGAGGAAGCACGTTAATCCGCCTGCAACGCTAGATTGAGCTTGTTCCTTCTTGGTTAGGCCTGCACGGCAGGTACGGCACCCCATATTTTTGATGGAACCGATTGTCTGGACCTGTCGCATTGTCACCTTAATTTGATAAATTGAAAAGCTGTGATTGCTTTAGACTTCCGAAACGTCAATCAATCTTGCAGCTTCGTGAATCTTCTCATGGGGCCATACTAAAATGCTAAAAAAACACAATCACATATTGTCAGGTCATCACATGCGACTACCATAGCCACTATAGCGTATTTTCTAATCCCAACTCAACAAATCACTCAAATCCCTCTACCAGCCTTATCTATCCATGGTACGTAACCACCCCACGATGGCACAACCCTAAGCGGCGAAGGGGCACGACAAACTTTCGATGTTGAATGCGGGGTGACAAGCCTGCAGCAAGCTTCGAATTTCGAACCTCAGCTAAGAGAGGTACATATACATGTACTTACGGAGTTCCATTCTCATGTGTCCGTAGCTGTGTACCTACATATATGTAATCTGCAAAAATGAGTACATCATTTGCAATCCTTCTCCCGTGTTTTAACAGGGCGGATGGGATCTCCGCTAGAGACTGAGCACACCGCCGTTCTGACAAACTCTAGGATAAGCTCCCTTGATAGGTAGAAGGGCCATGTGAAAGAGGATGTGGGAGATTGCTTGGAGTTTCCAGTGATACATGTATGTAATAATCACACTTTGGCATTATGAAATTGTTGGAAGATGACGGAGTTGGGTACACACATGTGCAGCAACGGAGCTATGGAGTACTTACAGTAAGGTAATTTAGTGCGGGACAGGCCCACCAGACCCAGCTAGCCAAGCTTTCAGGACCAATAAAAGTTACCAAGATTGCCAATGAACCAATTGAAGGCAAATTTGTGGGCCGAGGATGGAGGGGCACTGTCGTCAACCTTAATTCCCCTCACCATTCAAAAGACCTGAAGCTCCTGCTTGAGTACCACCCGCTAAGCTATTCTTTTTCATTGCCTCACCTGCMCCTCCCTCCATTATTATGCAAATGTCTGGCTGAGCTGAGTAAGTTTATTATCTCGAGTTGACTCCGAGGCCCTCTCATTTGTCCATGTTCCGAGACAGCCCTGAAAGCCCTCATTATATATGAGCACATGGCACGGCCGGGGTTGTTTGCTTATCAGTTTTCTTCTACTTCCCCTTTCTCTGCTTTATTATACCTTGCTTACACTAATATTGTGGTTTAGACTGCCATACGTATAAATTATCTCCAGTATCTATTGCATACTAGCAAATATCTACCATCAAAATGGTCGGTCTTGGTCCTCGCAAGCCACCGTCCCGAAAGGGTACGTATGACATTGCCTTTATTTCAGATGTAGTCCTGTGTGCTTTTCAAGACCGGATGAAAGAGTTAAGACTTGGGTACTTTGGATTCTGAACTAGGATATCCCTTTTCTTTCTCATTGTGCCTTCCTCGCCCGAGGTTCCATAAACTCAATCACGCGACTTGTTATCCATACCTAGTGCCAAAGGCTTGTGGGCAAGTTGCTCCTTCTACACATGGCAAACACTGGCAAGAAGTTGGAATGGGGCCGTGAAAACTTAGAAGCCTGTTAAGCGAACAAGCACTGGAATGGGTTCCTAGTCTCAAACTGCCCGATCGTACACCCTGCTTGACCTTTACCTCACCCACGGGGTTCTCACACCTTCTCTACACCGAATTATTTTTATTCAAATTCTCTTCGGTCAATCGGCTCCGTATCCCTTTATCAGACAGATATCGTTACTTCAAAATGTCTGGGCAGAGGTCGACTGCGCGTGGTGTTTCAACACGCCTCCACACATATCACCATCACCAACATAGCAACTCGCATGACGGAATCAATGGTTATTAGCATACTTCAAATAGCAAGTATATTGTTAACTAATATGATGTGTTCTAGGATCGATGGCCGATGTGCCAAAGGACCTTCTCGCCGAGATTAAAAAGCTGGAAGATCTATTCACGGTTGATACCGCCAAGCTTAAGCAAATTACGAAGCATTTCGTATCTGAACTTGAGAAAGGTAAGTACATTACCTTACGTTATGAAGGAGAAGATATTGACAGTTTGATAGGTTTGAGTGTAGAAGGTGGTAGCATTGTAAGCTCCAGATTTAACCTTCCAAGAAACGAGCATAGCTAATCAACGAGCTGCGCAGCCTATGAACCCAACTTGGGTTATGGATTTCCCGGATGGATCTGAGACAGGCACTTACTTGGCTTTGGATATGGGTGGCACTAACCTGCGTGTTTGCGAAATTACTTTGACGGATAACAAGTCGGAGTTCGATATCATTCAGTCCAAGTACCGCATGCCCGAGGAACTCAAGACCGGCGACTCCGAAGAGCTTTGGGAATACATTGCCGATTGTCTGAAGCAATTCATAGAAACTCACCATGGTGAAGTTCCCGCGTCGAATGGAAAGATCCCACTCGGTTTCACTTTCTCGTACCCCGCCACCCAGAACTACATTGATGAGGGTATTCTACAGCGATGGACCAAGGGATTCGATATTAGTGGCGTTGAAGGGCACAACGTTGTACCGATGTTGGAATCTGCCTTGGAACAGCAGGTAAGTTTCACTTGGGAGTGTCCCTGACCGAAGACAGCGTTAACAGAGTTCCAGGGTGTTCCCATCAAAGTCTCAGCTCTGATTAATGACACCACTGGTACGCTTATTGCCTCCGCCTACACTGACCCAAAGATGGCCATTGGATGTATCTTTGGAACCGGATGTAATGCGGCGTATATGGAGAACTGTGGCTCTATTCCCAAACTGGCCCACATGAACCTGGACCCGAATTTGCCAATGGCTATCAACTGCGAATGGGGTGCTTTTGACAATGAACACAAAGTTCTCCCGCGAACTCCCTACGATATCATCATCGACAAGGAATCCCCTCGACCAGGTCAGCAAGCTTTCGAGAAATGTATCGCTGGTCTTTACTTGGGCGAAATCTTCCGGTTGATTCTGGTAGATTTGCACGACAACAAGGACGTTCACATCTTCGAAGGACAGGATATCAAACATCTCCGGAAGCCGTATACTCTTGATTCGTCCTTCCTCTCAGCCATCGAAGAGTAAGTGATCAAAGAGCTCCCCTACTCCATTGGTTCTATTATGCTGACATTCCATAGTGACCCATTTGAGAACTTGCAAGAGACTGCAGACCTATTCCAAGAGAAGCTCCATTTGAGCTGTACTCGTCCAGAGCTTGAGCTGATCCGCCGAGCTGCCGAGCTCATTGGCACCCGTGCAGCTCGACTTTCCGCTTGTGGAGTGGCCGCTATATGCACCAAGAAGAACCTTCAGCCCTGCCACGTTGGTGCTGATGGCTCCGTATTCAACAAATACCCGCATTTTAAGGCCCGTGGCGCGCAAGCTCTCCGAGAGATTCTCGACTGGCCGGCTAAGAAGAACCCCAAGGAGGAAGACCCGGTCGAGATCCTTGCCGCCGAAGATGGAAGTGGTGTTGGTGCCGCTGTTATTGCTGCTCTTACGCTCAAGAGAGTGCAGAAGGGCAACCTTGCGGGCATTCTGCATCCTGAAAATTTCAAATAGGTGGTAAAGACGCCTAAAATAAAACGAAGGTTATGTGCAGAGGAAAAAACGGTGTGTCCCCTAGATGGATAGACATAGAGAAGAGCGTCCAAACACATCAGAGAAACAATTGGTGTCTGGCTACGGGACTAGAAATATGTGGTACGGAGTTATCCCATTAGGGTACAGGTCGGAAGTCGGTACTCTGTCACAGGTTAGCTTTCTATAAAAAACAAACGTTGCGAGATTAAATCGTGGATTGACTCACTGTCTAGAGTCCAATAACGCCTCTTGACGCCTTCCCATTCTCCTTCACCTTCCTTCGCCAGGTCTTTCATATCTACGTCCAACTCTTGCCATTCCACATCCAGACCGGCATCACTAAGATGCATTTCGACTACTTGTGTATAAACATCGTAGCAGATTTTTCGATCGGCGCCCAAGCCATTGAAAAAGCCAAACCTGCCTTGCTCTTCTAATAATCCAGGCACGTACTCGGTGAAGAACATACGCAGCTGGCTATAGTCCTCGCCAAACGTATCGAAGTAGATGGCATCATACATCTCGCCCTGCTCCAGTAGCTTGGGGACTATGTCTTGCCACTTTCCACAATGGACCTTGTAAGCGCCCTCACTGGGACCGCTGGCCTCCCATTCCTTGCCGAATTTGGACTCTTGGCTGTTAATGTGTTCGAGGACGGCAGGGTGCGCCTCGATGATGTGGTGTTTGGAGGGATGCGTTTCGGCGAACATGGTGTCTATAATGCCCATACCAAAACCGATATTTAGGATCCTTCGGCCGACTGTTAGACCAGGGAGTAGAGCCTCGACGGACGCGCGCATTATGGATGTTTCCCACGCCACTGTGAAAGGACAGAAATTAGTAAATATTTCAAGTGTTTAAGACCATGTTCTAAAGATCCAGGAGAAGAATATTTTCTTGGATACATACTCATCACACCGTTCTGGGCAGAATCTACGAGCTTCCCATCACTGTAGGTCAAATCTGAGCGCAGGTAGTCCCTGCTGTTGACATCAGGCCCACCAGCGCGCTTCGGCACGAAGGTTTGTTCTGAGTCCACCACGACTTCAACATCTTTTGCTGCGCCGTCGGCTTCAGCACTGCCGTTTGCGTTGTCTTCTTCTTTTCTTTCTTCATCTTGAGCATCGCCATTTTCTTCTTCCTCATCCTCTCCGTCGTCAGACTCAAGCTCCTCATAACCATCCAACAAGCCGAACAGCAGCTCAGCACGCACGCCCGCCTCAACACACAGAGTATATAAACCCTGGAGTCCAAGGCGCGCCGCCACACACCCCGGCGTCTCGTCGTTGTTATCGAGGTTATTCCATATGCCGCCGCTCATGAACAGCTCATGTACCACAGCCTTCGCCTGCTCCTCGACATCGTCATCGGCTAGCGCGCCCTGGTTCGCCGGCGCGCAGGCACGGATCGCAGCATGTAGCGGGCTCTCGCCTGTTGTGGGCTCCTGGACTCTGGCGCCTTCGGGCACGTTTAGGAACGGCTTCAGACCCGCTAGGTCGTGGTGCCAGGCGCGGTGGAGGATCTGAGAGATGGGCTCCGGACACGAGGCCGGGATGCGCGCTTCGATGCTGTCGTCCTTGGCTGCCATGTTGAGCGCGGGCTCCCAACTTCCAAGGTAGCTATGCTGATCCTCCGAATATAGGTAGTGTAGGAAGGCGCCTATAGTGGTGGTGTAGCTCTCGATGGTGGGGTAGCAAAAAAATTCAGGGTACCCGACAGCCAGGTACGGGCACTTCGTAGGTGGGGTTGCGGAATCAATTCCACTGGTACACCGTGGGAGGGACTGTCCGAAACTGTATTTTCTTTGCTCCAGCGGTCATTGGCGCTAAGGCACGATGCTGGAGCCGCTAAAATCCAGGCCCAAGTCTGGATTGATAGAAGGCTGACACGTGCTAGTCGAACCTTAATTGATTGGGCAATGGCAACTGAAGAGTTGAAATCCCTCCGTGACTGGGGAGGTGCAATTAGTGGGGGTCCTCCCTGTACCATGACGCGAGGCTGGTCTCTAGCTGTTTTCCCAAGCTTCACCATTGCTTGATCTGTTGATCGATCGTGCAGCTTTCCAATTGCTGCGCATGTATAGGTGCTACATATCTTTATACTACGCTGTATTTTTCATTACATGCTATACAGTATCTCTCTCATATACCGCAGGCACAATTCCAGGCCGTTGTACAAAACTCTCATTGCTTTTTCTGCCCTTTGTTATTAATAATCGGTTTCCCTTTTCCGCTTCCGTTGCGACCCTGCAGCCACGCGATATAACCAAGTTGATTCTCTGCAGGCATTGGACGGTAGGTAACACCTCTTCTCCCCTCCATTAACCATTTCGTACCTCTTATGTCATGCTGCCACCATCGAATGCTACTCATGTTTCCCCATGCTAATTATTGAAGACTTGACAACAAGGAAGGTCTCCTGGCGCTCGACTCGATACCCCGATAACAACAAGAATTGGCGCGCTCGTCCGGGTTTAATCGTTATGAAGTTTGGCGAGCAGCTGCGCTCTAGCATCATTCGCGAGTACCAATGGTACTACATCGACTACGATGGACTCAAGGCCGAGCTTAAGACGGCCTCCGGGTCGCCCATAGAAGTGGATGAAAACACAACGGGGAGCAAGAAGGGCAAGGCCAAGGCTAAGACCCAGCAAAGGAACAGATGGACCGAAGAAGATGAGCAGCGGTTTATTGCTAGACTCTACGCGGAGCTTGACAAAGTCTACACCAAGACCAAGGTTAAGCAGTCGGAAATCCAACGTCGTATAGCTGTTAGCGAACGAGAGGTCAAGGAGGTTGTGGCTAAGGTTACCGAGCGAGGCCTGACAGAGCAAGGACCTTCCGAGGAAGAGTTTATTCTGCTCGAAGAAGACCTGAGCGATATTATTGCCGAGGTTCATGATCTTGCTAAATATGTCCAATTGAACTATACGGGCTTCTACAAGATCATCAAGAAGCACGATGTTTGTGCCCCTGCCAACTACATCAGCTCCAGAGGATCTAACTCGCGTTACAGAAAATGACCAATTGGCACCTCCGACCCTCCTTCGATGCTGCGCTCAAGAACAAGCCCTTTTATAACGAGGATTTCGACGCCGAAGTTGTGAAACTGTCGAACATGTACAACAACGTTAGGACACGCGGGAATCCCGTAAAGGGCGATAGCGCTGCTGGCGGTACCCAGGGCAGCTTTGTCCGCCAGACGACTAAATACTGGGTGCACCCAGACAATGTTACCGAGTTAAAGCTAATCATCCTGAAGCATCTTCCCGTGCTGGTCTTCAATGCTAGCAAGGAATTTGAACCGCAGGACTCTGCCATCTCTTCAATCTATTATGATAATCCAGAGAAGTGGGATCTATACGAAGGCCGATTGAAAAAGACTGAGGGTGCTGAGGCTATTCGTTTAAGATGGTATGGTGGTATGCAATCCGACACCATCTTCGTGGAGCGGAAAACGCATCGCGAAGACTGGACGGGAGAAAAGTCCGTCAAAGCTCGCTTCTCCATGAAGGAGAAGAATGTCAACGCATACCTAAGGGGTGACCTACTCCCACAAGCCCTCTTCGAAAAGGCTCGAAGAGAGGGKAAGAAACCCGAAAAAGCCATTGCCGAGGACGAGACCCTCGCAAAAGAGGTTCAATATTCGGTCTTGAAGAACGGATATAAGCCCGTCTGCAGATCTTTTTACAACCGAACTGCATTTCAACTTCCGGCTGATGCTCGTGTTCGAATCTCTCTCGATACTGAACTAACAATGATAAGAGAGGACAACTTGGATGGTGTCAAGCGATCCGGTGATAATTGGAGACGAATGGACATTGGTATTGATTACCCATTCTCACAACTGCCGCCAGGAGACGTCGTCCGTTTCCCGTATGCTGTTTTGGAAGTAAAGCTCCAGACTCAGCATGGTCAAGAACCTCCGGAATGGGTTCGCCAACTTATCTCGAGTCACCTTGTGGAGGCTGTTCCTAAGTTCTCCAAGTTCATCCATGGCTGTGCCTCCCTTTTCCCCGACCGGATCAAGTTGCTTCCTTACTGGATGCCGCAGATGGACGTGGACATTCGCAAACCGGTAACACATGACTTCGGCATTCACCGTCCTACGCATTCGCACACGAGCGGCACAAGCTCAGATGACGACGATGATATCGACTCGGATGCCGAAGACACTACTGATACTGGATCCGCGGGAGCTTCCGGCAATGGAAATGGCTTGTCGCGCGGCGCTCACACTCTCGTAATTGGGGACATCGAGGGACAAACTGTCGAGGGCACAGTCACCAACCAAGACTACCCCTTGTACGACTCGGATAACGAGATTGACGAAGAAGATGCGCTTGAGGAAGCAAGGAGAGTTGGCAGATTACCATACTACTCGGCTCTGGCTAAAAAGTATGCGAAGGCGACTGGCCATAAGGCGTTATCTGTCTTGGCAGCTATAGCACCGCGTCCTCGAGCTACGACAGTGCCCCGCAGCAACCGGACTCAGATGTTCTTTGGTGACCAAGATGTTCAGGTGAAGAAGATCAAGGCCCCGAAGGGCAAGAGGATCTACGTGCCGGTTAGAGTCGAACCTAAGGTTTATTTCGCGGCGGAGAGGACCTATCTTAGCTGGGTACGTTATTTTTATCCCGAGTTATTCAGCATTCTCTACTAACCACGTCATTAGCTTGAGTTCTCGATCTACATCGGCACAATCGCCGTTACGTTGCTCAACTTTGGCAGCAAGCCGACCAAACTTTCATTCCTTGTGTCCGGTGTCTTTACTCTTCTAGCTATCATGTCGCTCTGCTACTCAGTTGGTATCTACCTGTACCGAAGCAAGGGTATCCGCGAGCGCAGGATTATCAAATATTATGATAGATTGGGCCCGACTGTTCTATGCACTGCGCTGTTTATCGGGGTCATACTGAACTTTGCGTTCGAGGGCCGCGATAGGCAGTTGTGGTAGATTGGATACTTATCCACAGCCCTTACCTGATACCCTTGGACCCTGGGTATGAAGCCATGGATAAGGAGAAACGGCATCGGCCTTTCCCATCCGGGCTGTTGGTGACAGGTGATGTATAAAATATATTTATATCGGATATCCCGGTGCGATTTACTTGCCTGAATATTGCGTTGTATTACTGAGCGATCTCGAGTTGAGTTGAATTTTATGGAGCAAATAGTTGTATAGATAGCGAAATCAGAGACAAGAGGTTGGCGATTTGCCCGTCGAGTAGATATATTGAATAAGAAATTGGTTGATAAGCGCTGTAGATTGTATATGGTGTATATAGTGTAAAGTGCCTACCTCCTATCGACTATTGCTATTTCTATGCCTTTCCCCTTTTCCCTCAACCACTCCTATCTAAGGTTAAGCTTGACGGTGCTCCATATATAGAGGTATCGAACGTAGTTAATTAAAACACTTGATATGTGCAGTAAAGGGGACGGATAATCATGTGGTTGGTATATATTGTTACAATATATGCCTAGGTCGTCAATGAATCGTCTCTCCGTCACATCATTAAGTGTAAGTACACTACATCCATCCCCTTGATGGTGCCTACCCGTCACTCCATAACTTGATCTCCAAGGATATCGTTGTTTCTCAAGCTCACATAACCCCCCTTTCCCATAACCTCTCAGACCAATCAGAAGCCCAGAGCAGCGTTAAACGCATCAGCGGTCGTGGCGTCCCTGGTGCCCAGGGCCTCGGTGCTGGCCTGCGCGGCCTCGCACGCGGCCACCGCCGCGTCGTTGGCCTCGCACACGTTCGTCAGCTGGTCGCAGATCCGGTTCATGATGATGCTCGGGTTCAGCGCGTCCTGCTGCCCCTTGGCCACCAACGCGTCCGTTGGTAGGAACGTGCCCTCGTCCGCTTTGCGCCCTGGACGCCCGAGCTCGAAGGACATCGTTGGCGTGCATTGGCCGAAGTCGGCCGCGGCGTTGGCGGCGTCGGCATTGTTATTGTCGTTGTTGTTTTGGCGGGCATTGAGGGCGGCGGCGGAGGTGGAGGCGGCGAAGAGGGTGAAGAGGAGTGTCTTGGTCTGCATGGTTGCTGTTGGATAGGATTGGGTGTTTGTCAATGTGTTGAGCGAAGGTATGTACAAGAGAATGGAAAAAGTTCGCAGAACTTGTATAAGTCAAATTCGAGGTCAACTCGTAACGAAAGTAAAAAGTTGGGGAGATGAGATTTGCAGAAAATCATGAATAGATTGGTCGCAAAGTCTTCTTTAAATATGCCATTAGATCAGACACTGCGTTAAGGTTAGGATGGGCGTCCTAGATCGAGATGATGGTATCTCTTGCAGCGCTTCATTGCATGCGCTGTCGATCACACGCCAACCCCAGATGAGACGGGACGAACATCGGACGAAGAACGGTGCTCTGCTTATGGGGGCGTGAATAGCGTCAGGTAAATTTCGCCAAGAACCGGATCTTCTGTGTCAAACGAAGATGAGTTTCAAGATGGTAATCAGGCAAATCTCCAGCTGGGCTGATCCGCGCACAATGATGTTGGCTATCACGGAGAATGAGCAAGTTTAGGCGTTGCGTTTGGTGCCAAGCCGTCTCATGAGCCGTAAGAGCAAAGCAAAGCGCCGTCTAAAGCGCATCTTATAGGGGATGATCAACTGCTCAATTATGAAGCGCTGAGCATGAACATAGTAACTTCTTCATCTCATACTAAAATCGATTGACGTGAGATTGGTTGCGCAACCGTCTCAACCTCGACTATGCCCACACATGGCTAAGAAGTCTATCGTGGCTGGGTTTGATTACCAAAATGAAGAAGGGTTCGTCAATTAAGCCAGAGTTGAAGACGGCCACATTATCTTCGGAGCGGCGGGCCGATTGAGCATGAAGCGTATGTGCTCCAAATGCCGATAGGAGCTCGCTTCTAGAAAGCATCGAGACGAATGGTATCTTTGTTAATATAAAAGGAGAGAAAAATGATCTCTCATCCCTCAATATCGCTACCGCCCTCCAGACACAATTAGAGGTCCAGTGGTCCTCCTAATCGGGGGCGCAAACGAAGCCACTGACGCGCCTGCATCTAGGCCGCCGGACGTCCGTTGGTCTGCGCCTGTGCGGATGGCTTGATTTTCCTCGTCCCTGATCTCCTTGACTCGTGCCGTACACTCCTTAACGACAAACTGTGGACTATTTCCTGGCTTTAGGATGGGTTCAACATCCACAAACTTAGTCGAGGACCTTAAGCTGTTGAACAATTGTGCCATCCGTCCTGGCTTAGCGATGGTTTCCATCTTGCCATAGCCTAATTCGTAGCAGAATAGAATCATGGCGGCGGTCCCTGCTGCTAGGGCTGTCGCTGCGCTGCTTCCGGTGATTGTCTTCCCGTCGCTCTCGAGTATAACTTCGCCGGGGAAGAGGTAGTGTACTTTATCTGTGTCGACAATGTTGAGTGGGTGACCAGTGAGGTCAGCAGCGCCCACGATCTTCAGCTTCGTGGTATCGGATCCAGCTGGGTAGACTTCGACCTCGGAACTACCTAGCTGGCCCTTGTCTTGTGCAGCGCAATACATAATAATGTTGCGGTTTGCCGCGGCCTTGATCTGGGATGCTAGAGCATCGATGTCCGCTTCATTAGAACGGTTACGTTCGATGTTCCACGACATGCTGATTATATCCACATTTTCTCGAATAGCCCACTTGACCGCCTCAGCTGCATCTTTGGCTGTAAATTGCGGATGTGGGAGATCTGGATCTTTCCAGCCGTCCAGCTTGGCTACGTAGAGCTGAGCGAATGGGCAAGCGTGACAGATGAGTTTCGCCATTTGTGTTCCATGGCCTCGAGTGGAGGCGTAGAACGGTTCAGAGTTTGACTTCGGCTCGTCGGGAGGCCAGCCATGCGCGATTCTCTGTCCTAAGAACTCGCTCTCGGGGTTAACACCATCGTCGATGATGGCGACCCTGGGCTTACGGTGTGAATAATTAACACCAAGCTCTGTGCGGAGCTCCGCTGCGAAATCCCTGATATTGTTCATCCATTGGTGGCGACTGTAGTGATTACCTGTTAGTGGCAATGTTATAAAGTCTACGATTGGTATAGAGTGGTAGACATACTCTTGCGCCCTAATGTCGAAACTATTCTCCAGACGAAGATGAGGCCGCGCTTTTGGGGGCTTCTCGACTGATTCTATAACCTTTATGCTCGATGGATTGAGGCCATTTATCGGCTTTCCTAGACGTTCTTTAAAGTTACGAATATTCTCTTCATTGCGTTTATAACTTTCCAATCCCTTCCTAGCATTTATGTGAACCTGGTTCAACTTGTAGTGGAATGTTAGCACTTTTCATGTTAGAGCAACAGGGGCATTACCTTGGGCAAGCTTCGGAGACCGCTGCTATCAGACCAAGACCAAAGAACTAAAAGCAAGACGGGCTGGTGAGTTTACTATTTCAGGTATATCGGGGAATCGGGGATCAACATACCGGCATTGCTTCCGCTAGAGTGAAGCCACAAATGTACCACATTCGGCGCCTTCTTTCGAATAGTATCAACGCACATGTCGGCTTTGTTCCAGTCCAAATAGCGAACATCGAACCCATCGAGACATGCCTCAATGGTTTCATCACTGCAGTTCCGATTTGGGTTGTCTTTAACCACTAGTTTGACTATTTGCTTGACGTTTTTCTTTCGTAACCATTTAAATGTAGCACATAGAGCTTTAGAGTCTTCTCCCCAAGTTTCTAGCTCGTCTTCAGCCACCGAATCAGTTTCTTCAGTTGGCATTGGCCGTATGTCAAGCTCGACATAGGCAAGCATCTTACCAAACTCGAGAAACTCGTGGTCTTCCGGAGTATGGTCTGAAAGGCGAAGCTGTGGTCGAAAGACCGTCCGAACCTTCGAGTCGGCGCTCCGGTTTCCGAAAAGACACTTGCAGGCCTTCTCAAAGCTTCCCTGGGTGAACGCCATCTCCCGAAGGTAGTCCTCGATCCTGGTCTTTTCTGCCAGCTTGTCGGATCTTGGTAGAGGCAGATGGGATTTGGCAATTTTGGGGCCTGGTTTGACGGTGCGGCCTTTACGCGCGGTGTCAGGACTTTCGGACTTGGGATTCTTTGACCGCTTACTCTCCTCGTGAGAGACTACGGCCCCTGATTTCATGTCCGATTTTGGCCTCTCGGTCTTGCCAATTATCGGGCCCTTAGTGCTGTTAGTTTTCGGGTTCTTGGGTGATTGTTCTTGGTTGGCGCCCGTGGGCTTTGGCTTTGCCAGCTCGAGCGTTGCTCTGACCTCCTGGCGGGTTGCCAAATGGTAGACGTAGGGAGATTGCCCAAGGGCATTGAGAGTTGCAAGAGACTCTGCATCTTTCTGAACTAGAGATTCAACAATCGTACGAAGCCTAATGCTACTGCTCTCGAGCTTCTTCTCAGCTTCCCGACACCTTCGACATTTCGGGATCTTCTCTGGTGGACATGTCGCAGCCTCTGTAATATAGCGGGAATAGTGGACGGCGTCGTGCAGTGGAGKATTCCCGGCGCCCTCCCGTACTTTCTGGCTTCGCTGCTGGCGAAACGTCACGACGTGGGCCTTGTTAATCAAGTACGGGACCACGTCCAGATTCTCTTTAATCGCAACATGCAGGCAGGTCTCGCCGTTCTCGTTCTGGAGCGATATGGCCTTTGCAGCGACATCCGGAGCTAACTCGCACATTAATTGCGTGAGGCGCTCTTCTTTTCGCTTAACCGCCACATGCAGCGGGGTCTCAAGCGGTCCTTTCGTCTGATATGCCAGGTCTTCGGGCGCTTCTTCTAAGGCCAACTTGACAATGAAATTCATCGCATCGTGGCTCTCATGGAAGATTAGGAAGTTGAGCACGATGAAGTGGAGTAACGTTGGCTCTTCTACATTTTTATCGTCTTTGAGGCACAGGCGCACTCGAGCGCGATATCTTTTCAGAACATCCGCGTCGTCAAATTTGGCCTCTTTGCTGACGTCCGTGAGGAGCTTGGTGCGTTCAGTCCGGATATCGATAGTGTTCGACTCTCCAACAATAAAATCCGGCTCACCATCGTCTATCTCTTCGTCATCATCGTCTTCATCTTCTGAGTCGGATTCGTCGTAGTCGTCATCATCCTCTGAGCCATGGGCATTATCTAATTCGGCTTCGGAAAATGGGATAAAGATCCTATCTCTAGTATTTGAAGGGTTATTTATCATAGTAAAGTCTTCAGGCGCAGACCTAGTAGATTCATCTTGACCGTCCATGATGCTAGAAGTTGTTTGGACCCGGAGTTTACACTAGCATTCTTATGTCTTTTACATCGCAAATAGCCGAACCAGTTGTGCCCGAAGTGCGAGTAGTGATGGGAATTAACTTGTGAGTTTATTTCTAGACCACGAGTTTACAAGGAGGGAGGCGGCTGAACTACTGAACCCACTACTCTACATACTCCTTCTCATCGCCTCCTGCTCGGTGATAATCCTTGGCTCTTCGTGACAGTGTAGGATTAATAATGCATTAGGTGGTGAGACGGACAAGGGTTGGGGGGCTAAGATGCCCAGGGTCGCACCTCGTTTGCAGCAGGCTACTCCAAATTGAGTAGGTCTCGTCGCTGGAGACCCAATTTCTGCAGCAAACAAGAGTTGGGGGCCAAAAGACAAGTACCTGAGCTGCCTAATCGTGCATATTATGTACCTAGGTAGCTAGGGCTGAATAAAGTCTGACAACTCAAAGCCCAGATAGAGGTACTCTAGCGGAACAAAGTTAGCAGGTCAAGTTGATCGTAGTTGATATTAGAATCTTCACCTTGAGCTATTTAGAGCTTCGAGTCCAGCTTCACGGTGCCAACCCTCGAATGATCTCTGAGTCCTTCCTTCACTGAGAACCCAGGCCTTCGGAGCTATGGTCTTGTTTTCGACCGCAAAATAGGTCCTGTTCCCCCAGCTCAGGATAGGCGTATGGATAAGTTCAGTACTTCACTTCTAGTACCAAAACTCTACACGAGCCATCGCTTATGACGCTCTATTGCTCACCTAATCGCTTCATTATATGAAAGAGTGCGAGTATGGAGAATCTGAGTGAGGAAGTAGGGCTTGTTGCCAACACCGAACTAGAGCTCGGGTCCAAAGAGAACCAAAATGTCGTTGCAGAAGAGCAGGCGGACGTTAGCGGCGCTGAGGACGAGTTGGGTTCCCAGGCTGGAAGTGAGGCTTCGCAGGAGAGCCCTGCGCCAACTCCAACCCTTCCGAAACCAAATATCTTAATGATATGCCTCCCGAGTCTTAGTAGCGATTATCCTGTGGTGCATACCAACCCTCGGTTGGAATTAAATGCACATGTCGCAACCTTTCTATTCAGACCAGAGAGGTTCCTTGGCGAGAAAGGGTCGATAGACAACGTGGACGACATAGTGGATGAATTACTAGACTTCATCCTAGCATTCCCAGACACTATTAAACTAAATGTATGTCTTCATCCCCAGGCTGATAGACAATATTCGTCTCATCTAATCATATTATCTAGGACCTGTCTCGCCTTTCCCTTGGATTCATAGCTGCTGATCTCGGCGGAATGTTCGTGAAGATGGTTCGTACGACTCTTGATGCGTTGCTCTGATTTTAAAGCTCTTCTAACGGCCGCTCATAGGCTCTACTACGGGCCTTAACGCACGCTAAATATCGCCAAATATATGACAGAACTTCAGTCCTTGTAAGCTATTTTCACGAAACCCCATGACGTTATACTAGGTAGATCCTAATAGTCTCATACAGTTTTTCTTCGGAACTCCTCACCATAGTTCTGAGGTATCTTCTTGGGATGCGACGGTGTTTAGAATCATCGAAGACGCATACCGCGGATTAAGGGGCTCTTGGTTTCCGGATCGCATACAACAGTTATCGCGTCATCTCGAGCGGCTCCGGCTAGACTTCGACAATATCTCAGATGAATTCAGGATTATCAATTATTTTCAAGACATGCCTGAGTCTAGTTCTGAGTTCCTGGTTAGTTAAGTACCCCTTCCTAGAGAGTTATGGTCGCTAAATAATTAGCCAGACTGTTCACAAGTCTTGCACAGAGCTTCCCGGATTTAATGTTACGAACGTAGGAGTTAACCTCACGCATTACGAACTCCACTGCTTCGTGCACCACTCTCCTGGAGAAGACTTCATAATAGACCGGGTTTCAGATACCCTGATGTGTGAGTTTCTTGTTCTAAGGTCTTTTTGTAGTTGCTCACATCAGTTAAGATTCGAATGAGGCTCTTGCGGAATTAATCACATGGTTATCCCTTGAATCAGACGGGATTGAGACATATTTCCAGAAACCGGGATACCTTGGTAATTTCGCAGATCACATTGTTCGCTCGGAAGAGTTGAGCCCTTCCGTTTACAACGACCAGATACATATTATCTCACTAGAACTCGAAGCTGAGGTTGACGGGAAACAGTTCCTCCCCTGCTTCCGCGATGCGATCCGTGGCGCTTTACCGTCATATCCTAGTTGTGTAATTGCTTGTACCCCGATCACCACTATTCAGCCTAGTTCCTTGACTGAAGTAGGATTATTATCGTCCTGTCTCGTCCAAATTCTAAAGCAGCACCCCAAATCATATCAGGCGCTAGAGGTCATCGCTGAACGGGTACTCTATGCTTTGCAAATTCCAGATACAGAAGAGAAAGTTCAAGCTTGCTGGGAGTGGTTGAGATTAATTTTCGCTGATACATCTAGTTGTCAGGGGTTCTGGCTCATCCACACGACGGGCGCCCCTGAAGAGCGTCAGCTTCTCCGGGAACTAGCAAAGAAATTGCAATTTCTCAAAGAGCTGGATGAGACCTCTTGGAAAGTCATCATTATCAGTAACCCGGCGGACAATGTCGACTTCCCACTGTCAAAGATATCCTCAAGAGTCAAACTGGGACAAGATGCCCTAAAATCATCTGTTGAGAAGGACATCAAATCTCAATTAGATGACATTATACGCCTCAGGCCATCAGTTTCGAAAGTTAAGGAGCGGGCCTTGCAATTATTTAACAAGCAACCATCGAACCACAATTTGATGAACATCTACATGGACATATTATCTTTCGCCCACCCACCGGTCCCAGCTATCTTAGCTAATCTCGTCGACTCCTTTTCGTCGACGGAGATGGCATTTCGCGCAATATTTGAGCAGGTCCCAAAGCATTTTCGAGCATGGGTACGTAACGTACTTGGATTTGTATGCTTTTCGTTTAGGCCAATGACCTTCAATGAGCTTGCGGTGGCTGTGGCTGCAGTAGATTGTCAAAATTTTGGTCAACTTGTGCAGAACCTCGACGACCAGATCGGCTTACAACTCCAAGAACTGCTTCCAGGGATTGTGCGAGTCGAGTCTAAGAGGATATACGCGGCCCACGATGATGTCAAGTCTTTCCTTCAGCGAAGTCCAGATGATGCCTGGTATCATCTCGGCGATTGCCACATGAAAATTGCGGTGACTTCCTATAATTACCTCTCCCTTCTCCTGGACAAATTCGGTGACGTGGAATCATCCCCGATGAGTACTATTGTAAACTGGACATACAATGCAAGAGCCCTGCCTGGACACTTTCGAGATACTCGAATCGGGGATCCAAGCCTCAGATTTACTGAATACGCTGCTATGTATTGGTACGAGCATTCTCGATCCGCTAGGAGAGACGAAGATACAATGCAGCAGTCTATGCCTTGGCTGACTGAACCACGCCGCTTGAAAGACATCCTCAAACTATGGCATGATAGTAGATCACTACGAAAGTCAGATTTCCGTGCTCCTCAAGATTTCATGCCTCTTGATTTAAGAGAAAGACTCAATCTGACCGAGCTGGATGCATTCGAGATGACGGTACAACTGGTCGGCGGCCAACCAAGTCGCGCATGCATCGATCTATTCTATCCCCTTACCAACTCAGCAGACAGAAAACCCCCTGATTGGATTTCTTCCAATTTTCGGGCACCCTTTTTGACGGATGTCGTTAGACGCTACCCGCAAGCATTCGATGGGCTGTTCCAGTACTACAAGGATATAATGTTTAGCTACTTCCTCCCCGGTATATTCGCGTCTATCATCAAAATCAACAATCCTCCCCTGTTACTTGACGTCCTCGGGAAAATCAGCGAGCAGACCGACCTTACAACATTGACACGAGCGGCGTTAGGATACGCCGCTCATTGCGGCTTCGTTGACATGGCAAAGATACTGTTGGGTTATCAGTCAACTCCACTCGGAGCTTGCAAAAATGGGTTTATGACATTACTGTGCATTGCTGTCACAACTGGCAGCGTGGAGATAGTCCAGCTACTTCTAAATGCTGGCGCTGATGTTAACGTAGGGGGCATAGGGGGATACCCAAACTACCAGGGCACTCCACTCCACGTAGCTTGTCAATTCGGTTTCATAGAGGTCGTTCGGTTGCTTCTCAATGCTGGAGCGGACGTCAACCTGGGTTCTACTGACGGAACAACTCCACTACATCTCGCAAGCTCGCATGGTTTTCCTTCCATCTGCGAGCTGCTAGTTGAGCATGGGGCGGATTTCGTGCTAGATGCAAAGGGAAATACGCCACTACATATTGCAACGAGATTTTCCAGGCGGCCGCGGTACAGAAAGACGGCCATGACGCTCATTGAAGGCCTCAAAAAGCGGTTTCCTTCCTACAAAGATAGCAACAGTTCGGACGCTAAACAAATGCGCGCCATCGTCAATATGCAGGGTGCTCCCAAGCAAAAAACCGCTCTAATCTATGCGGCCGTGACCGACGATGTGGACTTAGCAAAATCCCTAATAGAACTTGGGGCGGATTTACACCTTACCGAGGATGATGGCTATGATGCTTTATGCCGAGCTACGATGATGGGAAACTTAGACATGGTTCGTTTCTTGCTGGATAGTGGCTCGAATGTCGATTACGCCCGCCCCGATGGCAGACAACCCCTGCACGATGCTTGCGCCTGGGGTATGCAAAAGCTGATCGAAGAATTGCTCGAGAGAGGCGCGCCTGTTGACCAACCTGACGAAGACAAGGTGCCTCCTATTGCAGTGGCAGCTACATGGGGCTTAAACCGCATAGTAAAACAAATGATCCCGCTCTCTTCCAAAGAGAGTGTATCTCACTCCTTAATCCACGCAGCACGATACGGTTACTACGATATTATAATTATGCTGCTTGATGCTGGAGCTGACATCAACTTTCAAGATGACTACGGCAATACGGCGCTGCAGTTTTCTTGCTGGAACTATCATTCCAGAGTGACGCAGCTTCTCCTTTCAAGGATTCCAGACGTTAATCGTGGCGACAATGATAATTTCACTGCCCTTACAGACGCAGCTAGAAGAGGCTCGGTCGAATGCGTGAAACTACTTCTTGATGCCGGCGCCGATATGGAGATAGAAAGCGCATCTGGCAAGAGACCATGCAAGTATACTTCGATGCTTCTAAATCGGCCCCTTTTCTATCTCAAGCTTTCCCATAATAGGCTTCCTAGCTACAAGTAACTCCCTGTACCTCCATGAGAAGTTTCACTGACTATTAACGTCCTAGTAATACGTGCGGCAATAGCCAGTGATGAGTGTTTCCGCATTCTCCTCGAGCGGGGGGCACAGACAGTCCTGCCACCCGATTTCGAGCGGCCGGGAACTGGCATATTCAAGAATGGACTATCTTTCCTCGCCGGACTAGCTAACGACTGCTCGGTTGGCTCGGTTAAAATCTATCTGGAGCACCTAAAGCCCCGAATAAGTGAGGATGCATTCTTCGCCGAAATCAACGAGGCTCTCGCCGCCGCTGCATACGGCCCACAACTCGATACTATGAAACGTTTACTCGAGTATGACGCAGACCCCAACGTCATCATACCGAAATTCGACTCGAAGTATGGTTCGGGTATTGGCATCGCCATTGCCTACGACAGTCTAGATGCTGTACAGCTCCTCTTGGATAATAAGAACAAGCCCGTCGACCTCAACAAAGTGGACGACTACCGCGACACACCTCTCCACATCGCGTTAGACTGGTGCGTAGTGAGGGTGCAGGAGAAGATGATAGACTTACTCCTCGCGCATGGGGCCGATCCTACCATCTCAAGCGGCACCTACGGTACAATTCTAAACGCAACATGCGAGACCACGGACGAGGACGTCTTTAAGAAAGTATTGAGCCTGCCCGGGGTTTCTAAAGATATCCCAGATGATTTGGGACGGCTTCCCCTCCATCTAGCAGCATTACGGAGATTCGACGTGGGCCGGGTTAGATCGCTGGTCACGGAAAAGACCACCTTCAGGACCGTGGACAAGCAGGGAAGAAACGCCCTTCACTACGCCGCGTCCGGTGGCTGGGAGGACACAGTGGACGCCATCCTGAAGGATTGTCCCGACTTAATCAACGTCCCCGACCGCGACGGGTGGACGCCGCTGCATTGGGCGTGCCGGCATACCGGGTACGCCTTTTCTGAATTTCTACTTGCCCGTGGAGCGGATGCGAAAGCAAAAACGCACGATAGATGGACGCCCCGACACGTTGCGTTATACCACGGGATGCTGAGTAGTGATTTCGAAACTCTACTAGATGATTATGGTGACTCGAGCGATGGTGAAGGGTTGCCTAGTGAGGCCGCGGAGAGGGTCACCGATGATACCTGCGATTCGTGCTTCGCTGTAAGTTACCGGACCGCCTTTTTCCCGTTGGGAGTAGAGTTGGTATGCTAACGTACTTATTTACTCGCAGCCTATTGTTGGGACGGGATATCGCTGTGGTACTTGTCCCAAGTATTGGTTCTGCTTCAAGTGTTACTGGATCGCGGAAGAGACACATCCAAAGGGGCATGTGTTCCAGAGGTTCGACCAAGAAACACACGACATGGCGACACCGCCGGCTAGTGAACCTGATGCTAGTAGTTGAGATATGAAATAGGCAACGAAGGGGAGAGATTGCGATATTTTGGTTTCTGATACATAAGCCCGGCACTAAGGTAAAGGGGCTGGGGGAGTTAAGATGAAAAGTCCTAGATAGTTTATTTCTGAACAGATCAAAAGCGAGGCCTTTCAAAAATTGGCTAGGAAATCATGGAATTGGCCCCAAGAAAGTTGAAATGATCATTCAGTCGTATATACGTAAGGTGAAGCTCGAACGACATTCATATGTGCCATGAGATCTCAGTCTACAAACCCCATCATCAATCCGAGTCCGTCTCAGCTTTCTCGCCACCATCACATCCACTCTCAATCGAGCACTCATCAGCCAGTGCCACCGAAGCCAGATTATCCAGAGGGTACCTATCCGTCGTAGGCGGCGTCTTGGGATCAAAAACAACGGCGTCATCCAGCGGTATACGGCCCATAATCTTCCTCACCCTCTCCCCCGCATCCGCGAACACAGACGCATGCGCGCGCACATTCACCGTCGCGAGGAACAACCCGTCGTCTTCCGCCCGCCGTTCAAGCAGCACCGCGACGCGCAGGAACCGCGGCACTCCGCTCTTCTGCGACGCGTTCTCTCGCAGCGTGAACCGCGCCGCGTTCGGCTTCCCCGCCGACCGGTTCACAAACGCCTCCACGCCCTCCACTACCATGCTGTCGCCCCGCGTCACCTCGTCGCTGATCTCGTAGCTGTAGCTCGCGCCCGCGCTGGCCACGGGGTCCATGCCCGCCTCCGCGGATACCTCGAAGCCGTGCTTGCGCCCCGCCTTGTGCGTCGTCTGCAGCAGGCTCTTGTGCCCGCGCGGCGCTATCCCCTTGACCTGCGGATCCCACCTTGCGAGATCGTGGGCGCGCGCGCGGGGCCGGCCCTCGGTGCCGTGCGCCGCGAATACGATCTCGATTTGCACCTCGCGGTAGCGGCGGCGCGAGGGCTTCTGGCCCAGCGCCGCGAACTCGAAGATGGCGAGCGTGCAGGGGGCGTCGGAGTCCTGCGCGGCGGCGCGGCCGTGTACCACGTCGGCTAGCCTGCCGAGGACCCGGAGCGCGTCGTTGCGGTCGTAGCCCGTGATGTACTCGCGCTGTTTCTCGCCCGGCTCGTTTTGCAGCCGGAAGTGCGCCGACTCCTCGTTTGTGTCCGCGAGGATTATCTCGAAGGGCTCGTAGTCCATTCTTTTTCCTCTTCTACCTGTAGGACTTGAACGGCTAATAGAAGTACTAAGACCTGTGAACACAACTGGAGCTTTCTGGTAAATTAAGCTAATGATGCTTAAGTTGATCCAAAACTAATCACTAATATGTGATTATTTGGATTGCCATCTAAGATATTTCGTAGTCTTTTACAGCGGTTGATTAATAATCAATATATTTGAAGCACACGAAGCTATTCAGCCCCATATATGGGGCTATCAATTGACTCATTTTTGTTGTGGATGACTCCCTGGCATTGTCCTGAGCTGAAGAATCCTTGCCGAAAGCTAGAAGTCGAGATCCTTCACCGGGGTCCATTGAACTAGTTGAGGTTTAGCTACCGAGAGGGTGGTGTACATAACGCCCGACGAACCGGGAGGCATACGTAAACGGTTAGGCGGCAAGGTCGGATATGAATATCGGGCACTGTTATAAAGCGTCTATAAGAGGTACTATAAATATCCCAGCGCAGCATTCGTGCTAGGCATGAATATAGTAAAGACCGGATCTTCAATCAGATCTATTGAAGGCGAATCCAACATAGATTGAATCGAAGCTTTTTCAACATATATACAGCTAATCAACACGTTTCCTTCGGTATCAAACCCCCAAATCTGTAGTGCTGAAGGATATAAGTAGGTACCTAACATATAAGTGGCGGTAATAATTGCTGTCGTCACCAACTTTGCCCGGCTGATATGTCGCCCCCAATCACAAGAGGAAGGATTTAAATGCTGCCTAGGTAGGTTTAAAGCAAACACGTTACCAGACCAATAAGGAGACCATCGCTCCCCTATTCGCCGCCACCGCCGTGAAGGGCGGATACACAGCAAGGTGAAAGAAAAAACCCCCGCTAAAATACACATAAATCACCATCAAGTCGTTAAAACTACGGCTCATTATAAAGTAGTTCGTTATAGCATACGAGGGGTGTCCCCTTAAACCCCGTAGCACGAATAAGCGATGTGCTAGAAAGTGTTATTCCCTTTGTATTGGCCTTTGCCTATGTACTGAAGTCGACTTAATCTACATATCCATACTTCTTCTGCCAAGCAACTGACCTTTGCTTCTCTGCCCCCCTACAAGACATTACTGCCCCAACACGAGAACCTTTTTCGCCAGACCAAGAAAATACCGCGAACCAATGTGAGGCTGGCTGCTGCTGTATGACAGAAAACGGCACTATCATATTTCAAACGCGGCGAGGCTTGCGATGCGCTCCCCGAGGAGAGTCAAATAATAGAACTGTTCCAATGCTAATCGTGTGAAGGGCGGGTGCCAGATGCCGTCTCCTGACGACGAGTCCAATAATCAGATGAATATTCAATGATCCCACAAAACGTGAATAAGCTCGTACGGAGATGTAATGATCAGCGACACTCCGCTATGTCAATTACATAGATTCCCCAAAGTGGTCTTCAAGTTCTAGTCGGACTCGGGGACTCTTGGTCTGAGTCTCAACATCGCCGTCAAGCGCTTTGCCACCAGCAGGCGTGAAGTGGCGGGTGCGTTTGAGGCCCTTTTCAGATCCGCTTATGACACGGGCATCTGGGTTCACGTCGCCGCCTGTATGAGAGTCCATAATTGGGTGCGCAAACCCGTTAGCAACATTAGTTAGGTCGTTACCGAAGTCTCCTGCTGATGTGGATCGACGCGAGAACACTCCTGAGAACGTGCTCTGGCTAGGAGGAGAGTTGTTCGCACTGGCGTCTTGGTTTTCCTTGTCAATGTTGCCGAAGGACGACTGTGATACCTTCCGCATCTCGACGTGGTCGATGGTTGATGCACTGTCAATTGGAGGGTCTTGGTGAAGACGGTTCTCCTTTCGTGACTTCACTTCAGGGACCGGTGGGGCAATGCTTCCCGTCTGGATAGGAAGGGGGTGTGGCTGGKTCAGCAGCGAATGGGTGAGAGACGTTGCGAGTTCAGATGAGAAATTGGCGTGGTTAGGGTTGAAAAATTCATTCATTGACGTGCCTGTTGTGCATCACTTGTCAGCTTCTCCCACAACACCACCATTCTGGTAAATATGACAGGGTTGGGATGGCAAGCCGACATACTTCCAGGAGTACCAATCTTGCTCATGTCGATGTTGAGGTCGTCAATGAAGTTTGATCCAACCATAGTCGTCGGGGTATTTGTCGGTGCCTTGGGATCATGAATATTGGTTTCCATGTCTCCAAGATGGGGTGTTGTAAGGTTTAGAAACTGATGATCCGTCATGCCGTGGGCATTGGTCGAATCGCCCAACCCGTAATCAGGCATGCTCACATCGGAGTGTGACATCTTGCTGATTCCAGTAGCCCTACGGTTGGAAGCAGGGTTGTAGTTAGACTTGCCATTGATAGTGACTTGATTACATCCAATAGGCCCGAAGTTATTGTTTGTCCAGTCAAAGCAAGCAGTCGCATCAGACTTCTGTGTGAAGAAGGGATCTGCCCAGGCGGAGCTAGATCCTACTCCGCTACGCTGCAACAATGCCTCAGTATTAGGCATAGAGCCAAGCAAATTGGCGGTGTTGGATTGTGTCAATCCCGGTGGACCAGAGGTGTATACTGACGAAGTAGATGAGCCTTTCATATAACTCGTTGTTCGACGACGAGGGGAATGGAGGTGAGCCTCCGCACCATCTTCGTGTTGTTTCGACGGCACTGGCATAGTAGGGTTGAAAGGAGTGCGCCGCCACATGCCAGGATTTGGCCAAGCGATTCCGGAACTCTCGAGGATGTCTACCATGCATTTATGTTAGTATCGGGCATCGTAATGCGTTGAGAGGAGTTAGTTGGTTCTCTACCAAGCGGAGCATGTTGGAACGAGAACGCAACAATGTTCTTGACTCGTTCGATCGGAAGAGTCAAGGAATCCCTCGGAAAGCCCTCGCTAATCACGATTTTAATCCGCCCGACTTCGTCTGCGGGGCTCCAGTAATTCTGCCGGAGCACTTCACTGCGGAACGGGGGGAATCTGAGGGTTTCGAGGTCTCCGTTTTTGGTGAATTCTGTTGACTGTAAGCTACTGGAGTTCTATCAACGGCGTAGGCAGCTCACCAAAACTATGGTTGATCAACTGAGGCCATGGTCCGGTGCGGTTAAACGAGGATGAACTGGGGGGATCAGTCTTGTTAGGGCCAGGCCTGAGCTTGAGATGTCACGGGCTGGAAGCATACGCAACTAAACGACCATCGATGAAGACTCGTGCATCGAACTTGACTGCTTCGGGATGTTTGCTGTAGTTCCTTGTGAACTGGCTGATATCGGGTGTCTTCCAAGAGTGGAGCGAGATGTTAAATTGAGTACTTGGGGACAGTCCTGGGATGAAACAGGTCATGGTCGGCAAGCCATATGATCCGTGAGTGAACGCGAATTCTGAATAAGTCTAAGTCAGTCCTTCGTCAAATAGATCTGGAATGGAGCAAGACGCCAACAACTCGCTTGTTCCCAGAGGCCTGCTGTAGAATTCAAACGGGATATCACTAGGAAATGCCTACTCACCATTGTCATGGACTACATGGCAGTTGGTCTTGAATTCCTTCAAGGGAATTTTGGAGTCCCTTGGGAATAGTAACACATCCCAGTCCTCGAAACGCATCTTCCACTGTCAATGATGATGTTGGGCGGAGAAGTAAAGAAAGCTGGAAGGATATCTGGTGGATACGGTGAACAAAACTTAAGCAGAGCCAGTCCTCTAGAACGAGGTATCATCAGGGAATATGAAGTTGGCGATGCTTGGTGATGTGAATTGGGGAGGTTGGATATTCTGAGGATTGGAGAAGAGCTGGATCGTGGCAGTTCTCGAATTCCATGTGAAGAATCCATTTGCTACTAGTTGTAGCCTCCCGATCACGGCCGGCTCCATCGCGAGTTCCCATCTTCATCGGCAAATTTCCATGTGCTGAAGGTACATGCCTCGCAACCGATTGCCTCCACTGGCTGGAGTGGGCCTCAACCTTTTGCCCGGGTATATGTCGCCGTACGCAAATGCTTCAAATATTCGTAAGTATAGCTGGCGGGAGCACTCACATAGATAAAGCAGGGAAACCTTAACATGTCATTGTGCATTAGAGAATCACACTTTTCAGAAGTGATAAAGCTAAGATTCGAAGAGTTGGAGGTCACAATCGTTACAAAGCTGGTTTTTCCCATTCAAGGACTCCTGGGAACGATGGGTAGGCACGACGATCCTAGTCCGTATTGACACGGTAGGTCCAATTGTACAAATGGGATAAGTTGAACTATTTGCTGTACATGGGTCTTCTGGGTCTGCTTAGTCTTCTTCTTCTATTTCCTCAACCTGGTATGGCTCTGGGTCACCAGGGGCTCTTGCCTAGAAGTATCGTCAATATCACAGTCGTGCTTATGTGCCAGCTCTGTCTTGTTAACTTACCCTCAAAGCACCAGGACCACCTAGTTCTCGCTCCAAACCACCTTCGAATTCCCGTGGGAAAGACGGCTTGTCAGGGTATAGCCGTCCAACCACCCAGCATACTCCTACGAAGGTAGCAATGAATGCGCCAATTTGCAGCAATCCTTTGCCGGGAGAGATCCAGGTGTACTCGTACGGAGAGAACATGCCTAGGATGTCATGGTCTTCGTGAACAGGTTCGCCATAGTTACGTCGCTCCTGCTTGTCCCACCAGTCCGCGTACGGATCACGGAATTGTCGCTTGATTCGCGGGGGATTGATGTAGCCACCGTTCTGTATCCATCAGCTTCCGGCACACCACCAACAAATATCCAGGTTACCACTGACCATTTCCGGGTCTTCCGCATCTGTGAGTTGTTTCCTATCTGGGTATTTTTCATCGATGACGGACTGGTCGTTGAGCGATGGTGGAAGGAATGTGCGCTGCTGGACGATGGGTAGTCTTCGCGCCGCCAGCGATGCGGATCGGAGAGCCGAGGCCCTCGCGATTCGTTGGGGAAGCATCTAGAGAGCCTATGTTAGCGATGTATAGATAKATAGGGTGCAGCTTAAGTCAATTGGGACATACTGTAGGCCAGCCAGATACCTCAATGCTATGGAATTGTGTCTTGCTCGAGGTACCTTCAAGTCCGTGGACTGGATGTGGAGAGCTACATGGATCTTGATGGTTGACCACTGACGACTGAGGCTTAGTAATATTCCTGCCTGAGATTTACGGCTAACGGCTACCTAGGKACTACCTAAATGGCTACGCGCCTTCGTCTAATTGACCTCATGCCTCATATCCCAGAGATTACGTAAAGTGGAACATGGGGGAACACTGCACAGACCACCCCTCTTCCCTTACTTTTGAGCAACTCGGACCAAGCTTGCTATTCCTGTCCAAGGCAAGGCGGAGACCCGACGAAATTTTTGAATCATCATCAAATTGCTAATGAACGACAATTCTGGCATAGAATTCATCACAGTTATCGCGTGAATGCCTTGTGCACGCCCAAACTTCGTCATGATATTCTCTTACTAATTCTCTACCTCTAGACGTACTTTTCATCACGTCAAATGTCAATTTCATCGAGACCCGCGTCTTTCTCTCCTCCCAACGCCCCTGGACAGCTATGACGGCTACCGCGTCGCCCAAGTCTGCGCCTTCACACCACACCGCAAATATCGCCGACTCAGTCCCTGCAAGCAACAGAACGCCTCAGCAAATCCCTGAAATTGAGTCTGTACCGCTAGATAGTCCATCTCGTCGCGAAATAAAATCAGAAGATTCCACTGTACCCCAATTGTCCTCAACAAAGCCCGACACAAATGGCATCAACGCGGGCAAATCCATTATTGAGACCCCCGATAAAAATGGTGACGCTGATGAGAGACCTGCCAAACGCCGCCGAATCCGTGAAACCACTCCCCATAGTGCACCTCGCCGACCTAAGATCGAATCACCTCCCTGGAAGAGGATAGAGGCTGACGGGCCCACAACCTTCACCGAAAATGGCAAACGCAGGTCTGGACGCACCAACCCGGTGCCTTTGGAGTTGCAGCCGCAAGGCAACAGGAGAGTCACGAGAGGCGCTCTTCATAACAATCMCCCCCCTACTCCCGCCAAAGAGAAGCGTTCCACGCCTAGCCACGTAAATGGAACACAAAAGCACGCGTCGACCACCAAAGCAGCTCCCAAAGCCCCCACGCCGAGTACCAAACCGAACACAAGGAAGTCTCTGGCTAATGGCTCTAAACCTTCCCCCAAGACTCGAAGACGCTCACCCACACCACCGCCCCAGACAACACCGCCGAGACGATCTACAAGGATACGACGTAGCTCCGGAACTCATCATGATGGTCTCGACACTCCCTTGCGCGACTCAAATCMCCCCACGAACGAGAGCCCGAATTTGCGGACAACTAAGATCCGGCTACGGTTGAAGGCTCCCGCCATTCCCACTGTCCACCCAGCTCAGGTCAATGTCTTCCCAGGACAAACGATCGCACGTGCCAAGATATCGTCTGACTTCCGCGATTTCGTCGAACGTGCGCCAACTGTGGATGTAAAAGATGGCGGTTGGCTTGACGTTACCGATGACGGGGATCCTTATACACAAGAGGATGCTGAGAAGGACGCTGAAATTATCATGCGAATCGAGGCTGAAACTGAGCCTGGTGGATTACTCACTGAGGAACGGTCTACACTCTTCGTTCCGGAACCCGCCGAGGAGCCTCCACGACAGTGGGCACACATGGATCATCTCGTCAAGCAAATGGCAAATTTCCGGAAGCTGATGGTGATGGAGCAGCAGAGACACAAGGCTACGGCGAAGCGACTAGCCGAAGCTTGCCGAGACGAGTGGATACGTCGACAACCCAAGACCGCTGAACAAATTGAAGCCGAGGCCAGGACCGCATGGATTGGACGTTACAAGACTGTTGTCAAGGCGATTGGGGGGACGTGGGAGAATGTCAAAACCGAGGTGAATCGTCGTCGTTTAGAGGAATGGGAGGCTGCCGAACAAAAGCGCGTCAAGGCTGCTTTGAACGAGGCTGTGAATATGTCAGAACTCAAGCTGCAGGCCCGTCGAGCGCATTTTGATTCGGAACTTGTATCCGACGAAGACGAGGAAGAATCAGAAGGGTCGGACCAAGAGGCCGATGATGAAGACGACGATCTGGTTTCCGACGAAGAGCCCACCTCGAACGAATCCTCTGATGAAGATGAGAACGAGGATAACATGTCTTCGTCTGATGACGACGATGATGCGAAGTCAAATATTTCAGATGAGGCTCTCACGCAAGAACAATTAAGGCAGAAATATGCAAATATTCCGGACCTCACAGAGGACAAACAAACTGGTCTTGACAACGGTCATGACCAACCCTCTACACAATTGGACGATGATGGCGAAACCACAGATGAGTCCATAGACATGGATGATGACCTAGGATCAAGTGACGAGAATATGGACAGCGATGAAGAGGACGGCCGATCCGAGAACGAGGAGGGAAATTCCGACGACGACGACGACGACGACGACGACGACAACGATGAGGAACCTTCCGGGCTACTTAGCCTCTTCTTCGGCAAATCTGAATTGCAAAAGATGAAGCAGGAGGCTGTGGTCAATGAACCTTCGTCACCTCAACGTGATGTTGAGATGATAGATGTCCCAGAAGCTACATCGGTTGACGAGCAAATCGCATCTGATATGGCGGCGGCTGAGAAGGCCGTCAAGGACGACATAACACCAGAGGCTTCAAAATTGGGAGATCAACCATCATTGAAACTAACCAACGGAACTAAGGATGCTATTGAGACGTCCACTCCTAGCACTAATAAAGCAGCCACGAATCTATCTAGCACCACGTCTGCGGCAGCTGCACCACCGGCAAACCCATACGAAGCCAATAATCCTGATGCCGCCGCAACGATACCAAAACCTTTACAAGCTCAAGACGTTGAAATGGAAATCATTGAGGCTGTTGAGCAAGTTAAAGAAGATGCCAAGGCGAACACATCAAACAAGACAACCGAGCGACCATCCGTAGCAGTGCCAAGTATTGAAATCACAACTGGAACGTCTGACCAACCTCAGGCGAGCCCAGATACGGATGCAATCACAAATCCTAGTCGTGATCGAAGTCAGTCACCTCGGACATCTGACACTAAACCTTCAGAGGTTGACACTACCTCTGTGGTCAAGTCTGGTGCTAGTAGGTCTAGTTCACCACAGTACCAGGTCCCAAGGACCGAGGTTCCTTTCTTACTTCGAGGCACACTACGTGAATATCAACATTATGGCTTGGATTGGCTCGCTGGCTTATACAGAAACGAGACAAACGGCATCCTCGCAGATGAAATGGGTCTCGGCAAGACGATTCAAACAATTGCACTTCTGGCTCACCTTGCTTGCCATCATGAAGTATGGGGCCCACATCTAGTCATTGTCCCAACCAGCGTTATGTTGAATTGGGAAATGGAGTTCAAGAAGTGGTGCCCAGGATTCAAGGTCCTGTCTTACTACGGTAGCATTGATGAGCGCAAACGAAAGCGCCAAGGATGGAAGACAGATGACATGTGGAATGTGTGCATCACGTCCTATCAAATTGTCCTGCAAGATCAACAAGTGTTCAAGCGCAGACAGTGGCATTATATGATTTTGGATGAGGCTCATAACATTAAAAATTTCAAGTCAAAACGCTGGCAAACATTGCTCACGTTCAACACACGAGCGCGACTCTTACTCACAGGCACACCGTTACAAAACAACCTAACCGAGCTGTGGTCGCTATTGTTCTTCTTAATGCCATCTGAAAATGGAGTTGGTGGATTTGCAGATTTGGCGGAATTCCAGGATTGGTTTCACAAACCCGAATCCCAGATATTGGAGAGCGGCCGAGAACAGATGGACGATGAAGCCCGTGCACTTATTGCCAAGCTACACAAGGTCCTCAGGCCATATCTCCTACGACGACTCAAGGCAGATGTCGAAAAGCAGATGCCGGCCAAATACGAGCACGTCGAGTTCTGTCGACTATCACGTAGACAACGCGAGTTGTATGATGGATTTCTAGCTCGTACAGATACCAGGGAAGCGCTGTCCTCCGGCAATTACATTTCGGTCATCAATTGTCTGATGCAGCTACGCAAGGTTTGCAACCATCCCGACCTCTTCGTTGAGCGTCCAATCATGACGTCCTTCCGGCAACGCAGATCGGTTCTCACCAACTTCGAAGCAATTGAGAGTGTCGTTCGAAATAAGCTGCTAGCTGAAAATCCAATGAGCCTGGTCAGCTTAAGCTTCCTCAATTTCATCCCAACACAATACGAGGGTTTATCAAAAACCGTGTGTGAACGAGTGTCTCAACTAAGCTCCCATCGCGCACTAATGGAACTCCGTGAGGCGCAAAAAGAGAGAGCTCAAGCTGCTTACACAAACCTTGACCCTGCGACGGTGGAGTCCAACATAGTGTATCTGGAAAGTGCAGCGCGATGGGGTCGTTTCGAAGAGTTGCAGCACTGCGTCTACTTAAATGCTCTCAGAAGACAACAACAGCCGATATATGGCAAGCAGCTCACAGATTTCCTAACTCTTGGCGTAAATGACCGACCGCACAAACCGCGCCCAAAGATTCCACAGAAGATCATGAGTTGGTTTGAAGAAGACTCGCCGACGCTGAGATCTATGGTACCTACGCTTGACCAACGTGCCGCGTCGATGAAGACTACCATCTCTAAGTTCGCGTGCGTTACGCCGGCTGTCATCACTCGAGACGTTGATCGATTCGTCCTAGGTTCAAGGGGCGTCGAGGTATTTAACGAAGCAAATCTCAAGCTTTCAGCCCCAGTTCGTTACGCTCCGTTCATGCAGAAAGAAGCCCCGGTTGATCCCTGGCATGAAGCTCGTATGAGGCTCAGCATTCAGTTCCCTGATAAGAGGCTCCTCCAATACGACTGTGGCAAACTTCAAGCGCTTGACCGTCTTCTACGGAAGTTGCAATCCGGTGGTCATCGTGCCTTGATCTTCACGCAGATGACAAAGGTGCTCGACATTCTTGAACAATTCCTCAACATCCACGGGCACAAATATTTGCGACTCGACGGTGCTACGAAAGTAGAACAACGGCAGATCTTGACGGATCGCTTCAATCACGACACACGAATTCTCTGCTTCATATTATCCACCCGATCGGGAGGTCTTGGCATCAACCTGACTGGAGCTGACACTGTCATCTTCTATGATCAAGACTGGAACCCCGCCATGGATAAGCAATGCCAAGATAGATGTCATCGCATTGGCCAGACAAGAGACGTCCATATTTACCGACTTGTGAGCGAGCACACTATTGAAGCGAATATCTTGCGCAAGGCTAGTCAGAAACAGATGCTGGATGACGTCGTGATCCAAGAAGGTGGTTTCACAACCGACTACTTCAATAAACTCTCTGTACGTGACGTTATTGGCGGCACGCCAGATGAGGGTGATGTAGTAGGCAATGCCATGGATCGTGTTCTCGGCGGCGTAGAGAACAGCGACCAGCGCACCGTCGGTCGGGTCCTCGAGCAGGCGGAGGACCGCGAAGACGTCAATGCCGCACATGTTGCTGAGAAGGAAATCCAAGAAGACGAAGCCGACTTCGCTGAAAAGCCGGCGACGGCAAGCGCGTCAGGTGCCTCAAGTGCCAGGCTTGGTACACCCATGACACGCGACGGATCGCTTGCACCAGGTATCGGGAGATCAAATCTCGGTTTGTACTCCGAATCGGCCGATGTGGATAAGGCCCTGGAGGAAATCGAGAACAACGCCTGGGGTGAGAGGATTCACAATATCGACGAGTATATGCTTGCCACAATGAGCAAGCAACTCGAAGGCACAGCCTTGGAGCTCCCTAAGGACAAAAAGAAGAGCAAGAGCAAGAAGGGCAAGGACACCCGGAAACGGTGATTCATCCACGCGACACCGATTTCACACTCTGCTCGTGGTAAATACGCATTCAAATTCTGGTTTAAGACATTTTAACTGTACATTACAAAGTTCAATGTCAGTCGAACACCAATTGGTGTCGACAATACGTAAGCGCATTGTAGCGAAAAAAGCAAAAGCTGCGATGGACCGCCGGGTTGAAAAAAAGGAGAGAAAGGTTTGCATTGCATATATTGGTGTTCTTGAAGGGTGGCGAGCCAGGGACAGCGGCGTATTGACAAAGGGTTTTTGCATCATCGATTTCGGTATGGCAATGCTGGTGTGCAAGCAAGTCGGAGTCGGGGCGTGTTATGAAAAAAAGAAGAAGAGCCAGCTAGATCCTGTATTGCTGTACGATCCCGGGCGGTATTTACTTACTACCTAGATAATTGAAGTGACGAAAAGACGAAGAGAGATGACCGCTCGCTGCGGGAATCGCCACTTTATTACATACAAGGAACTGCAGTCTTCTGTTCTTGACATTGTGATTGTTTGTGTCCTAGTGCTAGTGCTAGATATGAAGGTATCAAGATCTAAATGTATGAATGTTGTCAACCCAACTCCCAGGAAATAAATGACGCCGATAGTGTGCTCCCGCTGCCGCTATACAAGAGCCGATATATTTCCCCGCGCTGGAGTCGCGGCGGATCCACCAGGCGAACCGATGAACCGTTCGATCGTTTACTTAGTGACGGATGGTCCCGACTAGTCGGTAGGTATCTACTTTGAACATATTGCTAAATGGGCCTTTTTGCAATTTCCTATAAGGAAGATAATTAATATTGTCGAATTCACTAACGGCGGGGKGCATCGCTAAGTCCCCGACTGAGAGCTCACGAGGTCTGGTCTACTAGGTAGCTGACCGGTTAGTTCACGACTCGAAGACCCGGCTCCCATACTTCAACATATATATCCCCGGGTTTACAAAATAGATACTACGTAAAGTACCAACCAATAGAATCGGTGTCGAGGATGACGTCTACGGAAAAGCAGGACGCCCAGCACGGCCAGTTCCGGCAATATCTGCCAGACCTGAACACGCCGCGGTTCCAAGCCATTGCACAGAACGATGCGTACGGTCATGCCAAAGAGCTGCTGGAGCACCACCGGCCGCCGTGGCTGTATGGACTATACGTGCACTGGCGCAAGTTGTTCGAGGAGCCGTTTAAAGGCGTGACTAATGACGGTATGTTTTATTCTTACCCCACATATTCCTGACATATGATGGAGTGAGGGTGAATAAAGCGAGGATAGTGGTCCAATAAAGGGGTTAGGGGTAGAGAGAAACGGTCGAGACCAGTATGATAAACCCACGACTAACCCAACGCCAGGCACCATCCGCCCGAACCTCTTCAAGCCGCGCGACGAAGGCGTCCCCATCGACGCCATCGTCGCAGCAGCCAACGCCATCACATCCCAGCTCAGCGCAGAGCAGGCCCGCAAAACCCTACTACACATCGACTCGCCCGAGTGGCGGTCCTGGTCGAACCCCGAATTTTTAATCAGCGACAAGGGGATCCGACTCGACGAAATCAGCCCCTCGCTGCGCTCCTCCGTCCTCGCGCTCCTCAAAGCCACGCTTAGTCCCGAGGGCTACGCCAAGGCCATAGCCGCTATGCGCATCAACCACTTCCTGGGCGAGCTGGTGCGCGCGCCGAGGGTCATGAACGAGCACAGCTACAACTTCGTGCTGTTCGGCGTCGCGTCCGCGGACCGGCCCTGGGGCTTCTCGTTCTACGGCCACCACCTGTGTCTCAGCGTGTTCCTGCACAAGGCCCAAATCGTCGTGTCGCCGTGGTTCACGGGCGCGGAGCCCAATTTCATCGACGCCGGCCCGTGGGCCGGGACCCGGATCCTGCGCGAGGAGGAGCGGCTGGGGCTGCAGCTCATGCAGAGCTTGAGTGAAGAGGAGAAGAGCCGCGCGAGGGTGTTCGAGAAGATGGTGGACGAGCGCATGCCGAAGGGCCGCTGGAACCACGACGACCAGCGGCACGTGTGCGGCGCGTACCGCGACAACCGCGTCGTGCCGTACGAGGGCGTTGTCGTCGGCTCGCTATCGCCGGAGCAGCAGGACCTCGTGCGTCGGATTCTGTTCCAGTACTTGATTTACCTGCCGGAGAAGTCGCGCGAGCTCAAGCTGCGGGACTGTGCGGAGTGGTTCAAGGAGACGTACTTCTGCTGGATCGGCGGGTACGGCGATGACGACCCGTTCTACTACAGGATACAGAGCCCGGTTATCCTCGTCGAGTTCGATCACCATTCGGGCGTGTTCCTGGTGAATAAGGAGCCGGCGAAGTTCCATATACATACCCTGCTCAGAACTCCGAATGCGGGCGACTACGGGTTCGCGCTTCGGGGCCAGATCAAGGGCACTGTTCCGCAGGAGTATGTCTGGGAGGGCTAGTCTTTGTGTAAGGGCTGTATGCCTGGTGTTTGGGCGTGTCGTAAGCGAGTTCAGGGTACCTCGAGGAGTTGTATGGGATGGCGAGGGAAAGAGTGGTTGGTGCCGTATGTACATCGTTTCAACATGCATACTCCTACATATCGTCATAGTGAAAATAAATAGCATTGACGATATAATCGCCCGACCAGAGAAAGACTTCTTCCAACTGTTTCTAAGATATTTCCCCTTTCCTTGACGGATACACCGGCATGCTCCACCGATTCGATCGTTTAGAACGAGTCCTCCAGAAACACGAGATGACGCTCAACATGAGACGCCAACAAGTGATAAAAACCGAAGCATATATAATCGCCAGCTTTCCAAACACCGGCAATCAAGTTTAATCTACCACTCTATATTGAATTATCTGACCATACCTCGTAAGTTCGTAAGCTCCCCCCCTTCTCTCGAGATGGGTTGGTGCCTCCCTCTAGCTATTTCCGTGGCTATGTCGTTCCAACTTTCCGTTGTTAGGCTCGGTAGCTAAAGCAACCGATCAGGCCTCGTTCAATCAGCTTCTTGCCATGCCAGTTCAAAGTCCGGCGTGGAAACATGACATGACCTGCTAACAGCCGTTTTTGAATAACCTTGCGTCCCCGTGGCGCAAGCGAGGGAAGAAGTAAAAGCAAAGCATAGCAAAGCAACATCAAAAGTAGGCCCTCACATCCCATATTACGGGATTAGTAACGAGTACGTAAGCACCCTGAGTTGGCTGGGGATCGTGAATACGGGATGATGCAAGATAGTGGATTGGCGCCGTGCCGTACCGTTCCCGCAAGACGCAAAACCTGGGCGGGCGGCTTGGCCGAACCATGGTACGAGTTCTTCCTCCCCGTCTCCTTTGGGTGAGATACAGTCGGGCGGATCGCTCCTAAATAACCCAGATCGGATGATCTCTTAATGCATGTGTTTAGAGTTGGATTCGGAGGCCGAGATCTTCTGCTTGTTGTGGCGGCGTTGCTGCGAAGGCCCGCATAATAGAGCCTTTGTGAATGTATTTAGACATGTTGGAGATCACCCATTATTTTGCAACATCCTTTGGCTGCGATAACTTCAGAGTTAAGTTTCTATGGGACGGAGTCCTAATGGGCTCTGCTGCATATCCTAAACCGTTGTGGCACATATACGAATCTTAGTCCTGCCTAGGATATTGTTGCGCTTCTGGCTATACGGGAAGAGATATGTCGTATTCACTAACTATTCGATGATAATGTTGTAACTACGGGAGTAGCTAGGAAACGCAGAAAGCCCTGAGGAGTGGCAAGGCGACCTGGTGGTTCTGGGAACATATGTTGTACCTTCTATATTTTCTCCCAATGCAGTTGTCCATTGTCTGGCCAGACAGACTAGAGGTAGGAGAAGTCAAGAGTTCTACCTAGATACTCATGTTAGGAGAGTCAGTCCCAAGCTTTTCAAGCATTCGGGATAGATAAAGAGGTTTAAAATTATACAGCGTGAATAACCGCTTTCAAAAAACCTATAAAACAAACAATAATGCAGTGTATCATGCACCTAATCCACAGCTCATCTAGCAATCCTCTAATCCTCTCTCTCCCTCCCTCTCTCCCTTTCTACTATTCCTCTCTTCTCCTATCCTCAATAAAMCCCGCCATTCCTCACCCCGGTATAGATCCAAGTTAGCGTCGCCGTCTCCAGCCCGGGCACCTTCAACGAAGGGCCCCCTAAGCTCTCATCCTCCGCGAACTTCTTGAGCCAGCCCTCGAACGTGCCCTTCAGATCGTGCACCTGGTACCCGCGCGGCTGCGGGTCGTGCATGCACTGCTTGGAGTGGTGCCTCGGCAGCGCGGAGGACTGCTGTTGTAACTTCTCCGTCTCGGTCCTGTCGTCCTCGGGCTCGTACCGCACGAGCCTGCTCTGGTACGGTCGGCGCAGCCAGTAGTTCTCGAAGTTGAAGTTGACGTTGAAGTTGAAATGGTACGATTCGTACAGGTCGTAGTGGCGCCAGGGTAGGAGACTGCGCTGATGCTGATGCTGTTGGTGTTGGTGGTTGTGATGGTGGTGTTGATGTTGATGTTGATGCCGGTGCCCCTCCGAACCCGGAACCGGAACTGGACCCGGGCCGCAACATTTGAGCCGGAGCCCGAATGCCGAGCGTTGGTACACGACGAGGATGATGGTTTCGAGCTGCCGAAACTTGGACACGTACTCGAGGAACCGAGCCATGTTACGCTTTGTCTGAACGCTGCGGTGGAACATGCGCAGGTGTAACCCTGTATGCAGACCCCACGATGTGCCGAGGGCCAGCCTGGTGGCAGTTCGGCGGATGGGTTCAATCTGGCTCAGGAGCCGGATCACTTTCAGGAGTCGCTTCACTTGTAAATAGGAATCGAGCAGGATGATATCTCGGCGAAGGTCCAAGTGCTTGACCGTCCCAGAAAATGCGATCGGTTTATAGCGACGCAAGACCGCTTGTCGAGCATCGCGGCAGACTCGCGCAATTGATGGCGGCGGCTCGTTGCGGATATCAGCAAACATCAAACGGCCCGAGGGCGTGTTCTGAGACTGCTGCGAAGACGGAGAATCGAGAACCTCGAAAACTCTGGGCTCAGGTAGCGCATATCCCCATATCATATCCCGCAATTCCAATGGCAATTTGGAAAATTGCGGGAAGCTCGGCGGCTGAGTGTCCATCTTCAGCTACAAGTGTCGATCGTTCCGTTTGGCAGCCTCAGTGCGTCGAATGCCGAAGATTGTCAAAAGACTCCGATTCTCCACCTCTAAATACGTCCGTCTGTTGTTCTTGAATCGTGCTTGAGTCAGTTAAAACCCGCAGAGGCCGAAAGGTTAATACAAGGTGTGCCTCACTGGCAGAAGCCAACACGAACTCCTGCCAGTCACAGCCTCAGAGCGCCTCCAGGCGTTTGATCTGCTAGTTGCTGGGTCCTGAGGCCTCCTCTTTTCTTAGTCTGGAGATCCTTCGACCAAAATAAATATCCGTCCGGGCACCCTATTTTGTGTGTCGCAAATTCCGACAGGAAGCGGCGTTGATTTTTTTTATGTATGTCGCTATGTAGAGTTATTGCTGTTGAATTGTCAAGTTGGCGTTGGGAGGCCTTAAAAGCAATAATACGCAATATGCCAACGAACTTCAATAGCTACGCCACGCGCTATCAAACTCTGCCACTCAATACGATGTGAATTTGAGGACGGAAGTTTTTTTTTTTTCTCTCCCAAGGATGATGGAAGATAAGCGGCCTGATCCAAGAGGAATAAAAAGGAGCAGATTTTACGCATATGGAAAAATCTAGGAGGAGCAGAGCAGCAGGAAAATGATGTAAGATCATGACATTAAGAGTCGACTAATGTTACGGTGCAGCATGTACCTGAAGAAAAAGCAGAAAAGGCGGGAAATGCGTGATCACATGGAGCAAGTGAGGCAAGCGTCTCCAGAATATGAGAGACAATAAATCCGCATAAGGGAAAAGAGTGGCTTGCAAGCCATTCGTTCCTTTACTTGGATGGGRAAGGTTGGGGGCAGCACACATAGTTATTGTCTGTCATGCGGGTATGCAACGGACTTGTGAGCAAAAAGTATGAACGGCGATGACCTAACGCCTTTGAAAGGACGCTTGAGCGGCGGAAACCTTCCAGAAACAGACACAGGGGTGAGCAGTCGTGGTACAATCAGTTTATAAGTCGGAGCTGACGTACAACCAACGTAGCGAAGCAGCTCCTGAAAAGGGAAGCTGAAGCGTGCTGAAGAATCCTATGAAAGGCCCCCGGGTTAATAAGACTGCTACGATAACTATAAGGTTTCGAGACAATAGATAGAGAGCTTACCATGCTAGGACGAATAGGGAGTCGAGGCATGCGACGGTCGGAATGGTCTATAAATGGAACAATTAAGTTGGCATATTAATGCTGCATACCACGTTCGATGCTTTTCTAATGCTGGTTCGCCTCTCTTGGTGCAACATTAGAACGACGTTGGAACCCTGCCACCGTGGCACACGTGCAGATATCACGCAGCAGGACCTTCATCTTTTAGACGGAGGCTAGAGCAGCTGACGTCGTCTTAGGGGGTCGCTAGCGCTGCTACTGTGTGTGTGCGGCTTCTGACGATTTTTAATAAAGGCCCCGTGCTGATGGGATAAGTCCTGCTGCGTGACGTTGCATGAGGGAGATGGGGGTCAATATGGGAGAGATTGCTGTAGACAAGGCTTGTCAATGCTAGGTGTGTTCTTTGCCATTCCTTGCCAATGGATGCCAATGGATCGCAGCGCAGCGCAGTGCATTAGCTAGCAGCGATAGAGCCCTGTCGGATGGAGGTGTAGTGTAGACACCTAGCCCCTAGCCCCCTAGCCCATATGTAGCCCCTAGCCCGTCCAAGAATATCTCTAGGACGGGTAGGCGTACGTAAACCCCCTCACGCCTGGATGGGGGATGCACCTGGGTGTAGACGGGACGAGCGACAGAAGCGGGATGGGGCATTTGGTATGGAAGGAATCCAAGTGGTCGGGTATATTACCAGCATGATCTTTCCGAAGCTAGCGAATCCAAGGATCGCTGGCAGTGTATCCAGACTTTCTGAGAGGGGACCGAGTATGTAGAGAGAGGTGTCCTGGTTGTGGCGGTTTCAAGGGTTGGCTTGGAGAAAGAGGGAAAAAGAAAAAATAGTAATCCTACATATTGGTGTTGTAAAGTAGGAACAAGTCTTTGCGCATCAGGGTTCGTTCGGCGTGTTAGATTTTGAATACCCCTCACAGTGTACCTCGCACATTTCGAAGTTTGTACCTTACACTTCTATAGAGGATATTGTTTAAGTCTTACGAGCCTCTATAGTAGGTATTGTGTATTTCTCTCTAATGAGGGCCGAAACCGATAATCGTCGGAAACAGAGTACATAGTCTCTCGGGACTTAACATAAAAGGAGTCTTCGATGGTGACAAATAGGTGACTCATGGTAGTAGCACTTGGGCGTCTTCAAGGATAATACCGTAACCGTAGCCTGTGAAAGAGTTTAGTTGCCAGAGAAGAGACTTTCTAGCTGTATATTCCTGGCTCTTAATTGGCATGTTGCAGCGATGGATCCTGATAGGGGACTCCACTCCGTGCGAGTCCAACGCGGCTGGCTTGTACTCCTCTACCATCGGGAAGACGTCTCGATTCTTGCTCGTTTCAATGTTCTGCAGTGCGACAGGTGGAGCGGGCAATGAAACGTCGGAAAATTTGGATAGCCAGACCTCCTTTACAGGTGTTGAAGCTTAATGGAGACCGGATAAACTCGACATGCGCAAGTCGGTGCTTCCAACCTGTTTTATCGCCGACCCTTCTCCGAAGTGGCTATCGCTCTAGCGCAAAGACTATTGATTCCATACATTAGGTAATACTACCTATCCCAATATAGTAAGTCTGACAGTTACCTGTCACCTGCAGCCCTAGCCCCCCAGCTGCCAAGGGCGCTAGCAGAGCAAATACAAAACGCGCGAGCGCGATGCGACAAATTTTGAAATTTTCTTTCTCTTTTCTTTTCTTCGTGCGGCTGGCATGACATAACATTTCCCGTGTTGCTCGGATCCCATTTACTTCCTTCAGTGGAAACTTCCCATGGATACATAGCGTCAGTCATGCCACAGAGCGATTATAATTGCAAGCCGGCGACCTCACTTCTGATGTCGGTTCGAAATCAACGAAGCCTTGTCTGCTTCTTCGAGCCGCAGTGAGGATGCTGGACATACATACCCTATACCCTTTCTACTCGGCACCAAGGTCATGAGATAGTGGCCCATGATTAGCCGGAAGTACGATGCCTGCTGAGGCGTTTTTACGAGTTATGCGGGCTGCAAGCTCCAAGCTCCAACAGGATTGAAATTTCGGATAGCTTGTTATATGCGGTGGCAAAACACATCATCCAATACTAGATTTGAATTCGTTAATGCTGTTAATGGGGAAGTAATGTGCGAGCTGGAGAGGGCTGTGTGGATGAGGTCAGCTCACAACTTGGTGGCCAACGACGTTTGCAGACTGATAAAGCCCATCAGCAAACATTATGCAGAATATAGAGCAGTAGTTACACGTTGCTTGGAGGGTATAGCACGTTACATGGATGCACGCATGACACCGATTACCTTTTTGCCAGGCCCGTAGTTGTAGCTGGGAATGGAAAGTCATTGACTGAGCATTGCGGCTACCGATTGATATCGTCTATATAGCTGCGACTCCAAGGTATCTCGACTCTATAACAACATTCCATTCGTTGCCCACATTGTCCATAATCATAGCCGCGATTGACGCCTGTCTCTACAATGCCTCTTGCTGCAAGCTTATTCACCGGGTCCATCCCCGATCTTTTCAAGCTTACCCATCTCTCTCTTCTCGCCAGACTCGCCAATGAATCTTATTCGGTCCAATCGCACCTTCTCACCATCGCCATCGCCGTCCACGACAAAGATCACGAGACTCGTTACGTTCTGGAATCGAACAAATCGCAGTCCCAGACTTGCGGTACCGTTGGAATTCCAGTCATTCTCGCCGATCTCGATCGTCTGAGTCGGGTCGATGTCCTCGGCTTCGTCGAAGCCCAGGTTGTGCGGTCGGTTCGTAAAGAGCTTGATGGTCTTGGGTCTCATCGGTACGTCGTCGTCATCATCGTCCGTAGGTGGCAGTGAAGTGATCTAGTAAACACGCATTAGTTTTATGCATGATTGTTTGTAGGCTTCGAGTATATGCATATGTACCTGTATCGTGTGGAGCTTGATAGCTGAGTTAAACGGCGTGAAGAGAAGCAGCTGCTCGTCCGTGTCACTTTCCACCCAGTCCTTCTCATCATTGTTGGCCTTCTCCTTAGATAACGCCGAAGGCTTATCCTTGTTGAAGAGGGTTCGAACAGAGAAGTAAGTATCGTCGGCATTTAGTAGTTCTAATCCGCGAACATCGATGGCGTCCGAGACGTCGGTGTAGCCTCGAGGTAGATCAGCTCCCCTCCAAGCGATGCCTCCGGAACCACTACTGCTTCCTCCTTGGCTGGCATTCTCGATCTCGTTGCTTAGCTTCTCGATGGTGGACTGGAGTTGCTTCAGGTTGGCTCCCTTGACCTTGTCGACGACGGAGCCATCTCGGAAGATAATAAACGTGGGCAGAACCGTGACGGCGAATTCGGCGGCGACCGCCTTAGCCCCATCGGCTTCGGTGTTGACCTTGACGAAAGTCGCAACTTTGGGTCGCGATAGCTGTGCCGAGAGCTGTTCGAAGACTGGTGCAATCTGCTTGCATGGGCCGCACCAGTTCGCGTAGACTGCGCGTTAGATAATTTGTCAGCTTCGCGTCGCAAAAAGATTGTCACGATGACGATGGCGGGGTTGGGTGGACGAGTGCATGAGTGGTACGCAGAGTCTTGAGGAAGGACTTACAGTCAGCCACCACGATGCGCGAGTTCTTCAGCAACTCGCTGAACTGCTCGGGCGACTGGATTTCTATAGGCTTGGCCATGTTTCTTAGCAGGAGGTTAGGTTGTTCTTAGGAAGAGTTAGGCAGTTGCAAGTTTAGAAAGCTGAAGATTGACGAGGAGCAATTATGGTGGGGATGGCGGGAATCCCTGTCAGGTACGACGGGACAGTCGTCCACAAATGGAATAGTGCAGATAACTTGGGATGACTTTTCTCACTCGCAACTGCCACTTAAGAGGAATCCAAGACCGCAATGGTTACATCAAGTGACGTAAATAAGAGAGTATTGAAATAAAATGAGCGACCAAAGCATGTGAATGTTTTAGGTGCAGAAAAGCTTAATAAGCTCAGCAAATTTCCATGGCGATCTGTCCTCGGACTCGGATTCCCTGCTGACAAGCCACGTCTAAATGAGACCGTCTTGTTTCTATCAGAGGTACTCGGGCAAGAAGCTAAGACATGATATTAGAACTCGTAACTAATAGAACTAGATAGTCTGTAAGTGATGTTTATAGAACAGTCCAGCTTGGAAATAGCGTGATAATCTTACGACTCTGCCCAGCAACTAACTTTGAGCCGTATCATATTAGCTGTTAGGTAGGTAGGATCACATAACATGTAGATGTCCTTACTTGCAGCTTCAAGCAGACCTTTCTTAAATAGGGATTCTAATATATATATATTTTTTTTTGAATTCTATCATTCATGCAGTACCCTTCACCATTGATCCTATACTAGTAGACAGTTTCAATTAAATTCTACCAACCCTAACCCCCATCCATTGCCGCCTAGGTACCTCTAAAGAACGCGAGCCCGAACTCCATGCGTTTCCATAACAAGAATGCAGCCTAACCATGTTGCCTCGTTCCCACCGACCGTCAGTCATGAAAATAGTATAACGGCACCATGAGATACGTAGTAATCACATCCCGCCAACAGCATGACTAAACACCCTCGTAGCCAGCTGGGCCAGCAACCTCGCGCGATCATCCGGCGGCAGGTCCTGAAAGACGGCATACACGCTCTTGCCCTTGGCATCCCTCACCGCGCCGAGCCTATTCCCGGCGACGGCGCCCGCCAGCGCGCCCGGCATGTTGCCGACGATGAAGCCGATGACGCTGCCGCTCGCCATGCCCAGGATGCTCCAGAACTTGGAGGTCGGGTTGTTGCTGCCCTCCTCCGCGAGCCCCTCCTCGCGCAGCATCTCCTCGAACACGTCCCCGAACTGCGCGTCCTCCGCCCGCTGCCGCTCCTGCCGCGCCTCCTGCTGCGAGTTCGTGTTGCCCCCCGTGAAGAAGTTCCACGCCCATGAGAACGTGTTCTGCCCTCCGTTGCCGCCGCCGCCGCCGCCGCTCTCGGGCACGGACTCTTCTGGGTCGTCGAATGGGTCCCGGTATGTGCTGCGGTAGCTGCCCCGTTGTCTGGAGTAGAGTCTGCGTTGGGCGTCGTATTCCCGCCGCCGACTGGAGTCTGAGAGCGTGTAGTAGGCGTCGTTTACGAGTTGGAACTTGCGGGTTCTAGCTGCGCGCTCGGGCGAGTTGGCGGAGACTCGGTCTGGGTGGGTTTTCAGGGCTGCTCTAGACGTGAGGTAGTACTATTAGTATGAAAGAAATACGTAGGTTTTGAGATGCAGAACTGGAAATGACTTGGTAGGATAACGTACCGTTTATAGGCATCACGAATCTGTTGCGTACTCGCGGTCTCTGAGACTTCGAGGATTCTGTCTATAATTCACCCGTGTTAGTGGGGTCATAAGAACTGGGGAGGGAGGTCTGCTGACGAACAGTAATCAGGAGGAGGTCTGTCTGCCATATTGGATACTCCAGGGTCGTCTTGATAAATCTACGGAAGTGTAATCCAAGGTAAAGAAGAAGAAAATCGAGAAAAATACTAGTGATATAGTCGGTCTGCCAGGTCAAGGACAAGTCATCGTTCTGAATCGGGCTGCGGTTGGGAAAGTCAAGATAGTGGGTGATGGTGGTGTAACGTCCAATCGGAGACGTCATCGGTGTGGCGCCCAAGCAAGGTGAGTTGCCCAAACGGGGAGCAATTAAAAGTTCTAGCCACGGTGGCTTGACCCAGTTTCAGGCATTACCTTGGCTGCCTTAGTCACCTTGGGTATTTCTGGACCGTTGCAGCCAGCAGCCCAAAAGGGTCCAGCCCGCAGGTGAGACTTGGCCGGACCCCATAAGTTCACCTCGGAACCAAAAAGCTAGAGCGGATCCAGATTAGCCCTAGCCGTAGCACAGTTTTAGGGTGCGACGATCCTTCAGGGGTCTGCCCAGCCACTTCAATTGTCGGTGAACGGGCGATCCGTCCCTTCTCATTCGCAGTCCCAACTTCACGATGCCTTCGTAAGCACGTACAGCTCTTTTCGTCCGCTCCAGCTCCAGCATCGCGTGCTTCCGAAGTGGGCTGTCACCTCGAGCTCCATATAGCTGTTCGCATACTGGCCGGTGCGTACATCTCAACAACCGGATCGCCAGACTAGAACCCACGATCGTTGATCTTTCACGATCTACTAGTATCTACCGAGACCTGCTACTGTGAGAAATMCTCTTTAGCTTCTTTCCMCCTCCCATCGATCTGCCCCGCTGCCGTCAATCAGTTTAAGAAGCTCTGTGAGACTCGAACTCCCCAGATCAGCGTTCAACGTCAAACGTCTCACGGGCTTGGGACGAGCTTGAGTGACACAAGTTCATTTATATATACATTTACCTTATCTACCTCGTATATAAGCCCACGCGCCATAACACCCAAACCGGACAAAACATGGGTTTCTTCGACACCTGGGACGGCGAATCCGTCGTCTCGAGCTCGACACGCAGGTCACGCTCCGGCCACCACAAGACGTCCAAGTCTCGGGACTCGTCTCGCTCTCACCGCAGCAGCAAGCGGCACTCAGGAATCGGATCCTTCTTTGGGACCGACGGCGGCGGCAGCAGCCACTACCACAAGAACAACAGCTCGCGGAGCTCCTTCTTCAACCTGGGCAACGGCAGCACCCGGAGTTTCTTCAGTCTTGGTGAGTTTCCCCTCTCATTTCCCTTCATTTCCTCATTTCCTCATTTTCCCCCTTTGTGTGTGTGTGCGCGCTCTCGCCTCCCTCGTTCGATAGCCCCGGTTATATATAACGTATCATATGCATATACGTGGGGATGACGAAAACTCTGTCTGTCGGCTACGTGTACCATCAATGCCTTATACACCTGTACGTAGACTTGTAACCAGCGTAGACTGACAATGGGCCTTACCCCCCAACTCACAGGCCGCTCGAACTCGTACTACCGCCGGCAGCCACGGTCGTCGTTCCTGCAGCGCACCCTCAAGAAGCTGAAGCGACTCCTCCGCGACCTCATCTACTATGCCAAGCGCCACCCCTTCAAGGTGTTCATGCTGGTCATCATGCCGCTCATCACCGGCGGTGCCCTGACAGCGCTGCTGGCCCGCTTCGGCCTGCGGCTGCCCCCTAGCATCGAGCGTATGCTGGGCGTGGCAGCACGTGCCGGCTCGGGKGACAGCATTGGTCTGATGGGCGAGGCCGTGCGAATGGCCGGTGGTCTCGGCCACAATGAGACTCTTTCCGTCCAGCGAGCCCGAGACGGCGGCTACGAGTGGGAGAGGCGCCGAGAATACCACGGCGAGAGCCGAGGGGGTGGCTTCTTCAGTGGCATACGTGATTTCTTTTCCTAGGGTTTAGGTAATGAGAGGGACGAATAGGTGGGTATATATTGGAAAGGCGGGGTTACGACGGGTGGGTGGTGGGAAGAGTGAAATGGTAATAGGAACTTTGGATGGCGTTTAGCGGCGCCATTGAATGATTCGATTTCGCTTCTCATCACTCCTTACGCTAAAAATTTGGGTTACGATTGATGTCTATAAAAAGAATGGTTGAAAAGAATCGATACGATACCCTAATGTTAGACTTAGGATTAGAGTCACATTTTACATATTTCATATACTTTTTCAAATTTACAAATTACGTCTTCACACCATGCGTAGATGCAGGCATGTGATAATCATACCGAAGAAAAGCCAGCGCGTGCATTATTAAAAACCATTCTGTAGCAATGTTTTCGTATTACATAGGTGTATGCTTCTCTTATTAGGATGAGCGGAGATGACTCTGCTTGACTTATTTCCTCTTTCCCTTTCTACTACTAGTAGCTGCCTTCTTCTTAGCAGTCGCCTGACTGGGYGGCGAAGACTTCTTAGACTTCGGCCGTTCGGCTTCCGGCGAAGGAGAAGCGCGTACAAGAACCATCTCACCCCGACTACTATTTCTTGTGACCCGTGTGTTAGTAGCTCCATCATCGCTAGTTGTCTCATCCTCTTGCTCCGCCTCCCTTCTAGGCCGCCTTGAACTACTCCTAGCTGCAGCAGGAACAGCTTTGCGAGGTATAACGCTATCCGAAGAGGCCGCAGCGCCATCAGCGTACGGCGCGCGCGGACCCGCGGTCTGGTATAGGAAGGGATCCCTGGCATCACGAGACGATGAGGATGGAGGTCTTGTCGAAGGATCTGACACGTGACGATGATTAGGGGGTGCATGTACGTACTGATATTCAAAAGGGGGAGAATCTCTGACTCGAGAGTGAGGACGGTGAGTAGAGTTTGTAGATGATGTGCCAGAGCGAGGACGGGAACGAGATGCATTAGGCGGGTGAAAACGCCCCATTGGCGGGGCGGTGAGCTGTGGATCTGAGGTTGAAGGTAGGGCTTTGCGTGCTAAGGACTCATTGGAGCCAGATGGGCCTCCACGTCGAGCGGGTGAAGGGGGATCGAAGTGTGTGAGGGGAACGGCGTATCGTTGTTCTTTCTCTTTGCGTTGTTTTCGATCACCACCGTTCCGTCGTTTTGCTGTTTCAGCTTCGGCCTGTAAGCGTTTCCGTCTGCGATCGAGAGCTGCAAGCTCCTGTTTGTTAAGTTTCACATCCTGCCTGCCCTTGGCTTGAGCTTTCCGTATCCTCGATAGAGCTGACTGCACTATTGCCTCCTCAAGTTCTCTCGTAGCAGGGTCGTCATCGTCCAAATCTTCATCCTCCTCTGAGTTAGCATCCGTCTCCTCCTCTGTTGACTCATCATCGTCGTCTTCTTCCTCTTCATCCGAATTTTGATAAGCATAACCATTCCGTGACTGGGCGCCAGTGCCCAAGTCTATGCCAGTGAACCGAAGTGGATCACTAGCGAACCGCCTATTACCATTTGTTGCCAAATCACCACCTTGTGCATCTGGATCTCCGTCGCTTTCCACCTCCTCGACGCGGCGCCCCGTACCCCAGATATCGTACTCCTCCTCTTCCAATCCCCTCCTTGGGCGCCTCGATGGTCTTCCCCATTGGGGCGCAGATTTGGGAGCTCGCGGCCGACCACCTAGACCGCCTCCCCGGAAAAAGCCTCATCGATAGGCTTGTCCATGAAAGAAGCGTGGCCAATGATGACCACGCCGCTAGCACCAATCAACCATAGGACGGTGGTGAAAGGTGATGCAATTATAAACAGAAGACCACAGGTAACAAGCAAGCCGGTATACAGCTGCGAAGAGGTAGCTTGGAAGGTCCCAATGGTGAGGTCTTGTCCACCAAGACGGCCAAGGAGCCATAGGCCACCAACCAGAAGAATGATGTCAAAGAGTAAGAGAGGGTTTGTGATCAAGGCATAGATGCTGAGAAGCACAAAAACCAAAGCGTAGTTGCTCGAGAAGGTGCCCAGGTTGTAGTTAACACGCGATTGGACTTCCCCGAAATTTTCTGGCTTTGACAGGCGCTTGAAGTCGAGGAATTCGCTGACGGGGCGCATGTTGGCGAACCGGCTCGAGAGCGAGGTGTTACGGAAGCCTGCGAAGCGATCCTGAATGTTCAGGCGCGACGTCAGGACGTCGATAGGAATCTGAATTCGGGCCATTGTGGTGTAGAAATCGTACCAGGACTTGATGCTGCGAAAGGGATGCCAATTGTCGGTTTGGCAGAGATACGACGCGCGTCTCAGTGATGTTGACAATGACAATAATATCTTTACAAAAGGAGGGCGGGATGGTAAGATTCGATGTTTCGCCTAGACACGTGCAAACGCAAGAGATGTTGATTAGGATGTTTGTTGGTGCTGATGCTGCTGCCGTCGGTGGTGTAGGAAAAGATCTGTCAAAAAGGCTTGAGGTTAAAACTGGACAAGTAGATTTTAAAATTAGATGCTCGAGCCAGGGTGCATCCACAAATAGGGGCAGAGCTAGCAGCTTACATTATCTGTCTTTTCCCACCACCAATTGGCCAGCTGAGATTTTAGGCGGTAGAAAACCTGTACCTAAGTACCCCGTCGAGGAACAAAGGCAACAGAATTCCCAGGTAAGAGGGAAAAGAGGAGTCCAGAGAGGACTAGGGAAGAAATATGTCGAGATTGAAGCTGTGGTACAGTCAGCACCTCAGTGCTTCTTTTCGTCCCCTGGTCTCCGGAGTAAAGAATGACGATCTCTGTCTGGTCAAAGGCCAGGGGTTAATGCCGATTTGCACTAAACCCCCCTGGGCTTTGAAAGTCTCTGGCTTTGGAACGACACTCCCAATGGCGCCAAGTGTCGTGAAACTCTCTACTCGATACACGAAAACCTTCACCACACCACCATCGGGGTGAAGGGAGATGGTGTTGAGGGACGTAGAGAAGAGGGATCGGAGGGGGGAAACAGTAAGAACTAGGGCTGCAATGGCTTTATTATTTCTATCTATGGGTGCGCCACCACCGCAAGACATCAACGATGCGGTGTGAAATCTGGCAGCAGCTAACTGGCGGTAGATCCTGTGGGCTTTGGGAAAAGTGGGATGAAGCAGCAAGCTTGCAGGCCCCGGACCCCGGTATAAGCGATCGTAAAAGGCTTAAAGTCAGTGGGACGCTCGGACCACTTTGGTTTCTGCCTAACAACACCATCGCTCTTGGACTTTCAAAACATATTTCGTCACTGTGTTAGGTAGGACGTAGCTTCGCTTTTTCGAACCACAAAACTCCACTTGCAATATCCGAACAGGCATAACCATGGAAACTGCAATGTGGCATCGTGTTAAGAATCAGAAGTATCATCACGCAAATTGCAAGTACGAATGACATCCAAACCATGGATAGCGCGTTCTGCGCTCGCTTGGCTTGATTTTTCACTGCTACACCACTCAAACCTCGGACTCGGGAATTAAATGCCACTACGCTCTTCAAGCCGGGAGCTAACGGGCAAACGGGCGCGATGATTTATCACCAAGGAGCCACACCGAAGCTAAGATAGCTCCGGACTTGAGGCCTTCAGCTCCATGTTTCCACGATGAACGTGGTAATCTACTAGCCACGTCGACGCGCTATCCATTCTTTTCTCGAGAAATCTCTGCCTTCGCGGGGCAACGGGTCCGAATCGCGAGGTTTGCTACCACATGGCACAAGCAGCGGCAGATCGGGCATCATCATAACAAATGCCAGGGAGTCTCTCTGCTTCTCTTCCTGAATCAACTGTGCTTTGGCGCCTCGAAGTGTAGTGGGTTTCCGGTAGTTTTCCACCAATAGGCAGCCACCCCATTGCCCCTACGTTGAAACTTTTTGTAGAGCTCCAGTTGTCTCGGATCGGTGCTAGAGGCGCCAGATGCGTTCCGATCCCCTTCGGGGCACCAACGTCGCTGCCTTTAGCACATCCTTGGATAACCTCAACAGTACGACCAACACTCAGCTTATGATTCAGAGTAGGCAGTGCGTGCCAAATTTTGGCTTCAGAGTAAGGGAGTAATAATCGGTTCCGAGTATCTATTTACTTGTTAGTTCAATCTGACGCCTCACGGAAGACTGGGTTGTTGAGAAAAGTCCTATGCGCACTCACTTTGACTATTAGTCTCATGCGGGGTTTTCAATGGGAATATGCCAATCTTATACCAAAAAAAACATCTAGGCAAGTATAAACATTCGATTTCGCCGTGATCTTGGCAGTTATACTCGCCGGACTGATTATTCAGGCCGGTCCCATCTTGTCCCGGTTCACGTCGTCAAATGCCTCGTTCCGACTCAGTTCGGAGTTGTGATATGGCCATTTATCAGCAAAATCCAAGAACCGCCGTCAAGAGTGGGCATTTGAGCATCTATATAAACCGTAGACTTTCAGCACATTATGGAAAATATCAACTCAAGAAGTACACTCAGCCTTCGTGTTAACTACAACATAGACTGTGTGTATTCCGAACTCATTTGATCACTTCCAAGCTTCAAAGTCAGACACTTATATCTATACCAACTACCAATCACGATGTCGGACCTACAGTACTACTCATACCCCGGATTTGGCGATTGGGGACGCGATGAGATGCACTATAGTCAAGCCGTCCGCGTCGGGGACAACATTATTGTTTCAGGCCAAGGTACGTGAGAGCACACTCCCATCCCTCACAATTCTTCCATTGTCATGGGCTAATGACATGTCGTGTTCTGATTTATAGGTGGTTGGGATCGCAAAACCTGCGAGGTCAAGCCTGATCTCAATGACGAGATCGACCAAGCTTTCGAGAACGTCGACTTCGCACTGAAGCACGCCGGCGGAAAGGGCTGGTCGCAGGTGTACCGCATCGTCACGTACCACACGGACATCCACGCCTCGTCCGAGCGCGTCGTCCAGAACTTCAAGCGCTGGCTGCCCGACCACATGCCCACCTGGAACATGATCGGCGTCAAGCAGCTCGGCTTGGACACCATGCACATCGAGGTCGAGGTCCAGGCTTACGACGAGGAGGGCGCTGCTGAGGCTCGCAAGGCTCAGGCTAAGAAGCCGGCTTCTAAGTAAATTAGAAAGGGTGTGTTGTGCCAGGAGAATGGCCTGTCAGAGGTTCAATGACCTGTTTTCGGTTCGACCAGAGAGGATCTGAACGTTGGGGATCTGGGCTTGTCGGGAGGCTGGGACTTTGAGACAGCATAGACAAAGGATCGTTGCTTGTATGTATACCACGACCCTTGGCAGATAGGTTTAGGTCTCGCGCAACAAAACTGTCATTACCCCTTAACCCTGTGAGGTCTGCATCGTGACATGTTGTTTGAATAGTTGTAACTGCTTGGTCTTCTCATTGTTGCCGAAAATGATAACAATGTCTCTCGTTAAGCTTAATTTGGAACAGCTGTATATGATATGTCATTATAGCACCGACATATTGATATAAATCTCACTCAAGAACCTGACTACTGATTAGTATCTTATGTCCAATGCAGGATAATAGATGGCTATCAATAGTCCTGGGGATGCTCTTATCAAAGCCTAGAATGTCAGCTATCTAGCTTGAAGACTTGCTCTATCCAATTTTGCGGTAATTACCTAAAGCATCAAGAATTGCCTATAGTTAAGTAGAAGGTGCCTGGTTTAACCTGCAGATAGCCAGTCGGTGCTAAGAAGGCTCTGAGGTTCTTATCTCCGGGGCATCGAGGGTCTGATGAGTAAAGATCGGCTTAATTCTGGCCAGACATTTGATGTGATTATAATATCATCCTTAGCGACTAGCCTTGATCTAAATAGTTACGGCTATAGTAACACGTGGTGTGGTGAATCGAGTAGAGACCGCATTGATAATGCTGCATAGGCGGCTCCATACCAGTTAGGATCTGATCTAGTCGGACTTTAAGGAGTTAAAGAAGTATGGCTGTCGCCATCCTCCATCCCTCCTCTTTTCTAGGTATATAAAATGGGAGAGAACATACAAAGCTTCCATCAATGAATAAATGCTCAAAAATTTACCGTCCTGGATATTATGACAAGACCATATAGTGACCTAAAAGCCTCGTCATGGATACCGCAAGCTTCTTTCGCGTTGATGGCATCGTAGCTGTCGTGACTGGAGGCGCCACCGGTAAGAAATCGTCGTATACAGAGAATCGACTTCAATCTAATAAACTGTAGGCATTGGATTTATGATAGCTAAGGCTCTGGCGGGAGCTGGTGCGAAGGTGGTCTATCTCCTTGGAAGGCGGAAATCGGTTGTGGAGGCTTCAGCAGCCCAGGACCCGAGCTTCGTCCCTATAGTTTGCGATATCAGCTCTAAGGAGTCCCTACAGTCTGCTGTGGACTTCATCGCCAAGGACATAGGCTACATTAACCTCCTTGTAGCGAACTCGGGCATCATTGGACCGGGCACGTCCTTCAACCCTGACTTCACCATCCAACAGCTTCGACAGCATCTGTTCGACAATGTTTCAATGGAAGACTTCACCGAGACTTTCCATATCAACGTCACTGCCACCTATTTCACAATGTTGGCCTTCCTAGAACTGCTTGATGCCGGAAACAAGAACGCCTTGAAGGGTGGTTTCGGTGCCCCGATTAATGAAGGTAGCAATGTCCCGTCAATTCAGAGCCAAGTCATCATCACGGCGAGCTTGTCTGGTTTTAGTCGGGACAGAGTGTCTTCCCCTGCTTATTCTGGAAGCAAATCGGCCATAATCCATCTGACCAAGCATTCGAGCACCAACCTTGCTAGATATGAAATCAGGGTGAACGCATTGGCGCCGGGCTGTAAGTGTATCCCTTAAATCTCTTCTCCCGTTAGATGGAGAAAAGAACGATAGCTGACTTGTCCGACTATCTAGTATTTCCAAGCGACCTGGCTCGTGGTCTAATATCTGGAAGAGACCCTAGTACGGAGAGTCCCGATGAATTCAGGTTCATTCCTTCCCGACGCTTCGGGGGCGACGAGGAAATGGGCGGCACCGTGCTGTATCTTGCAAGTCGGGCAGGCTCCTACTGCAACGGCCTGATTCTCGTAAATGACGGAGGGAGGCTAGCAGTAACCATCTCAGATTATTAGAACACCAGGGAAGCTCTGAGTTCAAGATCGAGGTATTTCTTGGAATAAAAGTTTTGTGAATATGCGCTCAATATCACCCAAGTATTCCGCGGAATATCTCAACATGCTTTTGATTATAACTCAACAACGTGGTATCAAAAAGAAAACGTCAACCCAACCCTATCCTACCACAGCTCTTATGTGCGTTCAGATACAAGGTATATATACAAGTCCATCAATGCCTATGCAAATTCCCATGTGCAGCCCGCTACCCTACCATTGCCACCAGCGCCTCTTTTGTACATCATCATGCTCGACCGCATCGCTCTCCTTCACCACCTTCATGAACACCGACTCCATCGTCGCCGCCGAGATCGAATAGCTGTCCACGCCCAGCTCCTCCTTCTGCGCCTCCAGCGTCTCGATCAGGTACCGCGTGAAGCTTTGCGTCGCGTGCTTGCCGCCACTCTTCCGCTTCTCCTCCTCGTATTTCTCATCTTTCTCATCCTTCTCACCACTTATTTCCCTGACCCGCTCCACAGCCCCAATCTTATCCATGTCATCCTGCCCCTGCTCAGACCCAGAGCTCGAGCCGGAGCCATACGTATCCGATGAGCCCGACGAGCTCCCGGTCTGCGACAGCCGCTTGAAGGAAGCCGGCACGGCGGAGTCGGTGGGGACTATGAAACGGACCTGGCCGCCGAGGTTCTGGCCCTCGAAGTGGACGGCTTTGCCGAACGCGCGGCGCGCCCAGTCCTCGAGCGCGCGCATCTCGTCGCCGGTCGACAGCGGCGCGCTCTTCAGCATCAGGTGCACGTGGTACTCGTTGGAGTGCGTCTTGCGCAGCGCCTGCGTGGTGCCGACCGCCAGCACGCGCTTGGCGACGATGGCGGCGCGGGTTGCTAGCGCGTCGGCTTCTTCCATCGAGTGCGTGGTGATGAGGACGGAGCGGCCTGGGGCGACGGCCTCGAGGGTTCGCCAGAGAACGCGCTTCGATGCGGCGTCCATGGCGGAGCTGGGCTCGTCGAGGAGGAGGACGGGGGGGTCGCCGAGGAGCGCGATGGCGAGGGATAGCTTGCGCTTGTTGCCGCCTGAGAGCTTGGACGCGGTCTTGGACGCGTGCGCGGTGATGCCGACGCGTTGCATGACGTATGCTACGGCCCCCGGGACGTCCTCGACGCCCTTGCAGCGCGCGTAGAACATTAGGTGTTGGCGAACCGTGAGCATGTCTAAGGCGTCGAATTGTGGGCATACTGTTTGGCTTCATTAGCACAAGGAAACTCGTATATATAACGAAATTAAGGGTTGAATAGGGGAATTTGGAAATACTTACCACCGAGGTGCTTCTGCGCCAGGCGCTTGTGATGGAGCACATCGACGCCTTCGAGATATATCCTGCCGGTGTCGGGGATCAGGTCACCACGGATCATGTTGATCGTCGTGGTCTTTCCAGCACCGTTCGGGCCGAGCAGAGCAAGGATCTCGCCTTCCTGTAGACCCAACGACACATCCTCGACCGCAGGCTTGTGACCGAAGCTCTTGGACACATGGAGGACACGTAGCAAATCTGTCTCGGAAGCCGTCACACGGTTCGTCTCGGCGATCACATCCTCTCGTCCCATCGACTTCGTCTTCTCGATGTCGCCGGCGCGCGAAGGGGGAGGGATGGGCTTGGGCTTCTTGACCCAGGCGAAGCTGCCGCCTTCGATCCACATGAGCAGGGAGAAGAGGCCGATGATCTGCAGGATGAGCAGCAGGATGGGTCCGCCGAACGCGTAGATCGAGCCACCGTTCGTGATCATGGTTTGGCCTCGGCAACGGACGATGTACATGTTTAGACTCACGGCCATGCCGCGCATGAGGTTCTGGATGGGGAAGATTATGCCGAGTCCGAAGGCAGTTCCGTCGTTCGTCACCTGGTCAGAGCCGTTTGTCCTTTGGACGATCTTTTCGGTGTCAGTACGGGGTAGATGTTGGTATTGGAACTTATAAAGGGAAACTTACCAATAATGTGAGGATAGAGAGAGCATACATGGCGCCCATGAACAAGAAGTTGTAAGAAAAGGCAGCTGCTTGCGACCGGGCTAGGAGAGCGATCAGGTACGAGAAGAGGATGGCTGCGAGTCCATAGAGCACTTGGATGAACCAGACGTAGCCGAGACCAAACCACGGAGCTGCCGGAGATATCAAGCCAGTACAGCCAGCACTAACTACTAAGACGAACATAAAGTCGAACATCCAGTACGAGAACAGCAGAGGGAATGGTTTGACACCGTTTGAGTACTGCAGGTCTCGCACCTTGGATCGTCGCTCGTATGTTGGGTATAGCGAGAAGAAAGCTGGGTAAATTGCTTGTAGGAGACAGAAGATAGTGACATAGAACACACTATCTCCACCCTCGGCCTGGTGGTAGGATTTAAGGCTGGATGTGTATCCCGCGATGGGTGTACCGCTGCGGACCTGGTTGACGAGATTCAGGAGGCTAGTAGCGCCCGACTGGCCAGCCATGGCATCATGAGCGATGAGCGGTGCCGATTCGTTACCGATCCATATCGCGCCGCCATTGGAGATATTGTAGGCGTAGGCATGAACGAACTTCACAACAGTGGTTATGTTAGGGAGGAGGAAGGGTCCGTTACCAAAGTTGAAAACGTGCCCTTGGCTTGTGGCATTTATCACCTTCGCAATCGTGCCGTTCAATTGCGGAGGACCTAATCCAAGAGTTCCCTCATTGGTCACGGCCATTCGACTGTCGAAGGAGTTGAACGAGATCAAGCTGTTGCAATCGGGGGTTTGGTAGCCGTCTAGGAAAACGTTGACGAAATGGGTCGCGATAAGAGGGATGGCTAGGGCGAAGAAGTAGGCCCACCAGTTCTTGCGCAGAACTTGGATTCTCTTGATGAATAGGGCTTTGATTTGCTGCGAGTACGAGAGCCATAGAGGTGGTTCGACTTGTGGTCCCTTAACTCTGGTTCTGCTTTCGTCAGATTCAGTGGGCACAATTTCCAGTTCCTCGCCAATGAGAGTATGTGGCTCTTCAGAGACCTTAAGGAACACATCCTCCACTGTTGGACCTGTGATATATAGCTCTTGGTCACTCGAGTTCTTAAGCGATTCTAGGACCTTGGCAGCGGATGCCGAATCTGGCGTTGTGCAGATGAGCCTGTCGTGATGTTCTGTGATCGGATACTCAATTCCTGAAATATCTTCCGTCTTCGGAATGTGAACACGATAGCCTCCACCGTACTGGTTCTTCAGTTCTGTCGGCGTTCCTTGGCATTTCAGCTTTCCAAGTGTAACGATGACGATGTGGTCTGATAGGACCTCGCATTCATCAAGGAAGTGAGTTGTTAGAATCATAGTTCTCCGGGATCTCTCGCTAAGAATTACGTTCCAGATAGCACGACGGGATAAGGGGTCAAGGCCGGAAGTAACTTCGTCCATCAAACAGACAGAGGAGCCGCCGACAAGCATACAGGCTAGTTGCAACTTTCGTTTCATACCACCGCTCAGGTTCTTTGCAAGACTGTTTCTCTTGGCTGCAAGGTCGCATTTCTCAATCAGTTGGTCGAGGGTGGCGAGATCGTCAGGTTTGCCTTTCAAGTTGTTCCAAATCAGGAGGTGCTCGTAGACGGTGAGGTTATCCCATAATACGTTGCGTTGCGGGCAGAAACCTAAAAAGTCAGTATACGCTCCTGTAATTGATATTCATCTTAACTTACCTATTTGCGACGGTAGGGCGTTGATGTTTATAGAACCTCCGGTGGGCCTTTCATAACCAGCTATCATGTTAAGAGTTGTCGTCTTTCCGGAACCATTGGGGCCAAGCAGGCATAGAATTTGGTTCTTCTGGCTAGTCAGGGTTAAGCCATCAACTGCCTTCGTCTCCTGTTTGCGCCTGAAGTAGCATAAAATCTTCTTAATCCAGTGAGGCTTGAAAACTTTCTCTAGGTCCGTAGTTTCGATAGCGATATGGGAGTTATTTGCTTCCTCCGTGTTGTTGAAGTTTCGGCGGCGGCGATTGTGTCCGTGTCTCTTTTTCTCGATGAAGGCGGCCACACTCGTGTATAGAATTATCTGGAAAGACAGGACAACCCAGATCCAAAAAGGACCGATGAGGTTGGTCCAATTGGGTCCTTTCGCGTTGCCAGTGTCTAAAAGCGATGAGGGAATAGGTTGCTGCATCTGGACACGGATCCCAGCAACTTCGGCCTTAGCGATGAAATCGAAGAAATAAATGAAAGCCATGCTAGGCCATAAGATGGACGTGATAATGACCTGGACAACAGGAGGAGGGCTTGACGAGCTATTTTCCGAGAGTGTGGCCAAGATAGCGAACAACCAGGGAAGCAACATGTTGTGGAGACTAGCGATGTTGGAATGCTGAAAGTATGCCGTGTTATACACCGTCGCGCTGATTGTTGCCCAACCAGTAAAGATCTGCCAGAATATCGTGACGGCTGGGTTTTGGCCCGGGAAAAGAAGATACCAATACACTGCTTAACATTAGAAACAAAATTCGAAGAATTTGATACTTGGAACTTACAGGTTCCCATGATGATCCAGAGCGGAAGGTATAAAATGTCAAAATAAAGGATATAGCTCATAACCCTGGGTCCAGCAGCTCCACCGCCCATTGCGTCTATTAGGGAGGATATGCCGTTTTCCCGCTCTGAAGCTATCATGCTCGTAACATGTTCGCAAACAGGGAAGAAGGTCAAGTAGTAGACGAAAGACAAGAGGTACAACGATAGGGCGATGAATGTCTTTCTGGAATACTCATCCTTCTGCTCCTGTGTTACGTACGTGTATGCCATGAAGTTAGGGGTGGTCGTTAAGTTGAGCATCGCGTTCTCAATGGTCGACTGGAGCGGGAGGTAGATATCGTCGACGGCGCCATTGTTATCGAATACGTTGAAAGATGAAGAGTCATAACTGGGATCTGTCCTGATGGTGTAGTTCCATGTTGCGCTGTCGTGTCCACTGAGCGGGGTGTCTTTGAAGACCACCACAGCATGGCATGGCGAATTGCCATGGTAATCAACCGGGCAAGTTACGTCGACCTGGTCAGCGTTATCGAGATGAATTAGTCTACTCGAATCGAGAGGACCGGTGATTTTGTCAAGGACGGGCTGGAAGTCAGGACCAAGGCCAGGCTCCTGAACCAAGACGAGAGGCTTCGAATTTCCTGCCATGCTTTGAGCAAGAGTGCGTATTGGGTGAGGATCACCGACTCCATATTTGTTGTTATCCTTGGAGAAGTTCTGGATTTCGAGTAAGAGGACCTGGAGGGCTATCGGGAAGACGAGAGATCGTAGAATAGTTGAGAACCACTTTCTCTGGATGGTAATGATGAAGTTCTTCCTCGTCAAGGCCCATGTCTGGCGCCAGAACAGCTGAAGGTCGATATCTAGAGACCGCATGATGACGACTGGAGATAGGAGTTACCCATATGCGAGATAGACCTGTCAGGGAATCACAGAACAGATCACTCAGTCGTCGACCTCGAGATATTCAGTACCTGGAGAGAGAAAGTTTGGATCATGTACGATGCGACGGAGATCCAATATTATAAGATCGGCGTTGCCGTCAGCTCTATGTTGATCGAGCCTACAACATCTATGATACACGGGTTATTTGCGGAACTAAACCCATGTAGATGTTGCATGTTGCATCTATAGAATGGTCGTCAAACGAGCCTTGTCCAATCCCCTGTCGACGATACTATATCCTCTTTCCTCTTGTGCCTTCGAGAAGCCCGACATTCCTGCAGAGTGGCACGGGTCTGGAGTATCACGGGGGATCTACCATTCTGAATACCAGAAATGGCAATTTTCCAATTCGATCACCATACATGGGCCGAATCGGGTAATGGAAAATAAATGGGGTCGTGATAATATCGCTTTGGTGTGCAGTAATCAGGAAATACAGTAGCATGGGGTCGTGTGGCAGGGCACTCTCTGCTGTTGGTTTTAAGGCAGCAGGATTCCCTCTTTCTTTTTTATTAGAATAACACATCATAGAACCTGGGGATTCGGGAATTCAGTCAGATCAGGACTGGGGTACGTGCAGATAAGCTCAATTAGTATCCTTGGTACCTAGAAGGCTTCTTACCGCCTTTAGTAAGAGGAATGGGACCAATGGCTTAGTTAGGTAGTGCTGATTGATCCTCACCGCGCCGAGAGACTCGGACGAGTCGTTCGAAACGAGCAGGCTATTTGTAGATTGTTCGCGTGGTAGTTTAAAACGTGGAGAATCCTTCTGGCCTGACGACAAGACTCGATACAATTATTCCGCAACAAAAGGGCGAGAAACAGGAATTAAATGTTGCCCAGACTTTTCGGTCGTCTTACTCAGCTTCAGTTTGAGCTCGATTATACGCTTTACCTAATTAGTACCTGAATTCTTTTGAGTAATGTGAGCCTTACCAAGACATTGAATGAAATTTCTGTTATATAGAGAGCAGGTCAAAGTAAGCAGAGCGGTAGGGGTGCCATGCTAAGCGATGGTTATAATAAGCACCATCTTAATAAGCAATCCTGATAGGCTGATATTCGAAACAGGACTAAATCTTTTATTAGGTACTCCTATTCAACTATGAGATCTAATGAGATCTCTTATGAAGTTATTGGCTTGGTACAGTCTATAGAGGTTCGGCATATGGCCACCAGCATCGTATTAGGTCGTAGCACACTCATGGCGAATAGGGGAATTGACCGTGAAAATTTGCTTCCGTGAGCAGATATCGATATCGATTTCATTAATAGCGAATATTGATTTTATTTCACGTGCTTTGATATGCTGTGGATTGTGTTGTCACCATAGCCAACAGCTCTGAGGTTTTCCGTCTCCAGACGGAGATGGGGTTCGTTGGAGGCAGGGGTCCACGAACATTGATCCTGTCGGAACGCCTCACGACCTCGTGCTTACTGGGTCCGGAATCCACACTGCGGAGGACTTATAGACGTTGCAGGGCCCGCAAACCAGGTTTTATATGGATCGAGTATTCCTTAATATATTCCCGATGCTTACATGTGCCTGAGACCCAAGTTAGTAACTAACTAGTATATGAACTGACAGGTACGCTTGGCATTTAAAGTAGGAAAATGTTGTTCAGGTAAACCCAATTGTTCACATCAAAGTCGAACGACTCAAATACAATCTAGCATAATAAATTGGAGTTGTCATCATGAAAAGGACATATCGCATTGCTATGAGAGATAAAACCATGGACTTACTGGTAGATCAGGAGGCTTCAAGCTTAGCAATTGAACAATTTGCCCTATATAGGGTAATTAGGATTGGAAAGACGGCCTGCGCCCCTCATTCAAGAACGTATATGTTCATATTAAATGAATACTGCATACGCTCGGAGTCGAGGACGCCCTGATACTATTAGTCTTCGCCAACAAATGGACCGGGTCACTCACCATTATTATGACTCGCCAGATCAGTGAAGTTATCGTACACATATATGTGGACTCAGAAGCGGTCCTCTGGCTTCTTCCATCCCGCCAACCGAGAGATTTCCCCAATGGCCGACAGCACATTATCAACTATAACCTTCACCATGCCCTGTCGCTTGTTCTTCCCATCGACATCATGCGAAGGCTGTTCGGTTCCAATTGTAGGTAAAACATTATCGCTAGCCGACAGGCTCACGAATAAGGCGAATGGGACAWGCCATACGCATAGGCCGAAATACGAGGCAATTTCAGTAAAGCTTGGGATGTCTGGCTGATCGTATATCGAGGACATGCGCGAATACGATCGGTGCTGTGCATCGGAGAAATGCTGGAACCAGAAATAATGGTTGACAAGGACCAAGACTGCCGCCATTGTCAGCAATGTGAGGACTGGGTATTGATCTCGGCCGAATACATCGGTCTGGGAACGTACCACACGAGGCGATGAACAGGGGATCTGACAGCTTCACAAATGGGAAGCGCCGCATGTTCCCCAGGTATATAACGTGCGATGCGACACCCATAAGTGTCAGCCCAATAGGGAATCCATCGACGAGGCAGAGTATGACCTGAAGGCCAATGATAGAGTAGATGAGCTTAGTGAGTAGTCGCTTCGCGATGACGGTATGTTCCTCGACAAGTTCGGAGAGATAGTAGAGACCGGAGGCTACGGACAAGCTGTATATTAGCTACCCTGAGTCCTTGACTGTTTGATGGATGAGGCTATGAGCATACCAATCGCCAACGTTAGGAAACAGAAGCCGACGATAGAGCCGAGATACCCAACAAGAGGTAGAATCCACATGATTTCGACGGCTATGATGATCTCATTTCCTATGTAGGGAGAAAGGGAGGTGGTTGCTGTTTATGGACGACCATGATGGGCCTTGTTAAAAAAAGAACCTTGTCCTCGATGGAATTGATTTCAGCCAACCAACGCCAACGAAAGCGTGTCCTTCCAAGACCCCACTTTAGCGACGGAGATCGGCGCTTTGATTTTTCCATTTTCTACTGGATGTACCTTTTGGCTTAGGTAAGTATCTCGCATATCCCGAAGATTCACCGTAGGATGATAAAGATAATGGATAAGGATTATCTGCCCCACAGAAAAGTTCACGTTGGCGCATCACAAGCAATTGATAATGAAAATGCGATGCATTGTAGGAGCACACCACTCTTGAAGCTTCGTATGAATGACTTGGAGGCCGAACCATAACTCCACGTATAATACACTATTTTGATTCATTGAAGCATACCTAGCTCAATCACCCAAGATGTCGCGGCCAGAGGACACACTGTATGTAAAGGACGCCCTCTCCCCTCCCCCACCGCCAAGGAATATCGTCACTCTAACACAGCTATCCAAGGTCCGCCGACGTTCACTACAATGATTCCGAAGCGCGCAAATACACGACTTCCTCCCGAATACAGAACATCCAGGCCTCTATGACACATCGTGCCCTCGAGCTCCTCGATCTCTCGTCACCCTCATTCATCCTCGATGTTGGCTGTGGAAGCGGTTTGTCAGGTGAAATTCTTTCCTCGATACCACCGGAAGAGGGCGGACCGCATGTCTGGGTAGGAATGGATATATCTGCTTCGATGTTAGATGTTGCGCTGCAACGGGACGTGGAAGGCGATCTGCTACTAGCAGATATTGGTCAAGGGGTGCCATTCCGGGCCGGAACATTCGATGCTGCCATCAGCATCAGCGCAATACAATGGCTATGCAATGCGGAAAGCAGCGATGTTTCCCCGGCAGGGCGCTTATCGAGGTTCTTCAATGGCTTATATGCTAGCTTGAAGAGAGGCGGACGAGCGGTCTGCCAGTTCTACCCGAAAAACGACGAGCAGAAGAAGATGATCACGAGCGCAGCGGTGAAAGCTGGTTTCGGCGCCGGCTTACTAGAGGATGACCCAGAAACCAAGAACGTCAAGTTCTATCTGGTCTTGACAGTCGGTGGTGGCAATCTCGAAGCAAAGGGAGGCGATATCACGGGAGTGGTAAAGGGTATGGAAGGTGTTGATGTGCTAGACGCGAGACACAACAACCGGAGCGGCAAGGGCGAGATCAAAAAAGGGAGCAAGGCGTGGATCATCAAGAAGAAGGAGCAGATGGAGCGAAAAGGAAAGGTTGTCAAGGCGACATCCAAGTACACGGGCCGCAAAAGAAGGGTTGCTTTCTAGATTTGCGGCGGTCTCCTTTCTGCATTGCACGGCGTTATTGGAGTTTTAGAGTACAGGTATCGGTTGGTAAATATATCCAAATTCTCATCATTCCGTCTTCCTATTTATCGCTGCGATTTCTTGGCAAAATCCAATTCCATATAGCCTGCTTCTTAATTACAAGCCACGCCCTACCCCATATTGACCCCCAAGATCCTTCCTCAACTTCGGTCATCAATCCATTATCATCTGCTCCTAGCTCGGGGATGCGAGCGTTTACCACCTCGGACCTTCATATAATAAATTGCTCAAGAGTTCGGAGCTCACTTCAGCACCTTGCATCTATCCCCCCGCTCGAGTTGCTGGCATCCGGAAAGTAGCCAAGACTGCACTACATATCTCTGGGGAGGTGGACGGCTTTCAAGCTAGCAACTCCTCGAAGATTCCCAGACACCTAAGTTGATGTTACGATTAGGCATTTTTATGGCTACCTCGGGATCCCAACTTGAAGGACATCCATAGAACAATTCTGGGAAGTCAATGACACTCAGACCCCTACAATAGACATTGTTTTACCATCACTATGATTTGCGAAGAAAGTCTTCGGCCCTAAATGGGACAGGAGTGTTTTCTAAGCATACTTGGAGGAAGTAACGTGCCCTACATCTGGGAGAAACGACCTCATAGTGCTATTATACGAAGTACCTAGTGATAGAAACACTACATGTGTGAGGTGCTCGTATGCGTCTCTTGGATTACGCGTAATACGCTAGACCAGATCCGTACAGCCGTGTAGTTCCGGTAAACAGGAATTCGACTAGGCGGTAGACTGCTATACTAGTAAACATGAGATATAAAAGTCGAATATATAGGTACATATAGACCTAGGTATATGTCCCAGACTCTGGAAAGGATATCGGATTGATTCACCAGTAAGACGATAGAGGAGGGAGTAGAGCTTAGTCATCCCACAGCTCCCCATTTCCATTTTCGGACAGTAATTGAGTCTCCATCCAATCATATCTCACGTCTCACCAACTTTCAGTGACTCTTAGTAGGCTTCTCGTACCACACATACGACCCAACCAATCAGAAGCGCTTCTACAAGTCAGCACATACGAGGAGATACTCCTGAAAGCAGCGTGCTTGCACCATCATTTACTCAGTGTGGAAAGGCGTCGATCGAATTATGTCCCGGTTTCCCATAAATTATCCTGTTCTGTCTGCTTTCCGGTTGCCTTTTCCGCGATTGAATTCCTTAACTTGGATACCTGTTGGAGAAAGACAGCACCCCTTTTCATACTACGCATTGGCTTCACCTCAAGATGGTAACACGAGAAAAACCAATCATCCTTTTTATACACGGATCTTGGCACCTTCCGCTACATTACCGCTCTCTCATAGATGGGCTCCGAAGTAATGGATTTACCGTCCTGGCGCCGTACTTGGTTACCACGGGGTATAGCGACTCCATAGACGACAAAACACATGTTGACGCAACTTATCAAGTTCGTGAATATATATTACCGTACCTGGATCAAGGCCGTAAGGTGGTCGTGGTGTCGCATAGTTCTGGAGGTATCATGGCGGGGCAGGCCTCGGTGGGCCTATCATTGGAGGAGCGAACGGCTCAGGGGCTCAAAGGCGGCATCACCCACGTCATCTACATTGCTGGGCTCATCGATGTAGATAACGGGCTAAAGCGAGGGCGGTTCCCAGAAGGTTGGACGGATGTAAGAATATCTCCCCTCCTTCCTTCATTTCCCGCTTGGCCACCGAGCTACTGTTTGCCCCCTCCTGAGCCCAAAAGGGCATCGAAGCGAGTACCGAGATAGTTGACAATAATTATAGTATAAAAAGCGGCCAATGCTGGAAAGCACCGCACGTGCGATTCTGTACAATGACGTTGAAGAGTCGCGGGKGAAGGAAGCGCTACAGATGCTTGTATGGCAGAGCGAAACTACTTACGCTGCGGAAAGACTGCACACGGCATCTGAGGTGCGAGCCGCGAAGACGTATGTCGTCTGCAAAAAGGACAAAATCGTCCCCCTAGAAAAGCAGTACCAGCGAGCTGCAGAATCAGGCGCAGCTGTTGTGGAACTTGATTGTGGTCATAGCCCGTTCTTACTTGAGAAGGAGACAGCGCAATTGGTAGATATTATCACGAAGGCAGCAGACGTAGTGAATGCTTCTCTTTAGAGAGTGGTTTGGATGTTTGTAACGATCTACGGCTGGGRCATTCTCTACTGGTCGTCTTATATTAAAACGAAGAGGATTAAATCGAATTAGACAGGAATGTTTAAGAAGTCGATCATGAGTAAACAACATAATATGAGAATACACTTATATGAAGACTTCTTACTAGGGACCCGGATAGTTAACCCTATGCTTTAATGGTATTATCAATAATCAAGTAATAATCGGGGCGTTAAGCTTGGGATCGGATAAAACCACCGTATCTTTGGATAAAACCACCGTATACCCACACGTACTATACCTATCATAGTATGGCATTGAAGATACCTAATCTAAGGTACAGTTTCAGTAGGAAATTTTATAATTTTCATTCTTGTTAATGCTTAAGTAAGGCTATTCCCACTTTACTATCGCTTCTGATAGCCTTTTCTGCTGCTTTCGTAAGGTTAAATTAGGCCTTATTTAAGGTCTTCTATAGCTTATCTTCCAAGGTTGCTAAAGGCTTGTTTGAGGGCTCCTCGAGGAGCTTAGGGATAGGGTTATTAAGCATCGTATCGAGCTTATCGAGAAGGTAGCTATATTCGACATTGTCGCCAACAAAAAGGGGGGTATCATCCATGGCAGTAATAGGAGTAACAGTAAGGTTAACGATAAGAAATTTACTTTAATATCGATAGGAATGAAAGGTATAAAATTTCCTACTAAAACTATACCTTAGATTAGGTATCCATAATGCCATATCATGATAGGTATAGTATGTGTGGGTATATGGTGGTTTTATCCAAACGTACGGTGGTTTTATCCATTCCCTTAAGCTTTGATTTACTATTCCGAAGAACTAAGCTCACCTTTAGACACTCGTTAATCATTAGAGGATAATATACAGAAACAGATTATATATCTTCCGGATAGGGAACAACCTGACTTTCGTATTTAGGAAATCAGTTCTTCTGAGACGGAGGTATGCAACCGGGTTCCTACAATAACCTGATGAAATCCCAGACCTTTGGATTATTGAGGATGGGCCATCCATAGCCTCATCGTGTTCTTGGAAGTTGGAGTTAAAATGTATATGTTTACATTGAATATTAAAACTAAAGACCTTTACTTCCCCTGAAATACATGTATGTAAGTACTTCTGTAAGTACACACTAACCGTAACAAATTCTGGCATACTTAAACGTGTGGTGGATTCGACTCCTTTGTACGCAATACATAAAATAGCTTTTCTGATAATCAACTTAAGAAAGGACCATAGCCCTCATATACAAATCTGTGAAAGTGCCTCCTGCTTATAAGGGATAATCTAAATAGTGATCAGTCTTCCATGAAGCCTATCGTATAGCTCCTGTGAATTTTGGTGCTAGACAAGTCTGTGCTGCGTGCTTAGTACCTGGATGCCCACGAGGTAGTTGCCCATACACAACGAGTAGCTTCCCAACTGGGATAGTTATGATTGGTAGTCGACTATACGGTCCATGCTACACTTGAAGTACACAAGTATATTGGCTCGTCTCCGCGCCATTAAACCCCTTTAGGCGGTTTCCGTGCACACTTGGTCAGCGCTCAAGGCAACTGCACATTCAATGCCACAATATTAGAAAATTCAAAATCAGCCTCTCCGTACTGCCCCAACACCTACTGCCCCCGGTCAACTTCCATCCATCAATCCGGAACTCGAATCTCGGCTTCTTCGTTCGCAACCCTTACACATTTTCAATTATTGTAGACTCTTCTTACGTTCGTCCTCGTAGATATTTCAAGTTTCTACACCACATACTCAGATCTCCAGTAAGTATCCTGTTTTCGTCTTCATCCTTCTACCTCATACCTGCCCCATGATACGCTCCTACTCGTTCGCGTTTACATGTACATTGATGTAAGGCTCGCTTATGTCCTATCCCCAACTCCTGTCAGGATTCACGAGGGTTACAATAGGGCGTCCCGGTACTTTGGATATCGTAAGGGAAACCCAGGACTGTGTGGGCGAAGACAGTCTCTTGTATGGATGCCTCGTTCTCCTCGCGGCGCAACGTTGTCCTTTTCCCTGTCCTATAATCCGCCTCGAGACATTCTATCCCGAACTATTACTTAGCATCTGCCTCTTCTTGCTGACTTGCTGACTTGTTGTTATAAGGATAGTCTGCTCGCGGTTACTCAATTGGAAGCTTTACCGACTCGACCCCTATCTCGATCCACGGATAACTATCATGTAAGCATTCCACAAAACCTATTATCTGGTGACATATCATGGAGTTGTTGCTCCTCTGCCATTTATTTTTTGTACCTCGACACGATTATCCACAAGTGATCCATAAGTTGTAGCCGCACAAAACGAAAGTCCTAACGCTTCAGTCCTTCACAGATTGTCGCGATGGCTCATCTTGCCCGCGAACTTCTCAACGTCGTCCTCGATGCCACCAGGGTTGAGGAGGAGAAGGCAAAGGAGATCCGCGTACTATACAAGGCTTACGCCTACCCCCCCGACGAGAAGGCTTTGGTTTCAAAAGTCCTAGACGTTGTAAGTATCCCGCTTGTTCGTTGCTTCACCTGATTCTGGCACACGGCTAACCTACCAAGCTCCGTGAACGAGAATTAATCGACGATGTTCAGCGCGCCGCCGGCCCACGCCGAGACGAAGACGCAGCAGTCGCCAAGTGGGGTGCGTTCGCTGCGGCCGCTGCCGCGGCCGCCCCCGCCCCTCCTACCACTCGCCCCGGCCCCGACCCCAGCCCCAAGAAGAAATGGAATCGCCGAGGTTGCCGAGGTGGTCGAGGGCGTAAAAACCGTCGTGGCAACAAGAAGGACAACCCCGAACGTGAAGCTCAGGAGCCTCAAACACCGCCTCGCCCCATGCCGGCAACCGAGTAGTCGTGCCCCCCCCCCCCCCCCCCCTTCCTTCTTTTCCTGTGTTGAGACAATTCATTCTGGGATGATTATGGCTTGTGTGTGGCTTTGTTTCTACCCAATGTTTGGGTTCGCTACCTAATAGGTAATAGATATCTATTACAATTGAAGAGGCACAAAGTATGCCATCAAATCCATTTTCCTTAAGACTTTCTCCTTTTGATCCGAATAATTCGCCCTTACGGGAAATAAGTAAAGTTTAGGTACTTAAGTATCGAAAGCGAGGAAGATCCAGTGGACCAGTAAGGACCCTAGATCCGTTGATTTCAGAAGGTTAGGACGAGCAAGGATCGTGTTGTCGCTACTTATCTGAAGAAAACGAACATCGTGGTCTTAAGATTTCTTAGACTAAAGGCGTTTCATCCCTCGTCTCGTAAACACCGACGACACCTTTTCTATCTGCGCTTGTTACCCGCATGATAATGAGAAGGGATTGGATTACGATGGCGAAATTACGAGACAATTTCACATGCTTCTATAGGTATGTTCAGAGACCTTTTTCTTATTTATAGTACAAAAATAACCAGAGCAGAGCTTCTAAACGCCAGATATACAATGGGTATATGTTAATACAACAAGACAACTGCGACTCCGAGGAACCCCCTATTTCGAACCCAATCCAAACCATCGCTCAAAAGCAGCCTTTGCCGCTTCTACATCAGGCTTCTCTTCAGCAACCCAAGCAACAACGCCATCGGGGCGTATCAACAAGGCTTGCAGGCCTAGCTGGTCCTTTGCTCCCGTGCTAAGATAATCGACCTTGCTCTCGTATTTCCCGGCAAGATCCTTGAGAGCCTCATCGGATCCAAAATCAAGCAATAGACCTCGTGCTGTCTCCAGCTTAGAACCTAGTCTGGTTCCGTCATTCAATTCGAAGTCAGGGGCGCTGCAGCCGACGAGTGGATGTTCGTCGCCAAGGTCATATCGCAGGGACAGGCCCCAGATGCGGTCAAGGAACAAGTTCGTCCCGTCGGTCGTCTCCAGCAAGTCGCTTACGAGCTTACGGAGAGCGACGCCGAACATATCGGGCTTCAGCGTCGATATTTGCGCGCGAGTCCATTCGAGTACCCAGGAGCCAACCGGATACCGTTCTTTCTCGTAAGAATCGAGGAGGCTGAAGTCCTTTGGTTCTTCCCCGGACCTGGAGGCCTGGACAGTCGCCGCTAGTTTCCAGCCAAGGTTCATAGCATCACCCAATCCCAGATTCAGGCCTTGCGCTCCCAGAGGCGAATGAATGTGCGCGGCGTCGCCGGCTAGGAGAACACGGCCCTTTCTATAGGTGGACGCTTGTTTAGATCGATCGGTAAAAGAGGCTGCGTGATGGATCTTTGTAACTTTGACGTCGGTGCCAGTTACACGAGCCATAACTTCGTTGAGATGTTCGATAGTGATCTCCTTTGTACGATGGAAGGCGCCGCCATCGAAATCTAGTAGGTACATGTTACCCCAATGCCCTACAATATACATGCCCCCTACAGAAGGCTGGAACCCAGACTTTAGCTTTTCGGGATGGTCTAAATCGGCCCAGAACGCGTAACCGGTACACGCCGGGTCTGTGCCGATGAAGTCGAAACCGGCGGCCTTGCGAACTGTGCTTCGTCCGCCGTCGCATCCGACTAGCCACTTCGCGTGGAATGTCTCGCCTCCTGCTTCCACTGTAACACTGTCGTCATCTTGCGAAACCCCGGTGACACCCTTCGCCCTAAGTATAGTTACTCCTAGACTCTCAGCACGCTCTGTCAGTGCCTTCTCAACCTTCTGCATAGATGAACCATTGGGAACTAATGCAGGGCCCGGAAGGCGGTACTTGTAACGAGACATCTCGAGCTTGTTGGCGTTCAGAAGCATGCCGGCGAAATGGCCACCGAATTGGAAGCCGGGGCCCTTCTTGAAGAAGTCGGGTCGGTCCTTGGAGGCGACCTTGTACAACATTCCGCGTCGATAGAAGGACTCTAGTGATACGGTGTTCAAACCCCGTACGCCTAGCGGTTCGGCTTTCCAGGGCGAATCGGGCGTGGCGTCACGCTCCAGGACCAGCACGGAGACGTTCGCCATCTTCAGCTCGCAGGCGAGGAAGAGGCCGATTGGGCCTGCGCCTGCAACGATAACGTCGTAGGAATTGCTCATGGTAGTTGATTAATAGATAGTCTTGAAAAATAGATGGAAATACAATGTGGTTTGAAGATATGAACGAGTGGACAAGCTTGGCGCCCCTTGCTGTACTTATATCCAGAAGAAGGCACCCACCTCCCGAGCTGTAGCTCAGGAACCGCAACTGTCACATACGAGAAAAGGGGTGGAAATTTTCGAAGCTAACGCAAATTGTTGGGCCTGTGTGGATTTAGAGCTGTGACTGCAGTTGCTGGTCCCTCGAAGGTTGGTGGCCTAGAAACCCACAAGCTCAGAAAACGACGAGAAAGACCCATGCCGCGCTGAAAGATGAGTCATGTAGCGTCGCATAGGAAAGTCCTTACTACAACAGCAGCAGATTAGTTTTCGTAGTTACGATCATGCGAACTGAGTCATACTGTCATAAGTGCACCAGTTCCTAGGTCACAGATCGGGTACCAACCGGGACCGAACGGAACCGAACTAGAAAAGCGGGGCCGACATTCGGGTGCTCGGACTTTCGACCTTGGCAACGGTCCGAATACCGAGAGACCCACTTTACCCCTATCTCAGCTCCCTCGGCTCTCATGGGTAGCCGTCTATGATGCGCGAATAGTTTATTCTAGGATACTTGTATTCTGTTACTGGCGTATCAAATTCGTGATTTGAGACCACATATGTCTGTATCTTGGCTCTTTCATACCCAGCCCCCAAGTTGTCTCCGGGTCAGTTGAGTCATTGTCGTGAAGAATGCAACAGTGTACTGAATGTCGATCTGGGAACACGTGTTCTCGATTTACCTAGGTTATCATGGAAGGCTGTCATGACAGCTTTGACACGCCGGTTACGCCCCTACGTAGCATTAACATGTAGATGCTTCTAGGCATCATTGCAAGGAATATGTACGATGCTAACTCATAGTCTCTCCCCAGCTTGAGGTACCAAGACTAGCTGATAAGAATACGATGACATTGTCATCAAACTGGTGATTCTACTCGAGCATAGGTGTGTCATACMCCAGCCACGCCTGCATGGTACGAGCATAGGGCGTACTCTAAGGATATATTTCTCTATGCACAACAGCATCTTGTGTCGGTGATCCGTTGGTATATATCTAGTATGAACTCAGATTATCGAACCTATCTTATGATATAAGGCAATGGCAGGAGCAACAGCGAAGATGACGACAGGAAGCTTATTTTGGCATCGACAGGGATAAAGGGTACTTGATTTAGTATAAGTATCCGTCATGTTATACCATGCTTAGGTTAGTATGAGTGGGCATAAAGTAGCTTTATCACGATTCATAGTGGCTTTAAACGAACCCAGGAAAAGAGTTAAGAAATTCCCAACTTGTAATTCCACGGTTGGGCACATTATACCCAAATAGGCCGGATATCACTTTAGCATAAGTCAGATTCACTTATTCATCAATTGATTAGAAGCCTAGACTAGTCCTGCAGAGACACGGAAACAGTGTAAGGGAAAAAGTATCATTGACAAGCCTTCTCTTAGGCTTCCAGCCCTCAACAGGTACTTAGGCCCTAGAATCAAAAGTAGACCTCATCTCATCATCAAACCCCTTTCGTTCCTCGCCTCGGAAAGTTGCGAAACACCACACCACATTACTCAACGAAACTCTCCTGAGGTCGAAAACAACGTGCGTGAATTTGTTGGATTGACTGCCAACAATGTTGTAGAACGGTGGAGGGGGACAATGGTGTCGTCAGGGATTGCGAGTTCGTCTTAAGACACATTATGCAATCTCCATATGCACACAGAGGTAATATCACGCCCATTAGCACACCTTCGTTGCTCATTGCTGTGAATATCGTGCACGACAAGAACATAAGAGAGTGGCTCCCTAGCGGAGGCGACGGTATCTAGGGTTGTGTCTCGAACGGATTTCGTCGTGAAGGTCGTTGTGCAGGTAGTATAACTGTCGCAACGTCGACTCTTCGATACGCAGGATCATATCATCCTCCTGAAGATCGTCCACTTCCACCTTCAGACCAGCAATGGGAGTTCGTATCACATCACGGCCGTCGCGATCCACATCGCGAAAGAGAAGCCGGCATCCTTCAACAGGAACGTGTTCATTGCTTCCGGGATAGATGATTAGAACATCCAACTTATCATACCAGATGTTTTCTTTGGGGATGTGTCGAGAATCCTCCCAAGCATCTCGGCGGCGACGATGGAGGGGAAGCTTGTTGGTCGTAGCTAAGTCGTGAACCATGTTGTCTTTGCGCAGCCGGAGGTAGCTGTATGCTTCTCGAATGACTCTTAGATTGGCCTTTGTGGCTTTGATAGCATAGATCTTGACGTCATCTCCATAGCGTCGAGGTCTCCAACCTTCCACGAACCATGGGTCATCGACACGGCTTCCTTCTCTGCGTCGTGCTAAGTAGATCTTAGGCTGGGGTTCATTCAGAGGGCCGGCATACTGAAGGGTGAAATGGAGCGTTCCATTTTCATGCCAAGAATGCGTGATATTGTCGACAGAGTTAGCTCGCTCTGGGGAGCGACGCTCATCCTCTCTAGCGACGATTTGGGCATTGTCTTTGCCATCATCGTCTCCATGGGCGGCTGCGGGTGTTCCGGGATCGACAGGTGCATGTTGGGCAACGGGATCTTCTTGGACAGCACGGGCTTCTTGGGCGGCTAGAGCTTCCTGGGCAACTGGGGCGCCTTGATCAATGGGCGCTCCAGGATTGGGTTGAGCCTCAGGAGCTGCGTTAGCTATCACTAGCCTATGCTGGTCTAACACTTCTTGAAAGGTGTCTTTCCATTGTGTTAGATGCACAACTAGCGCCTCAAGACGCATAAAGGCAGACTGCACAACCAAGTCTCGCCGATGGAGCAAGGCGTTGTCACCAGTCTGCTCATAGGCGTGAATGAGCTGCTGAGAAAAAGCGGTAATATCGCGAATATTCCGAGCAATGTGGGCTTCAATGCCGTCAATTTGATCCGGATTGGCAATTGGCACTGGGACACCTCGATTTCCTTCGTCGTTGGCTGCTAGCATGGCCTAGGTAGTAAATAAATGTTAATCTCTTTCTTGAATATGGGTACCTATATTAGGAATTATCTTACTTGGCCTGCAGCCGGGACTGGCTGTCCTACTTGTCGAGCAGCCATGTTGGCGATGCTTGCGGTCGATGAGAAGTGTTGATGGTAAGTAGGAAGTTGGGGAAGTTGAAAGTTTCAACTTGGAAAAAATTAAAAAATCAGAGGAGAGGCCAGGTATTTATGGGAAACAAATTCATCGGTACCTTATGTAGGGAACTTGGCAGTTTCGCTAACACTGGCAGCCGCGTGGTAATTGCACTGACACTGGCACCAGCTGCTCGAGTGCATTGCGGTTTGAGGAGGTACCTACTTACCTCAGGTACCTAAGGAACGGTGGAAACTTGTGCCAGCATGTGCTCAACCTATGTAGAGAGGTGCCTACATCTGTCGTACCTCATACCAAGTAATGATACGACCACCTACATGTACCTGAAATACACCAGATACAATGCAGACGGAACAGGAAAAACTAATAGTTTCATGCCCTGAGCCAATACCTAAAAGTATTCGTCCACGAGTACACGATAGATTGGAGATACGGATGCTTAAATGTACAAGTAAGACACCCCATTTCTTGAATCTACTACTTTATTAAGGAAAGGAAAATAGCCCTACATGTACGTTACAAATAAAACCCTTTGCGAGTCTCCTTTTAAGTAGATCGTACGTATGAATGCTAATCTCCTACTGTCAGGTTCGGATATCTCGGATCCCGTAAAGGGTACTTGGAATAAAGAGGTTTCCTGTATGTATAGCTGGCTCTCCAGCCATTAGGTTATAGTTYTTCGTGCAACAACGTTGTTCTTACCCTCATCCTATGGTCCACCTTATGACACCTACCTCCTATTTAATCTTAAAGCACTGATTGCCTAGCTCTTCCTACATCGATATGGATATACTTACCTTAGCTTAGTTTATTTAAGCCCCTGAAACACCACATTATGTCTACTTATGTAGGTACATGTTCGACTTATAGGGTACGGAATACGTAAATGGCTTTAGTTATATTAACTCTTTAAGACCTCATAAATGTTCGGTTCCAGATGCATTGTTTTTGGTGTCCATTAGAGCAGATGATATTTGGTATCACTTGTAGGTAAAAGATAGCTTTATGGGGGTTCAAGGACTTGTGAAGGCTCAATCGGAGGAGATCCAGGTAGTTAGGCGTTTAAACCTGTTAGTGGAATGAGATCCGAGACAGCCTGGACAAAGGACAGCCTCCTGTATGTGTATAGTTAACATGGGCAGATAGGTTAGGCTTCTCGAATAACACCGTCTGTTCCACCCATTCTCCAACACGATCCCATTGCGGGAAATATAGCCTTGATAATCTCCATTATGTGTATTAGATTGGATTAATCTAGAATTAGGAAGTAAGGTGATCATCTTATCTTAAAAGTAGGTTAAGAATGGGGAATGGAATTATGGACAACTGATAACTGTTGAGACTATTATCTCAGTAGATGACTTCAGAAAAAGGCTTCATGGAAAGATAGAGACGTTGAAGACACATTGATGAGCCCATCTTATTGATGGGACATTTAAAGGCAGTCAAATTTGATCTGGGTACATGGCACACGGTTAGCAGGTAGGTCCAGCTGCCGAGCAACAGCGGACAGGCAACAGCGGGCAAGCAACTTCCAAATTAGGAATAACAGATCTCCTGCGGCGAAATTCCGGAAAACCTGAGAGGGCAGGAGGGGTTATAAGGTTCAATTGACACAGGGTCAGTACCAATGCCTGAGGAGCCCCGTAGGGTGAGTCGAATCGACAAGCACTGGGAGCAAAAACTTCAGGATAGTCTAGTCAGTCAAGCGCACCACCGAAACCTTGGCATCCGCCGTCCCGACTATCCTGGTTTTTCATGGGACCATGGGTCGGGGGTTCGATTCCCCTACCAGCCCGTTTTTTTGTCAAAATATTTTTTTTTCAACACATTTTCTTCGGTAGTACGCTTATGCAATCTGTTGTATTGATTGATGTACTTTATGATTGGGGTTTTCGCTTCCATACGTTGTATGGATTCAATCCATTCATGATCTTATTTCATTCGGTATTTCTTTCAAGCTCTGTTGAAGGTCGATTTGACCACAATTCGAAATCATCCTCGTCGATGTCATTCCGTAAATAACCCACCGTCAAAAAGCATACGTCCTATCCATAGGTACGTGATATCCTCGCAATCCTTTTCAACCAATAAGCCAAATTAGGACGTGGATAGTTTCCCATCATATGTCAATTCCCCTTTTGGCCTTGGGTTCCTCCACGGATGTATGTATATACGCCCAGATCACCTGTTATTTATTTTTTACGTCCGTTTTTCTGGCTTTAACCTAAACACGTCTCACGCACAAATTCCTTTGTGGTGGAAATGGTCTATCATTGTAATTGTCTACTGACATACCTCGCGTTTGCTCTCCCTACAGTCAATATCGAACAAAACCCTCCATCATTATGAGGTGACGAGAATTCAAAAACCCTGGTACGCGCAATCCACCCAATACAATTACCCTATTTCTCACTTCGAGACGTGCGGCAGATCAAAATCTCTCCTAGAAACGCTTTTGACTGTACATCGTGTACGTGATCTTGGTGACAGTACGTGACTTTAAGCTTCTCGCGGCGTTGAAGTTTAGAGGATCCACTTTTACACATCCTTCCTTTTCTGGCGATTATTGGCCAATGAGAGCTGGTTATTCTTCGCCAAGAAGCCTATCCGTCAGCGGATAATAATGGAGATGCCCGATATGCTGGGATCTTTAGCAGCCGAACTAATGGAATTATCAAAGCAAATAACAGCAATATGGGTGATTATTTTATATGGATTATGGGGATTGACACAGCTGCACATAGTAGACGCTGTCTATGCTGCATTCATTGAAGTATGTGTGCAGAAGAACTAATTGTTGGTTCATGTCAGCGTAAGCCACACAATAAGCCCTACGAGAATTGGAATTGTATCAATCGGTAGGACAGGGGTGAGCTAAGCTCGAAAGAAGCAGAAGCACACATATAATCTAGTATTATGGCGGCTGTGGCTTGCACAGCCTCATCCTTCGCCTTCGACCCCAACAGCAGCACACCGCCACAATGTAAGCTCAAGTTTTCCCTGTAGAACCAGAGTAATGATGGGGATAAGCCTAAATCATACCGCAGCCAACGGTGAGCATTTCAGGACCATCGAGGGAGCGGATGGGCTTGGTTGTCTTTAATAGCCCGAGATAGATTCAATCGCCCCACCCTTTCGTGAGCATGAACGGCCATCATTTACTATGGCTCGAGGTTAGCGAAGTAGGCTGCCAAACAAAATGCAAGTTATCAAAGAACCCCAAACATAGTTGTCAGCTACTACTAAGATTCATACTCATATTGCCCTGAAAATCGTGCCTGGTTGTCGATATGGATGAGTTTAGATACGACTCCCTTAATCTCAAGCAGCGTGCTTTCCGGCTAGTGCGTCTACATAAAGGGCGTGGGAGCGATATCGAATGCGAACTTATCTACACGACTTTCGACAAGGCGGAAAAGATTCCATACGAAGCCGTGTCATACACATGGGGCTCCTCGTCAAAGACATTTAGGATATCCGTACAGGGTAAAATGCTAAGTGTGACACTCAACCTCTATCTGATCCTTCGCAACTTGCGGCACTTGAACACAGATCGTTACTTGTGGATCGACGCCATCTGCATAAACCAGGAGGATGTCCATGAGAGAGGACACCAAGTCGAACAAATGAAAGACATATACAGCGAGGCAGATCGAGTTCTTTTCTGCGTCGGACGACCAACCAAACTTACAAATATTCTGATGGCTTCTTTGGCAGGCTTCCAAAAGGAAACTTCGGGCAACAACTGGACGATTGAAGATGCACGTTGGAGGCTTGCTTGGGGTGTGTTCGAATGCAGGATGAAGAGGCTGTACCCTTCGGTTCAAAAGATACATCGTCGAGCACTAGTTTATCTCTTGAGCCAGTCCTGGTTCCGGAGAGTATGGATCCTACAGGAAGTCGGCAATGCTAAATCTGCACTAGTTTATTGCGGCCGCGCATTCGTCTCAGCCCGCGTCTTTGCGGTGAGCCCCAGCTTGATCGGAGTTAAGCCCGACGCGCATTGTGAAGCCGTCCTTAACCTGATGCCGGGGCCCTCGAGAAAGCCATCCGAATTGAAACGAGATTTATATTCACTTCTTCGAAAGTTCTCGCGTGCAGAAGCGCAAGATGAGCGGGATAAGGTGTACGCACTACTGGGAATGTGCCATACCCCAGAGACCAATAAGACTCTGATCCCCGATTATGCGAAATCAGTCCAAACTGTCATTCGCGACACAGTTCCTCATGTTTGCCAGTGCGACATAGAAAGCTTGCCGGAAGAGTTATGCAGCACAATGGGTCGGTTTCTGGATAATTTGGGGCATCTTTACACAATAGCCCTCATCTCGAGCATAAAATCGACAACCCCGATGAGCGTACTGTCCTTTTTCAGGGATCGGGGAAGTAATATCGATATCACACAAGACGTTGTTGACGCAGTACGTAATGGGAGAGTACATGGCGTTGATGTTCTAAAGATACTGTTACAACAGTTGCAGAACCAGATCATAGCCGCGATTGGCGCCGACAGGATTAGTACCAATAGCCTGTTGCGCTGGTTAAAAGGGGCGATATATCGAGGCCTGGTTGACGCTGAGGGAAATGGCAGCGGCGAGGCTCGCAGACCATTAGAGTTGGCAGCCGAATATGGGTACTTGGAAGCTATACAGCTGCTTCTAAGTTACAATGCGAAGGGCCCATTGCAGTTATCAGCACCCACGTCACAAGACGTAGAGTCACCCCCGATACTACTTGACTATGGCGGAAGTAGACAGACGGGAGGGTACTTTGAAAGAGAAGCGCTGCTATCAGCGATAAAGAAAGGTTTAATAGGGGCGTCCAGAGAAACTGCACACATACCCCTCGCAGAGTATAAAGAGCTGTGTGGTTGGACCCCCCTGGCACTCGCCGCGCGATTCAACCGTTCGGAAACCGCCAATATTCTCCTCTTGCTTAATGACATACGATTACAAGGCCCCTGGATACTCCCACGCCGCCCCGAACCCTTCCCCAGCTGCAACCATCTCATATACCACGATTCATGGGCGACTAATAGCTGCAGTGAATAGCTTTCAGTTATGACGACAAAGAATAAACGAATCTCTGTTGATACACTGAGAGACTGCTCAAACATTCCAATAGATTTAATACGGAGACCGATACCCTTATTCCTAACCTTACTTAAAAGCCTCTAAACGAATCCCTTACAAGCTTAAATGGTAAAGTATAAGATAGCCTAGATAAGGCTTAATAAGACCTTATAATTATTACGAAATATTAAATTTACTAGCTTTACCTTTTAACATTAACAAAAAGGAAAAGTACCTAGGTTGGTATAAGATATGTGCCTTAAATTAAATACCTATAATGCGTGGATATAGTAGCTTTATCCAAATTCATAATGGCTTTAACCGAACCCCTTATCCTCATCAAAGTCACTAGACGCACAGCGCTTCTTATATACCTAGGTATATGGAGTCAATGCAATGTTATGATACCTCGGCTGTTGTAGGCTATCCGATGGTGAATCAAGAGCCAACTCGTACACATGAAGCAGTGATTGATATTCATCTTAAGCCTACGCTGCTACCCTCCACCTCATTCTAAGTCCCCAAATGTGACGCCTTGAATTAAATCCTTGACAATAGTCTTGCATTAGTAAATCGCTTGACCTAGATATCTGTAACACCGATATCTCCGGACACCGGAGATATCGGCTCAAATTCAAACCCTTTCCCAAGAGCCACATTTAGATGGATCATCATATGATAGTGGAAAACAGACAGGATGGAGTAATGCTGTAAAACAATGAACTTTATGCAGTGCAAGCATATCCTATTCTACGTACAGTACAATGTCTAGGGATTCCCCCCCCAACTTCGCCTTCCGTGACTCCATGTTAGTCATGCTATCGTTTCCTCCCATCCTCTAGGTATCTAATTTCAGAGTTACACGTAGGAAGCGGGCCGTGGTCTCAGGGTCGGGTCTAAAGGTTATGATAAAGGGTTTGATTACAGGGTATCCATCTTGTCGAGGATGGCACGGGTGAATTCGTGCGTGGTGGCATCACCGCCCATGTCGCGGGTGCGGTACTTGCTATGGAGATTGTTAGTATTGAATAAACATAATCGGGACGTAAAATTTGGAGGGAAACTCACCCTTCAGCAATAACGCCATAGACGGCCTTGGAGATGCGGTTGGCGTGGTCGTCTAGACCGAGGTGGCGGAGGAGCATAGATCCGGAGAGGAGGAGAGCAGTAGGGTTGGCCTGGTCCTTGCCCTTGATATCAAGACCGACGTGTCGGCAGCCGGGCTCAAAAACGGCAACATCGCGACCCATGTTGCAGCCGGGGACAATACCGGGGCCACCGACGAGAGCAGCACCGATGTTGGACAGAATACCACCGTACAAGTTGGGCATAACCATGACATCAAATTGCTGAGGTCTCGACACGCACTGCATACTGGCGTTGTCCACAATCATATCGTTGGTCTCGAGAGTTGGGTACTCTTTTGCGATCTGCTGGAAGGTGCTTCGGAAAAGGCCGTCGGCTAGCTTCATGATGTTGGCCTTGTGGATACAGGTGACCTTCTTGCGGTTGTTGGCGAGGGCGAAGGAGAAGGCGAACTTGGCGATGCGCTCCGACTTGGCTCGGGKGATGATCTTGAGGGACTCGACGACGCCCGGTACGCTCTGGTGCTCCAAGCCGCTGTATTCACCCTCGGTGTTTTCTCGGATAATGCATAGGTCGACGTCCTTGTGGCGGGTGTTGTAGCCGGGGATGTTCTTGATCAGGGAGATGGAGGCGTAGATGTCGAGTTCTTGTCGCATGGCGACGTTGAAGCTTTGGTGTCCTGATCTGCTGATAGGCGTGTGGAGAATTCCCTTCAGTGCCAGCTTGTTCCTCTTAAGAGAAGCGACAGATTCACGGAACATCTCCTCCAGGCTACCAGGCGAACCACTTTCGACACCAGAGACGTCAACCTGCTCCCAATCAATGGGCACGCTGTCGGCCTTGAACACCGTCTTGACGCTCTCTGCTACCTCGGCACCGATGCCGTCACCAGGAATGAGGGTGACGGTGTATTTGCCACCATACTTCGTAGGTTTGAAAATGTCAGATTGAACTGTCGCAAAGGATCGAGTCGCATTTTGAATGTGCGATTGTTGGCGAGCGGCGGTTCGCGCCAGGCGCTACGAGAGAGCAAGGTTAGCCACATTGTCCTCGCGAAAAAGAGCATGTGATTGTGATGGTGGTGGAGGAGCTCGAGCCATTGAGGTCGGCAATTGCGAGACATATGTACCTGGGCAGCTCTGGCAGAGTTTCGCGACAGCATCGTGGGTGAATCTGGGTGTCTGGCGTGCTGAAAAGGGAAAGATGCGTCGTCGGGACTCGAGGAGGAAGTAGGTAATAGGTGATGCAAAGACTTGCAAATGGCGCAAACACAAAAAGCTTGGTGGATAGGCCTGGTAGGAATGGTTGGTGGGAGGATTTTGGGAGCCAGCCGTGGCATTCCGATCGGGTGAACGGGCAAAGCACGGTTCAATTTTTAGCACCCAACTGCCAAATCCTGCGCAACCTGATCCCGAGACCTGCTCCAGTTTTGCGCAGCAGCAACGTTGCTATCCTCGAAGCGGGTTAGCGCTCATGCACTTTGATGTAAGGAAAAACTCCCCAGCCACATCTATATAGTATGCGCGTAAATGTGGCGCCCTATCTTATCTGATCTGATGGACCGAGGCTTAAAACTCGCAACGTCATTCGCAAATGCGTTAAGGAGATTACTGAGATTCACAGCTACCTACATCGACTTGCACGGCGGAGATAGAGTCCGTAATCCTAGCAATTACTTTTTAACAAAAAGATACGATACCACATTCATCATTACCGATGTTATTTCCTCAATACAATGTTATGATTGGCTTTAAACAAGCCCGTCAGACTCGGATCTCTTCACAATTCGTCAAGCCCTCATAGCTTCATGGGTCGGTCTAAGGAGTATTGGGCCATATCTGTTATTAGCCAATGGAGCTGTTGGCAGAACTCGACACCCCAATAACCTCAAAGATATTGATGCAAACTCAAATTACTACTTGGGCGCCACATTATGAGAGAATGAGCTCTCCTTTCCGATAATAACCGAGCTGCTCGGTATTATATCGACGGAAGCTGCATACGCGCTTTCCGTAGAAGATGAAATTCTATAACTGCCTTGTACTTGCCCCCTTCATCCTGATTACCTCAGTAGCACTTGTCCTACCTTTTTCTTCGAATAAGCGAAACTCATGAGGTCATTAAATGTGACACTTGTGCTACCTGCAGCACTATTCGGGTAGGACCCCAACATGGCTGCCCAAGTTGTCGGATCTGATTATGCCTTTTCCACCAGTTACCTTAGGTACCTTCGGTAGGACCCAGTCCTCATCAACTGCTTGCCTTCACCTGATGAGACTGGAGATTTTAAGCTACATGTGGATGCCATMCCTGCCTATGGGCCTGATATAGAACTAGAAGCTGGATCTTCATTGAAAGCAAGCATCGCCTAGCTCTCTAAACCTTTCGTTCATTGATATTGATATCAACTCTGTAACCTATGTCGTTTTACTAGACCTAAATGGCTGCCATAGTCGAAACTTCACCATGGGCAAGAGCCAAGTCCGCCATAAACTATACACATTTGATGCAACATTTCTTAGATAATCGGCTAGACAAATTCCCTTCGCCTTTATCGTCTCGACTTTCCTTTCTCAACACGGCTTCCCAGGTTTAAAGATTGCGAGCACACGCCAATACACCTTCGCGATCTCCTAGAAAATAAAACCCTTTGGGATGCAACAACAGACCTATCAATAAACATTCCAAATTACTTGGATAGAATCCAATGAATTAAAAAGTCCAAGTCACTGTATTCATCATCGGCCAACAACCTCTACTGCCGTCTTGGCTCCGCCCGTAATGCAACCCGTTCATCCTCGCTAGTAGCTCGTCCATCATTACTACTAGCAGCTGGCCATCCACAACACAGAAGATGGCCCAATTCGCAACAACAGCCATAACGGCCCTGACGGCGACAGCTGCCATTGTGAGCAGTGCGGCAAAGTACAGGCAGCAGGAGAGAGTATACAGGGCGAACAAGTCAGACGAGAACTCGCCGTGGCAGCAACGGCAGCGTTACCCGTTCGCGAGCACCCGCTCCCGCAATAACTACGGCCACTATGGCCAGCAACTGTACTACCCTCCTGGCATACATGAGCACTACGAACACCATTTGGATTGTCCGGGCTCGGAGTGTCACTATCGAGCCTTCGTAAGTCCTCTTCGCACTCTCTCCTATTCTTCACGCTTACCCTTTGCCCTCTTCCCCCTTCTCCTCTCTCTCCTTCTTCGGAGGCATAGGTAATTGACACGCAACCACAGCTCATGGACTCGATACAGCAATACAACGAGTCCCGGCGGGACCTGCGGCAAACCTACGTCTGGAACCTGCGGGAGCTATCGCGGATGCACGAGGCGCAGCCGCACAAGCCGGCCCGTGACAAGGAGGCCGAGATCGAGCGGCTGTACACGTACTACGTCTCGCGGGTGCGGGACGTCTTCGAGGAGCACCGCCGCGACCACCGCCTCCTCTTCGGCCAGGACTACCTGTGCTGGGCGCCGCCCGAGCGCGAGGACGCCTTGCAGCTGCAGCAGCGCAGCCGCGCCGGGAGCGTGTCCAACGGCGGGGGAAAGGACACGAGGCAGGGTGCTGCCACTGCCAGAACCACTACAACCACAGCTACAACCACCGCGAACCCCGCCCCGTTGGTCAAGGAAAGGAGGGGATTAGGGTTAGATTGCGTAAAGGGCGGTCATCGGGGTTCGAGGAGTTAGCCTCAGGCGAAGGAGGAGGCGGTGTGGTGGTGGAGGACTGACAAGTGATTTCTTTTATCCTTTCTATTGTTTTTTATTGTTATTCAGCAATACCGTAGACCATGCCTCGCCTCGCCATGCATCCAAACATACATACAGACGGGGACGGGAAGACTAGAACCTAAGACAAACAAGCCTAGGTAGCTAGGTTGGGTGCCTGATGTACCTTGGTTCCAGCGCGGGGATGGGGAGGCGGCAGCAGCGGCGGCGATGGCGATGGATTAGTACAGCCTCTAATTAGACAAGCAGAGGGCCCTTCCTCCTATCCCATCCGTATCATACCATCCCATAGCATAGCATACCCTCTCTTATTAGATATATAACTTACACAACAACACGTTAGCCCCCCAGCCATCCCCCTGCGGGTTCCGTTTTTACTCTTTTCCACCGATAAGTGTGTGTGCTCCTCTATCATCCATTTAATTCATTCATTTATTCGTTCGTCCGTGTGTTGTTGTTGGTATATTTATTCGCTCATCAATCCATCCACCCTCCATCCATCCGTTCGTTCGTTCGTTCGTCCACTCACTCAATCTGATCCAGCCAATCATGGATTCATAACCCCTCATCCTCATCCAGCGGCTCGACGCGGACCAGGATCTCCTCGAGCAGGCCCTCGAGGAACGTTCCCACGTCCTTGCCCATGCCCACCGGCTCGCTCTTGTCCAGCCGGTCGATCTCCTTACACACGTTGGCCAGCTTGTACACGTGCTTGCGGATGCGGTCGTGCGCGGCCTCGGCGCGCTGCCGCTGCGGCGTCACCACCTTCTCGTTGCGGTAGATCTGCTGCAGTCGAATCTGCCGCCTCTTGAGGGCCTCCTCGAGCGCCGGGAAGATGACGTCGTTGAGGGCGTCTAGCTCGCCGTTCGGGTTCGCGGGGCCGGGCGGCGGGAAGGAGTCTGGTGCGGGCGTGTGCTGCTTGGGTTGCGCTTTGGACGGGAATGCCTGCGAGCTGGAGTTGGGCTGTGGATTGCTGGATCTTTGGGGCGGCTGCTGGTGATGCGAACTCGGTCCGCGATATGGCGGGATTTCGGGGAGGCTGAATGGACTTGGTCTGGGAATTCCGCGCTGTTGCTGTAGCTGCGGTTGAGAGTTCTTGGGCATCGGGTGTTGCTGTGCGTTGGCGAATTGAGGTTGAGGGGGAGCAATGCTAAGAGAACCCATGTCGTGCTGTAATTGGTCCTTCAAAGCTCGGTCGTAGTCGGGAGACGTCATGGTAGGAACAGCAGGTATCTGCTTTGAGGGAGGTCGTGGGGTATTGGGATTTGATGGTGGTAATGGAACCTTCGAAGGTGATACGGATGCTCCGGTAGGGACTGGTCGGCGCTGTGGCGAGGACTGACGGGATGTCCCCAGTCCAGGGGGGTTGGGGGCTTTGAGAGTGCTGGATACGGACGTATCGGCGAAGTCTTGAGCTTGGACTTTGGCCGGCGACGTTGCTCTAGGACTTTCACCATAATCTGGTTCTAATGGCTTCGACGCCCTTGCGTTTCTAGCAGAATCGTCCATAGCATTCAGTCCAGGTCGGTTAATTATTCCTCCTCGGTCGCCTACTAGCCGGACGGTGCCAAAATCCCACATATCCTCGTTGACGTTTTGTGGTTCGGCCAAATCTTCACCATGATCTTGGTGTTCCTCATCTTCTGACTTGTGTGTTGCGCTCCACCGGCTATAACGCTCGATCAACTCTGTCAAGCAACTAGTCTTCTTTGCTTTTCGTATGAAGGGATGCTTGAGTAGATCTTTGGCTGCCGGCCGTTCCTTCGGGTCTCTTTGCAAACAGAGTTCGACGAAATCTTTGAACGCTTTGGTGAAATTCCCCTCTAGTCGAGGCGGGGGGKTCTTTGGGATCAGGAACAAGACCTTCATGGGATGAATATCGGCATAAGGCGGCTCTCCATTGGCGAGCTCTAGTGCTGTAATACCTAGAGACCAAATATCCGCCTTGTGGTCGTATCCAGACTGCTTGATGACCTCCGGGGCCATCCAAAATGGAGTACCAACGAACGTGTTTTTCTTTGTCATAGTGGCTGAAAGTTGCCCGGAGACACCAAAATCGGCCAGCTTGACCTGGCCATTTGAACTCAGCAGGATATTCGCCGCTGTGTCAATACTCTGTTAGTACTCTGCAGTAGTAGCAAGATTTAAATGCATGCTATATACCCTTAATATCTCGGTGGAGCTTCTTGTCCGCATGCAGATAGTCCAGACCCAAGAGCAATTCCCTTATGATGATTGCAATGTAGTCTTCTCCTATCATGCCGGGTTTCATTAGGTCGGCGCAACTTCCACCGGAGCAGAATTCCATCACGATCCATAACTCGGCACCCTTCGCATATGAGCCGTAGTACTTGGTAACGTATGGGGATTGGAGTTCGGAAAGAATAGCGATCTCTTGTATAATATCTTCAACTTCATCCTCGGCGCTCTCGATATCGATGATCTTGATGGCTACGGCTTKCCCGCTTCGTTTCTCGACCCTAGTCTGGAAATTAGCCATTGGCATCCAGGAAGCAGTTCGCTGTGAACACGAACCCCTTGAATACTTTTCCAAAGCTACCCCCACCTAGAGAGCGCAACGAGTCAGCAGAGGTCTCCAGCCAAATCCTCCATGAATGTCTAACCAATGCAATATTCCTTGGTATATAGGAGCTCCGGGTCTAATGCCTCGTTKCTCTCGTCATAATCTCGTTCGGCCATCTTGTCGCGTATTTCTCGTTATTCGTAATAGATCGTCTCGTGAATCGTGGCAGTGCGACTTCGGTTATTTAAGCTATCGTGGAGTAGGGAATAGGGAGCGAGAAGCCAAGTCGTGGTGACTTAGGATTGGTGGGTTCCGGAAAGGAGGTGAAGGCTGTTGTACACAACCGCAGTTGAATCCTCACCGAACAGACGCTAATGGCCGTTTTAAAAAGAGATCAAAAGCTGTAGTAATCGCAAGTCGGTTGCCGCATTGGCCAGTCAGAGAGGGGAATGAGTGGAAGGGCGCGCAAATCCAAAGAATGAGTGTCTACTACAAAAATGCAAGCTTCAAGGAAGGACGAGAGGCGGCGAAACTACCGGTGATTCGGTAGCGTGCATGCATCAATGCACAATGCGACAAAGGCAATGTCAACAAACGCGGCAATGGCAATCAATGCATGCCCAGACAAGGTGACGAGTGGGAATAGGCAAGTCGAAAACTGAGACAGGTGATTTGTTGCTGATGTGGGAGAGCTGGGACACAGGTCTGACAGGGCAACAAGGTTGCCCGCCGTGGGGTTGAGGAGGGAACGTTGATCGATTGGACGAGGGGAATAATAATGCGGTGAGTACCGCAACAACTGGGCTGAGAATCCTTGTTACGCTGTTATACGCTGTTACGTCGTCACGTAGCTCTAGGCACGATACCCGTTCCCGTTCCCGTGTAAGTAAATACGTAATAACGCCATGGCGCTAGATTTTTCTGTCCCGTCCAATAAAACCCAAGCCCAAGCCACGAAAAAAAAACATATTTACATAATATAGATTCAAGCCACAGACTAATGTGGGGGTAAGGAATTATGTACCTCTTCCAGCTCTTCGTCTTCCCCTCCATTCGAGAGAAGTTGAGAGCCACAAACTGGATTAGATACATAGTAAACCTCGGGACGACCTTTCGAATTTGAACAAATATATATCTATGACGATAGGGTACGCGACTATTTGAATGATTTGGTAGCGACCTCAAGAATCTGACAACTCCGAGCAAAGCTATTTGCTATTACGTAAGGTAGGGAAGTATTGTACTGTATCACCAGCCATTCGACAACCTTACCAGTAGAGTCATTACTTTGGATAAGCAAATAGAGTCTCCTGTACGTTATAAGCCAATTTATATTCGATACAAGCCTTCGTTTTCTTGATTCAAATTCGTCATTATTCATATACCGGCCCCGATTCCTTCAGCTGCGATATCCAAGTGTCTCAGGTCGAGCTGAGATCGACCTCGACGTCCTGTCTTCGTCGGATTAGGATCTTGGCTGTAGGATTTGGTATGAGGTTGACTCCCATGCCTACTGGCGTCGGGTCCGTCCCAGGCACCAGCTTCCATTCATACTTGACCAACAGATGACAGATGATCACCTTGAGGGAGTTCGCCGCAAAGAACCTCCCGGGACATGCATGCTTGCCATAGCCGAAAGCAAAGTGGTTGACAGTCGGGGAGACTAGCTGAGCCGAAGCCGCTCCGCCAGGCTGCGAGCGGAGCTTGACAAACCGAGTCGCATCCCACTCGTCCGGGTTTTCGTACACGGCTGGGTTTCTCATCGCGCGTGAGTCCACCAGGGTCCGCGTCCCTTTCTTCAGGAGAAGGCCGTTCGAGAGCCGTACATCATCTAGCACTAGACGACGTAGCATGACTATACAGCAAAGTCATCAGCTACGATCCCGTTCAGCTCGGCACACGTTCAAATACTACTCACTGTGTTCAATGGGCTTCAAGCGCTGTGTTTCCTTGAGGGCACTATCGAGCAGTTGCATCTTGTAGAATGATGTCTTGGACATGCCTTCAGCGCGTAGAAGTTGGATAACCTCATCACGAACCGGCTGCATGTATTCTTCATGATACGCGAGGTCGATCATGAACTGTTTGAGCAGGTCGGTCGTCGTATGGAATGCGACGAACCCCATGATCATCTGGAAGTCCGTCGCCAAAACTTCATCGAAAACCAGCCCTCTAGCCGCCGCTTCCTCTTCCAACCACTCAAAGGCGTCGTCGAACTTGGGGGCCTCCTGGCCTACAGCAATGGCAGCTTCTTTCATCTCCCGGCGCTTGACTAGAGTGGGCGCTAAGATCCGTCGGGCGTCCTTCATCACAGACCTAAGCGCGATGCAGTCTGGGATCACCCAATGCACAAGTTTGCGAAGAGGCCTTGGAAATAGGTTGAGTATGCTCGTCCCGAAGAGCCAGCCATGCTGCCACTTCCGAGTAATATCGAGCCACTCGTCGTTCCGGCATAGTTCCTCACCTAGAAAGGCACGTGATGCCAGACGAGGAATGATTTCACTTATAAGAGGCGCCAACTCCATTTCTCGCCAGTCTTTTGTTTCCCATCAGCTATGCTTCTCCTAAGATTAACGACGCTGGGAGAACAAACCTGGAGAGTCACCAATATACCTTGAGAGAACGAATTCGGATTCGTTAGATAAAGCCTTCGTCATTTCAGCTAAATGTATGGTAATCAGTATTTTTTTGAACATAAACACCGATGTCAGACGACGTACCGGAAGGCCTAACTAGATATTTCTTAACTAAGGACGTCGTCAGATCATCTCGGCAAATGAACATTACTGGCTCGAAACCTGGAATTTCGCCGTTGGAATCCTGCATGAATCGCCAAGGCCGTTAGTAGGATGTAACGCGAATAAGTCGAGGGCTTTTCAAAGGGGGCCTCGGGTTTGGAGACATGCCAGTTGAAAGCCTTTAAGGAAGTGCATATTCTTCTCGTTCTTAATGTCTTTGATTAAATGGGGAGGTAAGACAATCCTATCCCCATGATCTGTGACGATACGCCAAGGCTGGTTGGGGAATTTCTTTCGGGCTTCGTCTACTAGGCTCAACGAGGATGCCCAGAAGTTTCTCTTCACAGTGTAACAGGTCAGTTGTTTGTTGTACTGTCATCTTTGATGAGTTACTGCACTTACTTTAGCTCCAATACTGGTGAAAAAGCCAGCAGGGTTTATATAGGGGAGGGAATTTATGCTCTTGTCCGACGATGTCCATGTATAAAAGGTAGTTATTATAGCCACTACACCAACAACGAACAAATACGAGGGCAATTGAGCAGAAGGAAACACCCATTGGCTACCATCTTGCCACGCTATGGGAGATTGTGAAGGGAGACTCATCGTGAAGACAACGGATTTTATGTATCATATATCGAAGGTACTAGAGATATTAGAATGGGACAAGTGTCGGAGAGAACTAAAACATGATAGAGGGCTCTGGATCGTTCCTAGCAGACACCAGGTTATATAAGTGAAGGGCGAGCGCACATAGGAGCCTGATAGCGCGAAGAGCCCTATCACCCATCCCCCATTTTACATCATGGCTTGCATCCATAACGTAACTATCACGTCAATTTATTGGCCATAAAAGCGTATGTATTTACATGTGCTATCTGCCGACGATACCTGTAGGCATAGTTCTCACCGGTCACACAAACTTGGGGATCATGACACATCCTATAGATGCAATTGCGTAGATTGTCATTGGTCATATCATCACTGTTCACCGAAAAACAGAAGCAGTGGTTTGATAAAATGCTATATCAAACCACTTCAATTATAAGGCCTCCTATCGTTTGCACGGGTTTGGTTCCCGCATTAGGTTGTGTTGCCTCTGCAGCATTGCATTGATGGTGTCATGACCAAACCATTTGATCTATGAAATGCATTCTATTTGTGATGAGGCGTTCAGCTCATGCATTGTCACAAAATACACAACGGCAGAGAATCATCCCCGCTTGCCATGCTTCACGACCAGACCTCCTTTCTTGACTCATCCGGCATTCAATATGGGATAATATATCGTTTGAGTAGGAGATATTAAGGTAGGTAAACCATTTAACTATTGTTTAGAGATGAGTCTAGGTGGATCGGATAGGAGTATAGACGCTTAATAAGAGATTTACAATTCTATAACTTAGGTCCAGCTGATTGTATCACAGCAGATAGGTTGTGTAACACGAGCTTGACGATGTAACCACGCCATTTGAGATCCTGTTCTTATTTGTTTGTCCGGATAGGATATCTCGGCGCCGAAGTTATGCAAGGTGACCGCCACGAATCTATGAAACTTGGCATTGGGATCGGATCGAGATCGAGATACCAGTTTGCTGCGAGTTATGCGAAGACATGCAGTTCTTTGATCACATCCAGATAACCGAGAGGAATATACATATACATATCCGGCAGGTGAGTTAAAATAAGCGAATACACGTAGTCCATGGTCCGGAGATGTAAAGACATTCGAAGAGACTAGATCGCAATTAGTTTCCGTCTTATAGTGTTTGGCGTGCAGCTAGTCGTATCCTGCCACCAATAGCCTCTCTAGGAAACTAGCTGTACATATAAGGAAAGTCGGATACGGTACGCCACGGAAAGCGCCCCAAGATGTCTATTGGTCTCGACTCTTATGTACGATGAGGTTGGATGAAATGCACGATAAGACCCTGGACTTGTGGCTGGKTGTGTAACCACAATAGCTCGACTAAAGAGGATACTCAAGCAGTATACAAGGGCTTACGGCGGGGGCCTGCAACTGACTTCATATAGACTGCTCTTTGCATATGTGCATGTACAGTTTATAAGTATATAAATACTTGAAATCCTGCATATCTATGCTTATAAACCATATATACAGGGAAGGAGTATTATATTGGTGTAGGCAATTGATTAGTGTCGTACCCGGATGCTGTTGTACACCATACAATGAGCTTTACTCAGAACCACCAAATATCCCTAGCTGGAAATGTTCTACCGACGGCTATGTACATATATATACCCTTAAGACTATGCCGATGGAAATTACGCGGGGATTAACTACGGGTCTTGAGGTCTAAGCTAAATGTGTTGACCCACGGGGTTACTTTAGTCTAGAAGAGCTTAATACCTTCTTATCGTGTTTGTCTAGAAATGTTGGCTAATATATACTGGTAACAGTTATGGGTGCATCGGTAGAGATGTTAGAACTTGTTATGAAGTTATCCTATCGGGATTAAACCATAGCAATTCTTTTATTTTTAACTCGGGGATGAAGGGTCTTCCTTGATTGCAGGGGTATTGAATGTTTAGTCAACGGGATGATATCATGACTTGACGGGTGATGAGAGCCTCACTTCTACCACGTGATGTCAATGGCACCCAGGAAAAAATTCTCTAATTCGAATCCACTTACCCTTGATAAAGTAGCACGTAGTGTTACGGTAAATGCGCTTAGAGTGCCATTCGTCAATTCAATAAGGGGAAGGAGAAAAAAAATATTTCAGTGGAGCTATACTCGCGATACGCCACCGATAGGGCAAATTAGTATTAGCCAAGTTCGTAGTGTAGCCGCGAAACGTAGCAATGGACCCGGATGGGGATCATGAGACATTTTCGGCCACCCCGTTACAGTCAAGTCTTCCAGCCCGGGCCGCAAACGATCTATTCAAAAACTTTTTCTGGAAGCAGCATGCATCTCGCCAGCCAAAGTCGATGGTAACCGACCCCAGAAACCTTATATGAATACGAATCTCGCTGCGGCCACACCACCCAGCTTCCCTTTCTCTCTGCATCCTTTCTCAGACCACTAATTACCTAACAAGGCCCTCCTAGCGGCTTGTCATCCCCGTGGGTCGTTCGTCAAGTCGATTCAACTGTCGAGATGGACCCATCAGCCAGCGAAGGGGAAAAGAGCTCCAAAGAGGCCTCTCTGTCTGCCAACGGCCAGAAGGATGTTGAAGCTGGCGACGACCAGCTGCAACGGGGCCTTCGCAGCCACCATCTGCAGTTCATCGCGATTGGAGGGACTATAGGAACGGGCTTGTTCATCGGAAGTGGAGAGGCCTTGGCAACCGCTGGTCCGGTAGGATGTCTGATCGCCTTCATCTTCGTCGGCTCAATCGTCTTCTCGGTCATGACAAGCCTGGGTGAGATGGCTACCTTTATACCCGTGGCCGGTAGCTTCACGGTATATGCTTCTCGGTTTGTCGATCGCTCTCTCGGTTTCGCAATGGGATGGATCTACTGGTTTAGCTGGTCGATAACGTTCGCTCTCGAGCTTGTCGCAGCGGGTCTCATCATACAGTACTGGGACTCAAGCCTCAACATCGGCATATTCATCGCTATCTTCTGGGCAATTTTCACGGCAGTCAACTTTCTGCCCATTCGATGGTTTGGTGCCTTTGAGATGTGGTTCGCGAGCATCAAGGTTGTCACCATTATCGGCTTCATCATCTTTGCCATTTGTATAGATGCCGGGGCCGGCCAGAATGGATACCTCGGATTCCATGCTTGGCAGAACCCCGGTCCTTTCGCCGAATATATAACCACCGGAGACTCGGGCAAGTTTGTTGGATTCTGGTCTGTCCTTGTCACCGCGGGATTTTCTTACCAGGGCGCGGAGCTCGTCGGTATCGGCGCGGGAGAGACCCATGATCCAGCCAGATCCGTCCCAAAGGCAATCCGATGGACATTCTGGGGGATCGTGTCGCTATTTGTTGCAACCATATTCTTCATCGGCTTGCTCGTACCGTCTGACACATCGGATCTTTCGATCGGCACGACAAATGCCTCTGCGTCACCGCTCGTCATCGCAGCCAACCTGGCCGGTGTTCCCGTTCTCCCCCACATCATCAACGCTGTTCTATTGACAGCCGTCCTCTCCGCCGCGAATTCAAACGTGTATTCCGGAAGTCGAATTCTAGTCGGTCTAGCCTCGGAGAACAATGCCCCAGCGATCTTAACCCGTACGAACAAGCACGGAACCCCTTATTTGGCAGTTGCTGTCACTTCGGCAATCGGGCTTCTGGCTTTCCTCAACGAATCGCAAAACGGTGGCGACGTCTTTACCTGGCTGTTGAATATTACGGCTATAGCTGGTTTCATTACCTGGTCTTGTATTAGCATCTGCCACTTGCGTTTCATGAACGCCTTAAAGGCTCGAGGAATTTCCCGAAAGGAGCTACCGTACGCAGCTCCGCTGCAACCATACCTGACTTGGTTTGGGCTTTTCTTCTGCGTCTTGATCCTTTTAACGAACGGGTTCACCGTGTTCATTGAGTGGAGCACTAGCGGTTTCTTTGCGGCATATGTCTCCCTCATATTATTCCTTGTGCTCTTTATAGGGCATAAACTCATCTTCTGGACTAAGCCGGTAAAGCTAGCCGACGTCGATCTAGATCGTGATAGAGTCAAGCAGTAGTCCGCTTACGCTGTATATAAAGTAGATAGATGGCTGGGATGGTCCCTATTGTGATACCCCTTAATAATAAATATCAGCGCATGATTTACGTTATCATAACCCCTGGCTTTTCCCAGTCTCCAGTCTGGTGATAGAATAAAAAGTTGTTTACTTACTGGAGAATAATTGGAGCGTAGAGTATGATGACAACCTAAGCCACGTGAGGTAAGTTCCCCTATATATGTCTGAACCTCACGCCTTAATAGTGTAGAGACAGGTTGAGGCACAATAAATCGTAGTGCCCCGATGATTAATATTGGAAGCCGTAAAACTGAGTCATGTATGGCTTTAAGAAGCTCCTCATAATATCCGTGTACGCCCAGTACGGTAATGCTGTTAAGGAAGATGTATGAAAGCCAGTCCTGATCGGGGGTAATGGGATAAGGACCAAGTGAGAAAAGGGGGTGAGAAGAGCCATATAGGGAGTGTAGGTTGCCAATTATAACACTATTATCTCAAGGTCAGGTTTGAGGAAGGGCTGCTCCTCTTATGTCGATGTAGCTGACGATGTTCTTCCTTATCCCTAGCGTTAGATACAATAACGCTAATGAAAGGATGGCGGTAACCTAATCTTCCTTTAGCTGGACACGTTCTCTTCGTGAATGCTTGTTAGTAACAGTCATGCAACTCTTTGGCACTCTATTTGACAGTTGCTAGATGAACCTGAGCAGTCACAGGCCATGTCTACCTAACAGCCCAAGTACACAAACATTCTTGTTGGCCCACCATACTCGGCGATTATAGCCTCGACTATAACCTCGACTATAACGCCGCCCAACACGCTGACCACAACAACTCTATCGCCGACTATGCATAGTCGACTAGGGTTGGTACCTGCCTGAGGTATTTGTTTGGCCACTGCAGCAATTGCCTAACCTTCCTTCCTCCACTTGCACCGACTGAAGTAAATTTTTCCACACTTCCTCCTTCACTTAATCCTTCTCTCTTCTTCGCCCAACCACGCAACCACCATTTCTTGATAAACCAAACAGCTTTCCAACCAAAATCTCACTCTGTTAGACCAATAATCCCTAACAGAATCAATTACCTTGTAAACCTTTAGGAATTCTGTTTACTCACCATCTCCACAATGAGTTCCCAAGTCGCAGCTTCAGCTTCGACCTCTACAGCGACAGCAGTCATGCAGCCTGCCGCGTCCGCCGCCGCCGCCCCGGGCACTAATGCAACAGCCGTCATCTGGGCCGTTGTTTACAAGGCAGACTACAAGCAGAAGGTCCTCGTCGACTCTAGCCTAGATATTTACCAACAGCGCAGAGTTGCCCGCGAGAAGTCCAAGGACAAGAAACAGTCCGCCAAGGACGGATCCCCCGCTGATGATGACAACTCTTCCGACGATGGAGAGCCCGCCGGAGATGACCACCCGAAGGGCAAAACGTATAAGAGTATTAGAGCCGCCCACATCACCGAAGATATCGTCATGATCCTCGGCCCTGGTAACGTTAAATTGGCTGTGCCCGGCAAGGGCACCTACCGGTTCATGATAGAGGTCGACACGCCCGAGGCGCAGGAGCAGGACAAGGCAGCGGGKCCTTCAAAGGCCCCGAAAAAGAAGGGCGCGGCCCCCAAGACCCCCCAGCCCAAAAAGCCCCGGGTCAAGGTTGCGGGAGATATGGAGTGGGCAGCTATTGCCCACTCCGCCCAGCCTTACCCCGATGACTTGGGTGGCAGGGATGGGGCCGGCCCCCATAAAGTCGGGCCAGTCGCATCGAGCCCGGTCCTCATATGCAACCCCGATGTCGACATCTTCATCCTTGACCGCGCCGTGCTAGGGTCCATACTCACGAACGACCGTGGTGAGAAGGCTAAGGATGCCAAGGAAGCCAAGAAGGCTGAGAAGGCCAAGGAGGCCGAGAAGGCCAAGAAGGACGAGAAGGATGAGGAAGACGAGGAAGACGAGGAAGATGAGGAAGCCGAGAAATCCGAGAAGGCTGAGAAGACCGAGAAGGCCAAGAAAGTCAGGAAAGATGAGAAGGTCGAGAAGTTCCTGCTTTTGCCAAACGTCGCACTGAACATCAATGATCCCGGTTCTATTTACATGTATCACGCCCTTCTACTCCGAGCGTCGCGAAGCACCAACCCGCAGGTCCGCACCATCGTCGACGGGAAGCGCCAAACCGTCGTCTTCTTCTCCGGCCCCGAGAAGTGCAACCACCAGGATTGTGATGCGTGGCGCGATAGACACAAGGGAATGCGCGCCCCCGGACGTATGAACCTCCTGGATCAGGAGTGGTGGATGTTTGCAGACTTCTGTCTGCGAGATCCATCTTCACTTATCTTCAAGGACCTGCCACACGCGCGCGACGTCATCAATGGTCGCCCCCAAGTCACGCCCGCATTTGTCTGCCAAGCTCGTACCTGGTCGCATGCGGTACTCAACCACAACCCCACCGATGAGGCCGACCACGAAGTAACTGATCCGGCCAGCACTTTTGGTCTACTTACGGAAAAAGACGGCTGCATGACGCCTGACCGCGTCAAGAGCGATGCCGAGCGCGAAAGTGTCCGCGCCCATGTCGACCCCACCGTTCGTGAATGCGTGTTCTGCAATCAACGAGGCCTTGATGTCGGCCATTTCTCGCACGCACCGCTTCCGAAGAGCCAGGAGACTGGCATCATGTATTTACACCACTCCGATCCGCAAGACAAGGGCAAAGGCAAGGCCGCCGCCGCCGCTACCACCGCCGCTACCACCGCCACCACCTCCGCCTCCACCTCCGCCTCCGCCTCCGCCTCTGCCCCTGCCCCTGCCCCTGCCTCTGCCCCCGCCTCCACCACCGCCGCCGCCTCCAAGAGTAAGTCTGAGTATAAATGAACTGCGCGAAAAGCTCAAGCGCTAACTTATTACAGAGTAAGGAACTCGCGATGGTTATGAATGGCGTTCGAGATACGAAACGAACATTCGACTCTTTGGTGTTGTGGCCGGTTCTAGTATCACCCTGTACTCGTGTTTTCTTTGTACCACAAGGAATTATGCCCCGTTGCAGAATCATTAATGATTCATGCTCGCGATATGGCATATTGAGATAATTACCTTGGTAGTCTTTTAAAGCCTCCCCCACAGCTAGTGGGACTTTGTAGGTAGATAGACATTAATTGTTGCCCTGGTACTAAATTGAGAGATGAAATTGGGGGTTTAAACATCCGAGTTTTTAGTAGAGATGGAGATGAGTAAATATTCCAACTAAACGTAGGTCTCTAATAGTGATAATGCATGGGATCTATCGGCATGTCAACGAAGCAGCCGAGAAGAACCGCACGCGGAACATCCTCGACTGTTCATTGGCTGGAGCGCCGGCTTTGATGCGGAGGACGTTGTCGAGGTCCGCACCGGTGAAGGGCCCCACCTGCCGGAAGGCGGACCAGTCTCCGAGGCACCGCCACAACAACCCCTTGCCTTTTCAGGTAATTTCGTAAACGTGGGAGGTAATTGCCGTTTCTGGGCAACCTACAAGCCTTTTATAGGGTTTCTTCCTTCTTCGGAGGAGCAACTGTACTGCATTTTACGGAGGGCATGTACTAGGTAGCACCCATCGTCCCCGACAAGAATACAATTGACGAAGCGGGCTTCGTACTACTCACTTCCGAAAATAGGTACCTACCACGAAGAGGTGCACATGCCGGAGCAATCGCCATTTGCCAGAACAGCCCTTCTAGCTAGGTATACCACGCAAGAATTCTCTCACGGCATAATGTGATTTAACTCAGCCTCTTAGTCCATAAAAGAATATTGTAGATACCAGATGACACTGCCTTCCCAAGTCGATATCACTTATGTGAGAGTTGAATAACTGTCGAGTTGCTAAAATCGCCTCTCTACGTGCCCCTGAAGCACAAGGTGCCCTGATTAATGTGGTGGCCAATTCACTTGAACCAGCTCTACAAGTCGCAGCACACTACCCATAGCGTCGAGCAAAGGGGGCCATTTTGTCCCATGCTGGGATAATTAATATTACGGCAGTCATATTACAAGCATTGCGAATCAGCAACTCATAGGCCAACAACATGCTTTAAGGATTCAGTTGCTACCAGCTCCTATTTAGCTCTAGTGTGTGTGTGTAATAATCAGGAGGCGCAACAGCAAACGGGCCGTCGCAAGTACAATAAATCTATAGCGCGACCCGCGATCCGCGAGCCATGAAATACAATGCAATCGATTCTTATATTCCCCGTCGCAGCCCATGCATGCCAACCCCCCATGCCGCGGCCATTTCTTAATCCTCGATGAACTCGATCATGACCGTGCCCTGTTTCAGTCCAGCCTCCTCGATCGTCTTGTCGAGCTCCCCGATCAAGTCTCTTCCTGCGGGCATCGCCTTGAGCTCGAATTGAACTCCTTCCTTGCCCTCTAGGGGCTTGGCCTTGAGCCATTCGTAAATACGGCGGACGGGATCCGTGATGGTGAATCTTCGGATAATGCGACCTCCTGCATGTCGGAACTGTATCCTTGTCGTCATAGCTGGGTTGTTCTCGGGCTCTACATGGGGATTTGTGGATGGTATGTGGGAGAATGCCGACGAGGCGGCTTCTTGGGGAGACAGGGGTGTTTGGGCTGAACCGCCAGTGAGATCAACAGGCACTTCGACCGCCTTACCCTTGCCCTTTCCAATGTCGGGAATTGACTTCGTGAGAGCATCTGGATCCTGAACAGTAGGTTCCGATGGCCCATTATCGTCGTTGAGGCTGTTCCGCAGGGCTATCTCAAGCATCTCCTCTTCTGTCATGCGGCCAATATCTCTAGGCTTCGTCTTCGGCTTTGCCTTCACTACCGGGTTCTTGCTGTTAGCCGCTAAGCTGTAGCGGTCGAGAAACTCGACTAGATCACGGTGGAGCTCCGCTGGCGACGGGAACGACTCTCCCGACCACACTTTAACCTGTTCTCCTGTGCGGGGATCAATGATAGAAGCATGTGGGTAATTATTTTCGTCCTCATGTGCCTGATTAGCAAAGTAGAACGTGGTGTACGACTGCGATAGCGGATCATCAAGAGTGTACTGTAGGAAGATGAAGTGTTCGCGAATCAAGGAAACGAGATCCTCGTTCTTCCAGTGATCTCTGTTAAGAACCTGGCATCGAAAATCGTCTAATTTTTGCAGGTTCACAAGAATCCACTTCTTTTCTTCCTTCCCTAGATCTCTCGCGGCGTCTAATGGCAGACGGGTCATGAGGCTGGTTGGGGGCGCGAAGAGATCTCTTAATCTCCGCGACGCGCTGCTGCTGTCTGGCACGGGCGGGTTTCGCGGTCCTGTGCCATCGTCTATGTCGAACCAATCAACTGAGGATTGATTGAAGGGGTTGGCACTTGGACCTATGATGCGGAATTAGTGGGCTTGTTGGAATCAGTCACGTAGATTCGAAATACTTACCCTGGGCTCGCCGCCGCCGCCGTAATTGCTCCATGACAGCAGCTTCTCGGTCATCGTCTAGGCCCCATGACGGGTCAGGGGCTGCGAGAGTCTCGGTTGTTTGTGCTATAGGCGCTCTCACACCGTCTCCTGCCGGATGGTTCTCCGAGTACATCTCCTGTTGCAGTCGTCTAGCCATAGCCGCATCTTCCTCCTCTTGAGCGTTCCGTACTGCTGCAGCGATATCATCGTCATCGTCATCAGGCACGACAAATTCGTTATCGGCCATCCGTACGTCGTCGTCATCGTCAGAATCTATGTGGATGACGCCGCTAGCGTCTTCGCGACCGGTCAGGCGTTGACTTCGGGCTGTGCTGGGCTGTCTTGCTGAGGTAGAGGTCGAGGCGGCGGGCGCGTTGAAGCTTGCCTCTAATTCGGGATTCTCAAAGAACAGCTGGATGGCTTGCATCGGGTCGCCGCCGGAGATCTCGAGGTAGCCGCGGGCCACATGGTCGGCTGCGACACCGGTTATGGTCTTGAACTGTTCGACGTCCTCGTCCATCGTGTGAAGCGTATTTCGTAGAATGAAGATACAAGGCTACGGAAATGTCTGTGTGAATGGACTACTATTCGAGGCGGGTGACTGGTGCTCCGTATAATGGAGTACAGCCAGACGGCGGCTTGTCAGGATATAAGTATTGTTGAAAGAATGCGGTGGGTGTTCGCCGTAGCTGGAATGAGGTGAATGGAAACAAACGAAGGGTTTCGAAATCACAATGGGCCTGCCAGGACGCCTTGTTCGATGTTTGCCTGTGAAAGCTACAGGAACAATCTAGTGTCACAAATATAGCCCCAAACACCGATGGCCGTTGAGGTAAACGGAAAGACAAAGTCGGTTTGTATGTGCGATGCAGTCGTAGATGACCTTGTCATGGTTTACAGGCGGCTATTGTGACGCAACACAATCTTGTGGGGCCGAGCACCGATAGGTAGATAGCCTGATAGGGCAGATAGGACGCCAAAATAGTGGGAACGGCGTTATCTTTTGCCGTAAAACTTCCGTTGCTGACCACCCGCACCCCTCGCCTTCCTCGCCTTAGGTGCTCAGGCAGGTATGGACATCACGTACCCGACCTTTCAGCACATGTACCTAATGTACCTAATGCTCACTGACGTAAGGGGCTCTCCAAAAGTTTATACGTCGCAGAGACTGCCTTACCAAATCTAATTTGGAAACGTTGACGGGACACTTATCATTGGTTCTTTTGTACAATTTTTGTGGATCATTTCCTACGATCGTAGGTGCTATGGATATGGGAGATGCGACTAAGGCGAGAAGCAAGCAGGTACCTACACACGGAAGGCGGAATACACCTCTTTCCAAAGATGGACTTGGAAGGATCCAGATATTAGCAACTGCAGTCAAGCGGGATTAGCTACCTTCCTAATATTCACGCACCAAAGTCCCCGGCGATGGCCACATATATACATGTATGTGGATCGGACTTATCAATACCTATATCCACAAGGAGGCTGCTTGCTTCAACGTCTACCCTTACCTCGATCATTGAATAGTAGAATTATACCACTATAAAAATCAACGAAATGTCTATCAAATCGTCTATTCGGCCTTCATAACGCCGTTCTTCATAGTCGCTCCCAACTATGCACTATGTATTAACCTTCCCATCAGGCAACAAGCTGCTGAACTACTTGACTCAACAGCTTCTGTACATCTATTGACCGTTCCGTCTCCACCATAGACTTCAGCTTCTGTTCCATCTCCTGCTGTAACGATCCCTGCTCGTTAACCGGCCCAAATACGCTCTTCTTCCACGCCTTGACGAAAGCATCGAGCGCCTTGGCCCTGCTTGAACGCTGGTTCTCTAGAACCGCGTCGTTTTCGTCTGCCACCAAAAGCCGGAACCACCGGGTAGCCACTACTCCGGACGCTGAGTCCGGGGAACCTTCTGAAGCGGCTGCCTGGTTCATAAGCTCAGCCGCGCTGGTGAACCACGTGTCCTTGGCTAGTGAAATAGCCTGCTTTGCCCCTTCTGCACTTGTCGCCACATCATTGAGTACGGTAATTGGGGTGGCTCGCATCTTTTGGCGGTTATAAGCCGTCATTGCAACTTTCAACGCTGCGTCGGCCGTCTTTCGCTCCAGCTCCGTGACCTTGTGTGCTTCATCATCTGGCTTTAAGTGTTCCGATACAAGGCCGACCGCCTCCGCATACATATCCAGGTCCTCTCGGGCTCTAGCAAACTCTGCAAGTGCTTCGAAGGCATGGGGTCGATACTCTTCGTTGTTTCGCTTCGCCTCGCGGATAGCTATCTTCTTCAATTGCGCCGCAAAAGCTGAATCCGTGCTCCATAGTTTCTTACCGTGAAGTACGAAGAGGGGGTATGCAGTCACCAGCTTCTCCTTGCCCTTGAATATCTTGAGCGCCAGCGCTTTATCCAGTACAGGCCAAATCCTCTGTAAATCAGCCTCGGAGAATTGACCATCTTTCCCAACGGCGCTGCTGAGCGCTGTAATCATAGACGCGATCGTCAATGCGGCACCATGCTGCAAGGCCCACTTTGATGTATTCAAGCCCTTCGACGCAAGCTGCGTGATTTCATCAATGAAGCGCTTTACGCTATGGCTTCCGCCCGCGTGTTGGTTCCACACAGCCTCGAATTCCTCGGATACGTAGTCATCCGTGTCATGTTTTCCAAGATAGGCAAAGGGTAAGAGACGAGCCTCTAGGTCAGTGAATGCATCCGGGGAAATCTTAGCTATGGCCAAGACTGCGTCGGCGATTTTCTGTCGTCTAGTATCATCTTCGGCTCCGAAGTATAAATCTAGGAGTCTCGAGGTGAACCGATCCCGAGTTTCCGCAGTCGCTGACCTGAGTAGATATGCGGCGCTTCTCGCGTAAGCTTTATTTGCTTCGTGATTGCGATCTAGGATTTGCGTCTCCATCGCCTTGAGGAATGTTGCCGTGTACGGCGGCAAAAGGATGCTATGCCTAAGGGCCAGGGTACTGAGAACTTCACCGCAGCCAACTTTCGTTTGCATGCCGATGGCAGATTTGATGGCTGATACAAGTTGCGGGGCCAATACCTTCATGACGTCCTCATCAACAAAACGCAAGCAGTCAACAATACATTCGAACAAGGGCGACCGTGTAGCGGCATTACTTCGTAACTTGTCGAGGCCCTCACGGTCCTCTTCGCTAACTCGTTGGTAGTAGTAATTCACCGCTTCTGGTTCCACTGTGCTGAGTAACCCAAGGAAATGTGTGATGATAATCGGGATAAACGGCTTTAGCGCATCGCCTCCGTTCTTGACAACATCTAGGATTGTGCTGATCGATAGGTACTTTACTTCTTTTACCGAGTTCTCGATTCCCTTGTCAGACATCAAGAACGGGAGAACTTGAGCAATCATGGCTTTCGCGGAAGCAGAAGAGTTGTTTTCCTGGAGTTGTGTGACCAAAGTTTTTGACAAGCTCATGCATAGCTTGAGCGCGGCCTCCCTGACTGAACCTTTTTGGTCGTCCAGGACTCTCAGCGTCACCTTCCAGATATCTGTGTAATACTTCTCGTATTTAGTGAATGGCTGCCCGTATATGAGCTCCGCAATTGCTGCGCAGCTCGCCTCTCGCACGCGCCATTCTCTCCCGTCAAGGATACTTTTCAGGAGGTCGTTCATAATGGCGTCAAAGTGCGCGTCAATAACGGCTGTTTGATCTTTGACGACTGCTTTCCAAATATCGTCCATTGACTTTCGCACATTGGAATTTGGATCGAACCGATATCGATACAGCTTCGGGTAGATCTTGGGATCTAATTCTGCATCGGACAGGATATTACTCAAACCAAAGCGGCCAAATGCGGAACGAGCAGTCCATGTCGCAGCGTTGGTGGCTAGTGCCATGAACTTGTAGATGAGGCTTTGATCGCCAACCTCATTGGCCAGACTAATGATATCTTTGTAGGACGTAATTGACTTGCCCTCACCCGTTGGCAAGGCGCCAGCATCGAAAAGCTCAGTCTCTTCATCGACCTTCAATTGTGCTTTGCTTCCAGTGAAGCTTGCCACTAGGTCCTTCACAAGATCGCCCTTGAGTGACTGGTCACCCTTTTCATACACTAAGGCAAGGCCACGCGACGCGGTTTCCTGGACGAGTTCATCGCGAGCGGTAAGCAGTCGCATGAAAGCAACCTGACACTCGCGCAAACGGGATTGGATCTCGGGAAGATTCGAGCAGTATTGAATGATACAGAAGAGCCATATTCCGGAAGCCTTTAAAAGCGATGGTTTCGTAGTCTTGCAATCCTCGATTAGTTTGTTGATTGTCGCGTCAATTCTGGAAGGACGCTTCCCAAGGGCCTCAATGATGTCAAACTTGCCAGAGCCCGAAGGCTCCACATCCAGGCCGAGTTGCACAGCTTCGGAATCCCAACGGGCGATTGCGCACGCAATTGCCTCCCCAGTAGCGAAGTGAACTTCTGTCCTCTTGATTTCTGATAGCCCGAATAACTTATCCAGGATCTTTACTATGGGTTCCGTCTCACTGCTCGATGGGTCGGCTAGAGATGGAATCGCCAACCTCCCCATGGTGCTGATCGCTTTCTCGTTTCCTGAAGATGCAAGCTTAGCAAGCGAGTCTATGGTTTTCGTCAAATCATCATCATTTTGGGGGAAATGAATATTCGTGGTCCATAGCTGTGAAATAGAGTCCATAGCGGCGGCCTTAATATCCGTGCTTCCCTTTTCCAAGGCAGAAGTGAAGCTCTCGAAAAGAAACTGAGCATGATCGGATACATCTTGATGCTTCACTTTTCCATAGTAAGCAGCCCGAGAAAAGTAGGCGCCCAAGCAAGCCAGTGAGCCTTGGTATTCTGCAGATTGAGTAGCTGATGGCTCTGTGTTAGTTTCGACGAAATTTCGTAGCTGGGAAATAAGAGCAGCGGACTGGCTGTTCCATGGAGCTAGTATGCCGAAAACCTTTGACGCTAGCTGCCTTACTCTCTGGTTGTTCGACTTGATCAAGGGAAGCAGCTCTGGCGTCCTCGCGGACAGAGGCGATATGATGGCCGCCGACGGAGCAAATGACAGAATCTCGGCGAGACAGCTCATACATTCCTCAGCGCCTATATCAGGGTGGTCTCGAAGTCCATCAAAGGCCGCGTTAAGAATTATCAGGAGAGATCCCGTATTCGCAGTGGCGAAGTACTTCCTGATGCTCTCCCGCGTCGTCAAGCTATTCTGGATATTCCGTTCTAGTTGCGATTCCCAGTCTACTTCGAACTTATTCTCATTTAGGGCGGTTAGGAATAAGATCTGCTTGACGAAGCGTATCGCGATTGGGAAAGCGCGAAGGCGATTATTAGGGAATAAAGTGTATTTGGATGCTTGGTCAACAGCCATTCGATCCTCGTCTTCTTCATAGTTGACGTTGAAGAACATCTCTGCCAGTTTCGTCCAATCGGGCAAGACCAACGCATCATCAGGATGTAATTTGGTAGCCCACCAAGGATCGAGCCCTCGCTGTCCCTCTTCTAGCACGTCGCGTCGTTCAGATGATCCGCCGCCTAACGCAAGAATACCAATCCATCGAGCCAGAATGTTACTGTAAGGGAGACAATTATTCGCGAAGCGTGCGGCTACATGTCGTGCCGTCCTCCTACCTTGTCCCTCGGGTAGAGTCATGTACTCCAGGAGTAATATCTCTAGGTCACGGTTCTCTGCTGAGGTAGTCGGTTTAAAGAGACCCATCATGCTTGATAGAGCACTCTCAATGTAGACCACAATGTCTAAGGTTGGGTCAGAGACGAGAGAGTCAAAAAGCCACTTCAAAAGTGAGTCCTTTGATTTGTGCTCGAAATGGCTTCCCCTAGCTAAGATGCCAATTGTCTCATATGCGTTAGCTCGTAGCCTCTGCTCATCTTGTATCTGCGATTGGTTTCCTCGAGGCGTGGGTTCTGGCCATCCCTGTCTGAGAATGTAGTCTTTCAAAATAAGAACGAGAGCAGGACCCATGCTGTGATCATTGTCAGTGGAACTAGAGCTATTTCTAGCAATCCAGCCTAGGAATCCTAGTAATGCCTTGTTCAAACGCAGAGCTTCGAGTCCGAGAACGGAGGCATTTTCGCCGGATGCAAGATCGAAATCCTGCTTCACAGCTTCTACTACTTCATTCTGAAAACTGCATGCGATGGTAGACTTGGAGAGTAGCCTAAGAATCTGTATCCGGTGGGCAGCCGGGAACTTCTTATGTGCATCATAGAGGGATTTAACCACGTTCTCATTTTCGAGATCAACGCTGGACCGTTTCAGAATATCGTCAGCGATTGAAGTGATTCGTGAATCTGCGGAGCCAGCAGCACATATTACTGGTATATGTCGTTCGGAGTCTGTAAATGCCCCGCTAGCTAAGAAGCTGATGGCCTTGATTTTGCACTCTGGCAAGCTGAGGCTATTTGGGCCACCTGGCGTCCAAGTTTGAGGATTATTGTTTCTTAGGAAAGCAATGTCCTCACGAGAGAGACCTGATGGTGAAGCATGGAGCGCCGCATCAAGCTTGTCGTCGGGTGCCAGGGCCAGGTCCTGCCTCAGGAGGAAGAGCTTGCCAAGCCATTGTGCTATGTAGACAGCATCTGCCGGGTCTGAAAGACCGGTGCTCTCCCGAAACGCGAGATCTTCATTACTGCCTCGCCCAGGTAGTTTAATGTCGAGAAGCAAACGTAGGAAGATGTTGAAGAATCCAGCTGCACTAGCTGGGCTAGTTTCTTTCGAGATCCCTCGAAGAACTATCGGAAGCAGTTCCCGGCGTTTCGGCTGGKCAAGCCTCAGGACGCCCTGCTTGATGAGACTTAAGTCTAGCTGCTTGACCATAGGAGACTTGGTATTCTTATACTGGTTCACAAGAGCTGCGACGGGTAGCACAACGCTTACGTCGAGTCAGCAAAAAGCAGCTTCCTTCGTTAGATGACACATACCCTACTGGCTTAATAAAGTTATTGACACTGATGAATGCTTGAAAAGCCTGCCCAAAGAGTTCAGTATTGTCTCCATAGTCACGAGCAAAGATTGATATCGTACAGCATCTCGGACAGCCTTATGCTGACTACCAGCCTTGTCTAGGAGCGGAACAAGCTGAGATTGGAGTGCATCACTAAGCTTTTTCTCGTCCCCTGAGACGCTGGCGAATTTGTAGCGGATTGACGAGACGAGCCTAAGCTCTGCCCCTTCGGTGGACGAAGTCATAATATGGTAGCTAGTCCGAGACGGAGCAAAGACATGCAGAAGGGTGTAGAATATCTGTTGCGTTCCTGCAAAACCCAACGCCGCATGTGGTCTATACTAGGTAACGTGCTAGTCGTGAATGGGCGAACATTCATGAAGGTCGCTGGGATGCTTTGTTGCTAGTAGACTGAACGATAGGACATTACACAACCCGGTCGCAACTTTCAACTTGCACAAATAAAATAAGGACGTAACAACATTGGGACCTGTGTCGTTAGCGGGAGTGCAGCTCATAAAACTGGTCTCTTTCATGCATCTCAATAGCATCCATCAGCCAGCAAGATGCGCACGTCAACAAATCAATCACTAGGTAGAATCAAGAAGAAAGTGGCGGTTGGAAGGCGGATGACCAATTGGATTGATCCATTAGCCACATCAACAGCCACAATGTGGCTTCGTCACCAAGCTGCCGGCATTAAAGGGAGATTAGATGGCGAAGATACCTAAGTACCTCTGCGCTCCCCCTTACATTACATTGTACGTACACCTGATCGAGGTGGCCATCGCACAATCCAATGGCATCAACGTCTCTCATAACCATCGCTGTCGCCATTAAAACAATGCGTGCTATTGGTCATCGTCAATATGCCCGGACTTATCTCTCTGTATGACTTTCTTTGCATTCTAACCCCTGCTACTCAGCCGGTCCAGCTGGCTGAGCGCAATCCCATCTGGTTCCGATCTACGGGTGGAAATATCCGTTCGAAATTTGCCCGGAGGCTCGCTGCTACTTCGTCGGCAGTATGTCTTGGCTCAAATTTTTTCAAGAATATGGGTAGATGATTACAAGGCGCTACATCGGTGAAAGACTCGGCGAAAGATAATAGGATGTTGATATAGATGCAATGAAGTCCGGAGTGATCACTCTGACCTCCTAGGCAAGAATTTGCCTTCGACGTTGTCAGAGCTGAGCGACTGTTCTTATCTGTGTGGGCGGTACTCGCACTCATTCTGAACACACTCAAAATGGGACGGCTTGATGATCATGGATAGCCCGCGCATCTGCGGCTAGCCGACTCTAACAGCACACACCTTCTCCCAACATTCTCTCCCCCTTCAAAAGGTGTGGCCATTAGAGTTCAAGTTTTATAATGGTATCGATTTCGGCTTGAACCTTCATTGTGCATTACGTTTAGTGACAGAACTAAGTGCTAGTTGGGAGAAATCCAGAAGAATCCATACTGCTGTCGTCAACTGACAAGTTTTGGTGTCTACACCAAAGCTAATCTCTTAGTGCAACAAATCAGTTGACAGAAACTTGCCTCTAGGCGAGCCAAGCTCAGGATTTGACGAACTTTGTTGATAGACAGAGTTGAAACCGCCCCCCTTAATACGAGTAATGGCTGGCTAACAAGGACCACGAGCGATCCCCATCATTTTAATAATTGTGCTGTGGAAACTGCGCCTATCAAGAGCGTTGGGATTCCGGGACAATGCATCGTGTGAAGCCATACATTCAGTAGTAGAAAAAGCTTGAGTCTAGTATAGCAACTTCTCGGCACAACTCAGTGACCTCATCCAGACTTATAAGTAAAGCTCGGAAGGTCGGAAGAGCCGTTGAAGATATACGGAGCCGGGTCCCGCCAGCTTTGATCTTAGCGCAACCACTACTCGGCGCTATCTCGATGGCGCAAAAGTTGCACAAACATGTTTTTGAGGCGATCAGGATGTACTTCGGCATCTGAAAAGGGTTTTACACGGCATCCATGGTCCTGCAAACGAGGCTGCACTGTGTCTGGATTCAGCTGGGAGACTCGAAACGACGTTACCTCGTTTTCGAGAAAATTTTTAGCTTTGCGTTTGTAGAGCTTGACCGGTTGAGTCCATACAAGGTTGGGTATAGAGGTTGGGAACACGAAAAAGAAAAAAAAATCAGATCTGTGCCTTGCAGCTATATCTTGTACTATGTACACATGTAGTATGGCCGGGACAATCCTGTACGGATAAAAAAAGGCATTGGATCCAGATTGCGGGCCAGGTGGTTAGTCGCATGCGCGTAATTGCTTGCAAGCCAGGAAATCAACAAGAGGGAATAAAAGTTTGCTTAGAAACGAAACGGGTAGATAGGGAAACGCCCCTTGCTTATTGGATGTGTCGCAATGTACTCTAACCCTAGGTGACATGAGCTGTGTACATGTATTGTAAGACTCGTCTAGTCAATTTTTGCGCTGGTGACCACATAGGATATTGAGATTTATCTTTTCTTTGGATGCGAAGCAATAATCACGATACTATATTCACTTCGCAATGGAACAGTAACGTCCTTAACAGCCTCCACGCTCACTCTTCACTGTACGAGAAGTACTGTTAAGTAGTGTACATAACCCTCCATGCTGGTTACTTCGAAATCTGCAATTAGGCTGCCAATCCGACAGGGATCGTGCAGATCGTCGCATTTCCCGGGGTGAGAGCCATTTTATGATTCGAGATCGGGTCCCAGAATTTATGGCCTCCCCCCTCGCACACACGTGCTGTTGTGCCGTCACACAACCAATCTCAACTCGTTTGCGGTAGTGCCCGAAACACTCATACATAGAGAGGCTAGTTCGGACTCCAATCAGGGCGACGCCAGCAGGGTTTACTAGAAAGGTGGCATTTTCCTAGTTTTGATACATGAGCTGAGCTGCTTTGTTCATACCCTAAGCAATGACCCGGCTGGAGGKGCTTAAGATTACCTCGGGTGTAACTAACAAACGCAAGACACCTTATAGGTTGCATAGCTGAGAGGGAAGATTACAAGCTATTTCGCCTTGAAGAGACGTGTTTCGAAACAAGACTTGTTCAACAGTTTGGAATTACCGATCCCTGGCGGAAGGGGTGGTTGCAGCAAGCTTCTTTCAGAGGATCCAGAGGGAAATAGGACAGGATGTCGTATTCCTGAGGCTGGGCGTGCATTTGTCGGGATTAACATTTGAAGCAAAGTACACGTAGACATATACATGTAAGTTGTCATGGCTATGTTTCTTGACAAAAGGTACCTACCTACCTCCTTGTAGGCCTCCTCTGTCGGAAAAGAGGGGATTTACTTTTGGAAGACGGTGTCAGTGCGAGACATGCTTTTCACAACATTGGTTGATGTAGAATTAATAGAGAATTTATAGACACGCTTCTTCCCGCAGCTCTCACCGGGATAAAACAAAATTCGATGAATACCTGTATTTACTTCTTTGACTTCCAATTGCGGTGAGAGGTCAATTTACAATCCCAGGTGCTTGGTTAAGCTGTGTTCAGAGCACACGGGTCGATGTTGCGTAGATTGACTTTCAACCCTGTCATCGCTTATAATCAGATACTCTCTTTTCCCGGAACCGACAAGCTTTTCGCCAACTATGTATACCTAGGTTACCCAGATTTGTGTGTGCGTTCGAATTACTTCAACAAATGTTCGTGTTATTTTGAATCGAGACGTTGTAGGTACCTGATGTACATAGGTATCTACATGTACGCTTGATGCATGCCAACGTCCGTCCCGTCAACAACGAAGTACTCTGTTGTACCATTACGTATTGAGCCAGGCGTCTTCCCGGGTGGTGGGGCACTGACCTCATCTGTATGTACATTATAATACATCCACCACCGGCCCATGTCAGTAGAAGCTTGAACATTTTGAATGTCATAAACCGAAAGCAACGAGCAGCGTGCAGGGTACATACACATTAGGTACTTCAGATGCCTCGACGCATGTCTGTCTAATTGCACAGTATCCAACCAAGGCAGTAACACCTATAGTTAGCCTTGGAAATGCCTTGTTATTTGTTGATTCTAAAATTTTCATTCGATATAAACAAAGTGCATGCTTTTTCTCTCGTGACCAATATCAATGGGGTTTCCGGGAATATTTTTGTGTTGTTGTGGCTTCATTGTTCTACATGCCTCGGKATTTTCTATGCTAGTCCAATCCAGTTAGGCTGTACGTCGCATGTCATACAGCGAGAAAAAAAAATCGACGCCTAAAAGAACAATTACGTACATACCTCATATAGAAAGGCGGCTCACGGATGCAGTGGTAGGAAGCGTCTCGAAGGCGCGATCGCACTGTACCGGTACATGCTGCATCTCACTGGGTAGGACTCACAACGCCGTCACTGTTTAGCTGCAGCTACTAAAATAAAGTCGTTCATGTTCTTAGGTTCTTAGCGGCACCCACAGAAGAAGACTTTTTTTTGAGTTTGGAATCGCAGGTGCGCCTTGGTCTGGCAGCTCCACTTTGGCAACTGATGGGGGGAGATTTGGCGGCCACTGCTTAGTTGGAGACTCCTCGCTCCTCCACCCAAGGGCCCCAGCCCAGTCCAATTCCACCTTTTTCCCACTCACACACATCGATGTCCACACTACGCGCAAACCAAACCAGCACTATCGTTGTCTGCTTTTGTGTTTCTTGCTTGCTGTTTTAATTCTCCTTCTCTCTCGCTCTCTCMCTCTCCACCCTTACACTCATTTTCCTTCTCTTCCTCTCTTCTCTCCAACCCTAATTAACGTCGCGAGCCCAATCCTTCTTCTCTCGCCTGCTACGCGAATTTGTTGGTTGCGTGCGTTTTGCAAAAAAAGCGTTTTCTGTGTGCGCGCGGCCTGCTCGGTATCCCGTACTTCTTCGTCCATCGCATCGTCGCAGCGGTTCAGTGCGGGTTTTATTTCCCCATTATCACGGTTCCCCCAATTCTTATTGCGGCGCAATTCGACCTCTAGGAGTCTAAAAGGAATAATCCTGTCATTTTTTACGAGAAAAGACGTCCCCCGGTGCCCTCGGATCTAACTGGAGTTCGCGAAAGGCGCTACATCTCTGCTGATTTACTCGGAACCAAAAGTGTCGTTCGGTGTCTAAAAGTAAGTGCCTATTTTCTCTCTTTCGCATCTTCCTGCACACCAGTGCTCTTCAGCATTCGAACTCTTTCCGAGCCTCTGCATGTCCCGTAAGTGGTCGATATAGAAAGCTTGCAACCGTGGAACGCAGTCCTATGGGGGGCCTGTTCAGGTATGAAATCAGTGGGTGAACCCGAATTGCACACCTTTGCTACATCGACTTGATTCCACCCCTCGGATCCCACATCCCCGAACCGAAGCTGCGTCATCGAGCCCAAGCTCTCCCTAGACAAACATAAACACCAATTCAGATTATCGTGACCACGGCAATCCTCCGTGTCGTCAGCAAATCAGTTGAGCATCACGGCATGGTTTCCAAGTGCCCAATGCCCCGCATCGCACAAAATCTAGCTGCGCGCGCATAGTCTCGATCGACTTGAGCTTTTGAAAATCCTCGGCGATCAGCCCCACCTCCCGCCGGGTCATCTCAACGACGACCGAGCCTACATCGTTAAATACGACGTCCTGGTGCGCATTGTTACCGTTCAGATCAAACATCGCCGTTGCGAATGCTATATTACATGCGATTGGACTGGGCCGCATTCTCCCCTGAAGCGGTTGTTTACTCCCTTGGCTTGAATTCCAACGTGCGCCCAAGTGCTTGGCGGTATCCGAACGCAACCTGGAGTCGAGCCTGTTGTCGGATGGTGTCGATAGCTTGAATAGACCGCATAATACTGTCAACAACCTCATCGATATCGTCGATCTCTTCCGTACCTATATGCTTCGTCGCAAAATGATATCCCATTCAAAACCAATAAAGAAAGCCGAAGGGTTGCTCAAGGATACGAGTCGGGCTATCGTTTGTTGCCTTAACATGAGCTCGAGAGGCGAAGGTCCTGCTCTGGTTAAGGACAACTAATGCTATCGCATGCGCAATCCCTGCGGATCCATGCTTGCTGTTATGAAACATCTGGCGCATGGGATGAAATCGTCAAAGTAGAGGTCACTTGAGAGTCGGAAAAGTTCGTGCTTTGGATCCTATCGGCCAGGGCTTCTATTGGCACGGGCCATCCGCCAGTGAGGATGAAATTATGGATTCCAACTCAAGGCCGCTTGGTTTTTCTGGCCATTGATCTACTGGGATCTTTAAAGGAATCCATTCAACTGGTATGGTTACACTTATCTTCATAAGAGAGGAGAGATTATTCTGACCATTCACAAGCGCTCTCGAGTAATTCAAATATATATTCGGGCCTGAGAGTTGAGTATCTTTGGCTCTTAAAGTATACCGAATATTTATTTCGAGTATTGGCGACTAAGGCAGGATCCTTGTCATATTCCCTGGTGTTGCTAAGATGAATACCTTAGCCCGGGACCTGGTATGTTCACACCTCGTATACTTTCTATCCTACATCACTCAACACGAACCTCAAAAGGGCCTTAAAATTATCCCCATTGAGACAGGCACTGCATTTTTCGCGCGCGGTGCAACATTGTCCCCATTTCTAATTTGAAGCGCTATTCATAAACTCTCCTCCAACTCAAMCCCCTGCCACATCATGCACATCACCCATCATCATATTGAATCGAATCTTTCATACTTACTAAAAGCACCTCGGTATAGCTATGTGTTACGTCTCTTTTGTCCTCGAGACGCGCGACAGCACAATTCATTGTCAATGACGGTTGTTGCTTGGTTGTTGACTATAATGGATCTAAGCCTCCTTTCAGTTAACAGCTAACCTGAATGCGCATTGTCTTCTCAGACCGACTATTCGATATATAGAAGTACCCGTCATAGCATCCAGCATCCCTTGTTGCTACCGAGTCCCTACATCCCCTCTTCCATGATCCTACTCATATTTAACATTATAGTTCCCACGTTAGGATTCAGCTTGTTTCCACATCTTGGTAGAACTGACTATTGTATTTCTATTTAGGGTTTCCTAGCAGGCCAGAATTCGAATGCTGAAGACATTGTTTACTACCATAGATGTTCTCATGTATATGTGCTCACGGAATACTAATCCGAAGTACAGGTTTTCAGAATCTTGACCGTATCATTAGACCCTGTCACACGACTTCTCAGCTTGGTCCCATCATCTCAGTTGATCAAGCGTCCATTAATATCACGGTTGGCGAAACGGGAATTCAGGAACTCGGCTTCAGATTTCGACGGTCGCATTCTCATCTGTATCCAGAAAAGAAGCCCGTGGCGTTGGCGTTTGGTCCCTGATCTCTGGCTTACAGGATCAAGATATTAGTCCGGTGTTTGCTACAGGTGAGTTTTATTTCCACTGTTCCTTATCGCAAGGTTGTTTGCGATCAACATTCCAAAGCCTAGGCCACCCTTGTTATATCTTATATCACCCATATATCCCCAACCAAGTTCAGACCACGAGACATATTTTGCAAGTCCCTAGCAGTTGCATTCTCCCATCATCTGAATAGAGCTACTCTCATATCATGCTCTAAGGCTATAGTGCTAGCCGTACCCTGGAATCATCGTTGATGATCACAGTCAATCAACTCCGACATTTACTTCATGTTCCCCAAGTTCATCCCCCAACTGCAAAGAATCCGGCAAAGTGGCCATGGTCCCCCCTTTTATCAACCCTCCTTGAGGATTGCACAGGCCATCACAAATCTTATCTTTCAAGCCAAATTTGGGTTAGCGACTGGAAGGGGGCTATTGGTGGCACTGCAAGTCAGAGTAAGGGAATATTGTTCCCGTGGCTGGGTGTTATCGATGTAGTCGTCCGCCAGTGTTCCTCTTGGCACTTGCTCACAGCTGTCGGCCACCTGGCTACCTGGAAATGCTCTGTCGCACACTAACCGCCGACCAATTGCTGTCGTTGATTAATGGTTGGCCTTGTCATATCCTCAGTAGTTACCAGGTGCCATCTATTGTGCCTGGTTCTGCTTGTTCACGCGACCAGATGATACGAATAAGCTTTTCACCTCCTACCTAACCAGGCCCTAAGCAAAGCCACCTGGAACCATTACCTAATTTCTTCCATCGTCAAAAAGGTTCATAATTCTCACGAAGCCATTGCTCAAGTGACGGCGCTTCATCAAACTGACCAGTAGTCTCATCCCAATCAAACCTTCCTACCACTCTATCAAGCTTCATACATCTTTTCGCCTAACCAATACTTAGTCCCCCCAACATCAAAAGTCTCTGACTTCCACACMCCTCCCATACAATATATACTGCGTTTTGCGTGCGGTATATTTGAGCATACCGGTATGTGTTTCCCATGCTTCAAAGTTTCCGTACAATATCCCTTTTTCATCCACCATTTTCCCGCAAGCCAGAAGCATCCTATCAGGTCCACGCAAGTTTTCCAGCTACTCTTTTGGATGGCTAGGAACCTCCTTCCTGTACTCTTCGTCAATGCAATTTCTTGCACGTGCCTTCGCGGCAGGAATGTATGGGAGTGCAATCGCGCAGTACCATCTTTAACTCATTAGTCATCAAATCTGGGGTTTCTTGGTCTGATATACTTGAAACCAACGCGACTTCCTCACTTTAGCCCGGCCAACTTCTCCTTGATTCTGCAAACACGCCCTTAAGAAGGTATTCTAACATCGTTAATAGGATATCTAGGTACACTTGCCACGCACAGTGTCCATTATCGCGATAAAGTCCACAAGTGAGTCATTCTTCAGAGTTTGCCAAGGACCCTGTTGCCCATCTTGTTCCGCACTGTGCACATACTCCTTCTATCAACACCTTTTCCCTCACTCCCATCTAACACACAACTCTCCTTTTCTCCTACGTCTTCCATTCAAGCGTCTCTTCGCTCTTCTTTCGTTACCCTTCCCGACAAATCTACCGTCACTTTCTAGCATCAAATATAACTTTTGACCTTGTCAATTGTTCTCAATCCATTTGATGCTGGAGTACTTCTGCCTCCCTTCTCGTTTTACCCTATATTTACACACTCACAATATCGTCATTAAGTATTGAATTCCCTCTATTCCCACGTTGTTATAGCTACTGATTCCTTTTCAATTATTCTTTCCCCCCATATTCACCGTTCATAAAGCTACTAGTTAGTCGCTAACCGAAGATATTCATATATAGATACTCCAGAGTTTGATCAAAGCGTATTGCAATCAGAGCTCGTATGTTCATTTCCTTGTTTTCGCAAGTCTTCTCCACATATCACCCTCACATATCACTTCGACATTATCTACTTTGCTTCTATATCCCCCTTGCCTAGCCTATTTTCATAATAATATCATGGACAATATCCTTTAATCTCATCTAACACGCGTCACAGTTTACCATGGACGGCTTCAATCCTTATAACGGCAAGCCTCCGTCGAACGGATCAGGCTCTCAGGGTGATGCCGGCTCCCAAGGCGCTAGCGGTGCCCCGGGAGTTCCTCAGTCGGGTCTCCCCTTAGCACCGACCAATGGTCAAGCGGGTGGCGACATCGCGCAGAACTTCCCGTCCGACTCTGCCCGTCAGACACTCTGGTATGAATACATCTCGTCGATTCCTTTTGTGACAATGGAACAAGCTAACCCGAATCACGTAGGATGGGCGAACTTGCTGGTTGGATGGATGAGGGTTTCATCCGTACTCTATTCCAGTCGACCTTGAACGAGAACGTCCAGGTTAAGATCATTCGTGATCGTCATTCTGGGTATGAAGATTCTGCCTCTGATTTATCACCTTTCCCACGTCGTTAATCTGTTCTCGGGTGTTGCATATGAGTCCTCGAATTGGCAACACCCCATTTTCTTCTTCCTATTCCTACGTGTTTTATTTCTCCGTACTAGACCGGTTCAATGGTTACTAATCTGTTCGTAGAAGTGCTGGCTACTGCTTCGTCGAGTTCGCTAGCCCCGACGCTGCTCAAAAGGCCCTTCAACTGAACGGTTCCCCCATTCCCAACACGGATCGCGTCTTCCGTCTTAACTGGGCTTCTGGCGGAGGTCTCATCGATCGCCGAGATGATCGAACACCCGAGTACTCCATCTTTGTCGGCGATCTTGGCCATGAAGTCAACGAGTTCGTTCTCGTTGCTCTGTTTCAGGCGCGGTTCCCCAGCTGCAAGTCAGCTAAGATCATGACTGACCAGCAAACTGGCCAATCGCGTGGCTACGGATTCGTGCGATTCTCCGACGAGCAGGATCAGCAGAGAGCATTAGTGGAGATGCAGGGTGTGTACTGTGGTAACAGACCCATGAGAGTCTCCCCGGCGACTCCCAAGAATCGGTAAGGGTGATCATCTTATCGGCAATTTTCTTCACTAACATTATAATTAGCGGCCACCAAGGTGGTAACCAGTTCAACCAGTATGGTCATCAGATGATGCCGCCTACCCAAGTTGCCCACCACGGTGGCATGGGTGGCCAATGGGTGCAGCAGCAGCAGCCCGCCAACTATGGTTACCAACAACCTGGCACGTTCAACCCTCTGACGATGAACCAATTCACTGATCCCAACAACACGACCGTATTCGTTGGAGGTTTGTCGGGCTACGTCACCGAGGATGAACTGAGATCCTTCTTCCAGGGCTTCGGTGAGATCACCTACGTCAAGATCCCTCCTGGAAAAGGCTGCGGCTTTGTTCAGTTCGTCCACCGCCACGCGGCCGAGATGGCCATCAACCAGATGCAGGGCTATCCAATTGGTAACTCTCGAGTTCGTCTGTCTTGGGGTCGTTCTCAAAACAACTCCGGCGTAGGTACACCCTACCGACCTGCGCCTCCTCCCCCCCACTACTTCCCACCTGGTCCTCCCGGCCCCCCGGGCCCTGGTCCTTTTGGTGGCCCTGGTTTTGGTGGTAATGCTCACCAGGGTCCCCCTCCTAGTGGTTTGGGTCCTCAGGTATGGCATGTGGCAACCCTCACACTCTTCACTTGATTAAACGAGCTAACCTTTTACTTAGTAAACCGGCTAGCAATGATTCAGCATACCGGCATGATTTAGCATAACCGGCGTCCTGCGTTTCTGGCGTTTCGGAATGCTTCTCCGTCTTCTGCATCAGTCCCTGGTTTCGGCTATTTGGTCTTCTCTCTCACTTCGTTTCCCTTCCTCGTGTGACACCAGTAACGGTTGTTCGATGATACTTCTCCGCGTTATGACACTCCTGGCGTTGGTGAATTCGATACGACAAGCGGACGGTGCTCAGGGGGCGTTTGGGGGCACAATATGCAATAGGCGCTCTTGTCTTGCCTTGGCTTTGGGGTGCTTGCCTAAAGTCGAAGCGTTCACGAAGAGAGCCGTGTACGATTTGCTTCATTTGCTACGACAGCCGATTTCTTTTCACGATTTCCATACGTTACACCCTACCCAACCTGACCGACACGACTCATCATCGCAATTTCATGGCATATAGTTCCACGATGTCTCAAAGCTTGGCGATTGCAATTGTGTTTTCCGCAGCTGCTTTCCGTCCTGGCGCCTTGGCATTTTGAACACATACGTCTTGTTCGCGAATTGCGCCATACTTTTTCGTTCACCTTGGCATGCTTCCTCGCCAGATACCCCTGTTCGCCTAAGTTTCTCGAACTTGATAAGCGGGAATGAGCTGGAGCTTAGATTAAGGGCCATCGATTCGAGGGCTTTCGTCACAATTGAGCTCCGTTCGGCACACGAGTATGGAGGACAAGATGAAAGTCCGCATTTAGACCTGCCATTCCGAGGAACCGGATAATTACACAGCTTTAGTTTGGTTGGGATAACCCCATACGCAATCTTCATTTCATTATGGACTACATGATGGATGAAGCAACTTAACTCGTCCCAAGTTTCTCAATCATTCATGGTCAGCTGCAGATGGTTTTTGGAAGTAGAGTGCCAGGTTTCTACTTGAACTCGCCGTGGTGACGTTCTTTCATCCTCGACACGCATAAAAACTAGTTTCATAGTCGGTCAGTTTTCCTTTAGTCAATACATTGATTTCTATTAATTTCTCTCTTGCGTCGGTGATTTGCTTACGTGTAGAATACGAACCCATCTTCGTGCGTAGTAAATGGCGATCTATGATATCATCTCTGCTGTAACCGGCCTCTGTTAATTATCCCTCGTAGAACATTCCAAGATGCTTCATTGTTGACATGGCAAGTAAGCAAGTACTAGCAGATCTAGTTCAAACGTCATTATGCTTGACATGAAGCACCAACAAGCCATTCATTGCAATACATGAAATCCAAGTAGCGCTCTTTTGCTAAATACCTACTTACCTAACCTCATACTACGAACCTGTTGGGGAGTACCACCGGAAAACATTCTTTGACAGCAGGTCGGGCCCGCGACGCAAGGTTGCACGAAGCCCCCTCCCCGGTTTACGCGTCACCCAGGCTGCCAGGGGCTGTGCTGCGGGCCTCTGGCAGCGCGGGAACCAGCAACGCACTGACGTAATCGTCCAATCTTGGCGAGCTGCAGCACCATAGCCATGTGCGACGGACGAACGAAAAGAAGTGCAAAAGGGGGGGAGCCACAGGTACAAAACGGCGCGGCGCTGGTTGGCTGGTTGGTTGCGGGCGCTCGGTCCCGAAAGCTGAGCTTAGGGGTGGTGGTCAGGGCTTTGGTACACACCCCGCGGCATATCCCCAGGCGCAAGATCCGAGACAAGGAAATGTCCGGGGGGAAGAGCCTGGAATGGGTGAGAGGACGTGGTCCATACATAGTATGTAGGAGGAGAGCGGATAGAGCTGATAGAGCAAGTTAGTGGTGTGACGGAGTACGAAACGATGCATGTGCGCTGCTATTTTCGCTCTTTTGGGCGGGGGGCTGGCTGGGCTTGATAAGAAGGGTGAGAGAGCCGCGTGTGTGTGCGGGATCGCGGGGATGGGGAGGTGTAAAAGAGGGTGTGCTTCTTCGATCTCTCTTACTCTTTTTATTTTTCCTTTTTATTTGCATGTTTGTCTCATATATCGGAAGGTCTCTGGTTACTGCATCTTGCGCGTGACAGAACCTTGTGGTGTAGCCTGATGCGGTGTTATATCAACGTCGTATGATTGCCCAGAGATATATATATAGAGAGAGAGAGAAAGAGAGAGTTCAATTGGACTGATCTGGGATATATTGGTTTCCCACCTTCCCGAGAGAGCTCCTCGTCATTATGAAATCGATAGTCGCTGTTAGCCTCTGTCTCGCTCTGTTAGGTAAGTGAGGGCTTCACCTATGTCCGCATAAACTGGCCTACAGAAGCAGATTTTTAATATCAAGCCGTCGAGTTCGTCATTGGAGAAGAGCCAATTGAATATAACTAACCGTTTCACGCAGTGGGGAACGTGTATGCTCAGGTTCCATTCTTTGGTGGCGGGAATGGTGAGGGCATCTTCTGGGGGAGTTGGGGAGGAAGTGGTGGTGGAAGCGACGGCGACGGCTCCGGTTCTAGTTCGGGATCGGGATCGGGAGGTAGCAGCAATACTCAAAGCGAGTACCTAAACTTCGATGTCAACACGGCGACGAGGTACGGAACAGCACACGGCATAATTGCTGCTTTGTGCTTTACTATCCTATTCCCCGTCGGAGCTATCATCGTGCGTGTTGTTCCCAGTCGCCATACTTGGATAATCCACGGCCTGTTCCAGGGCCTCGCCTATTTGCTCTACGTGGCCGCCGCGGCTCTTGGGATCCGCCTCATCCAAATAATAAAAATCCCTCCCAATGACACCAGCTTGGTGAGTCGTCCGCATTGTCCTTTTCTACGTTATCTCTTTTCGAGGATCGAGTCATTAACAAAGGTAATAGTTACAATTATCCTCTTCCAACGCCCATCCCATCATCGGAATCGTCGTGCTAGTCGTACTGTTCTTCATGCCACCGCTAGGCTTTGCACATCACGCGAAGTTCAAGCAACTGAAACGTCGAACTATATACTCGTATGCGCACTTATGGCTTGGTCGGGCTACTCTGACATTAGGAATCATCAACGGTGGGCTTGGCCTACAGCTAGCCAGGGCATCCCAGAGTGTCATTATCGCGTACTCCGTCATTGGGGGCATCATGTGGCTCATCTGGCTGTTGGCTGCCGTTATCGGGGAGATGCGGCGGCGTTCTTCCAAAGGTCGGGATCAAAGAGTTGAACCTAGGGGGCATATGGGTAACCCACCTCCCACCCGCTCTGTTCCTCGTGGCGTGGCTCCTCATTTTGGCGGGGACGGTCATTACCATCATGACAGCAGCTCCGATATTCATGATCCTAGTCCTCCGTATACGCCTCGCCCCATGTATGGCGGACCACCAGGTTACACCGGGTCTGGGAGGGAGCATATGGAAATGAGGCCGGTGAAGAACTCTGGTAGAGGGAGTGCATCTTTATCCTCATATTCGTCGGAGCAGGTGCCGAGGGATGGAACACGGAGAGTTTGAATGAGGTCATTGGTGGTGAGGACTTCTTTATTTGGTGCTGTGGTGAAAAACGGATAGGAGTTAAGTAACTTTGGGCAAAGGGAAATCTGACTCGGTGAATATACTAGAAACGCCTCGCCGCGGAGTTCAGGGTAGCTTCAAATGAAACCTCAAGTTCTTCAGCCACTGGCATGGCCTGCGCATACACCCAATGAAGCTTTTGTGTAACATCATAAGCGGGGTCATCAGGATGCCTTACGCTCAGCCTTAATGCGCATAGCCTGACACTTCATAATCCAATATTTCCCAGAGCCGTCCCGCTTATTCTGAAGGTTCAACATTATCAGTTCAATCCAACACACATCATGGATCCCCTTTCAATCACCGCCAGCACTATTGCTCTCATTCAGGCTATAGCGGGAATAGCGAAAGGCGTTCAGTTTCTCCGCTCGATCGGCCAGATACCCCTTGAATTCGCCGAGTTGATAAATGAGCTTTCTACGTTGCAAGCGGTAGCCGAACAAGTCAAGGCCGTACTGAAGGATTATGAGGATCAATCACCAGAGAAGGGGTCAGACAATGGCCTCACAGCGCTTGACCCAAGCATCCTCATTTCTCTGAAAACTGACCTTTTTCACATCGTCGATGAGTTAGATTCCCTCCGTGGCAGACTTAAGAAGCCTGCGAGACAGGGGCAGACACCGGGCCAGCCTTGCAATGAATACGTTTCGACGCTAAGATGGCAAAAGGAGAAGAACAGAATTGCTAAGTTGAAACAGAAGGCTCAAAGTACAAGAGGATATCTGAGCTTGTGCTTCTCCGTCGTCAACTCCTCTCAACTGTATGATTCTCAGGGCATTATAGCCATCCAAGTACCATCGAACTGACGAGGTTTAGGCGCCGGCAAGCGAAACTTACAGTTGATATCAAGAAAGTAGTGTGCACCTCGGCGCAAGACATATCGCTGTTAAGGGGGAACGAGTCGGTACACCAGGAGAACCGTGCGCTCCTCGAAGCGATTCATGGTTCCATAAATCAGCTCAACGATAGCCTGCTCAATGGAGCACAGGTCTTGACTCGGAATCAGCCTGTCAATGAACTAGGCATGGGGAATGTACACTCTGAAACTATAACTAACCAAGCGAATACAACATCAATGGTGTACTTCCAGGCCTCTCTTATTCAAGAATGCCCATCATTCTGCACTTGTAACTGCCACCGACCTTCACGCTCCCGGTCACCGGATTGGCTCAGATCCAAGATCGGAAGCTTATTCCTTCAATACAACGCCATCCCGCTCCTCCAACGTCCTCGCTGCAACGTCACAACCTGCAGGCTGAAGTCCACCTCTTCCTTCCATCTGCACTATGCATTTCCTCAATGGCTCTTGGCTCGCCAGATCGAGTTTTCGGTTTCCTGGTCCAGTATAACTGGAGCTGGATCCTCTCTGCACCTTGCGATTCCTAGGGTAACCAACTTGCGCGACGCTTTCCTTGCCATCTACTGTGGCGATATACAATGGCTCAGAATTAATATGTCTAAGAAGCTCATCTTTCCAACAGACGTGGATGAATGTAGGGGCTCATTGTTATATGTATGTATCCTCCCAGGCTTCACGAGCGGCGTGTTCATAACGGTCTATAGTTCGCGGTTGAGAGCGCTGAGTTCGAGATTGCACAGTTTTTAGTGGAGCAAGGTGGCAACTCACAATCGAAAGATCAGTTTGGCCGGTATATAAGAACATTGCTACACCTACATGTTTGAGACACTAATGGTTTACTAGGACAGCTGCAACGATGGCCCATTTTCATCTTAACTTAAAAACAGATCGGCCTTGGGAGCCGTGGGGAAGATTCCTGTATAACCTTTCTGTATGTCGTGGGAGGGACGAAGCGGCAGTTTCCTCGAAGATACACCAAGCCATATTGCATGGAAGATGCGAGCTATTATCTACGGTCATCACCCGAAACTTGGCTTATATAGACAGTTTGGACGGTTGTGGCTACGCGCCATTACATTGGGCTACTCTCCGTACCGATATCGACGCTGTTGAGACACTATTAAGAGCTGGGGCCAGACCTAATATTCTGTCTGTAGGAGGCCGTACGCCTCTTGCTATAGCCGTGAAGCGCCGAAATACTTTAATAGGACGACTATTACTCGATGCTGGAGCCGATCCAAACTTCGCCGAGCCGGGTTCCACGCGTCGGCCTATAGCTTATGCATTCGGCGACCCTGAAATGCTTCGACTTCTCCTAGATCACGGTGCACATGTCGTGTGGGATTCTAGCTCTGGATCTTATAATCCTATTCAGTACGCCGCGGTTGTTCAACATGAGTCATATCACAGCAGCCGTCGCCCTTCCTTGAAGGAATCTTTAGATTGTCTAATCAATGCAGGCCTTGATATCAACGATCGAGGTGCCGACCGGGAAACCCCAGTCATGCGGGCGTTGCCGAATGCCAACGATCTTTTCCTAGACTTACTCATCGAGGCTGGTGCTCGGTTGGATCTAGTGGATGCTGACGGGTGGGGAGTGATGCATTGGGCGGCGAACTGGGCCCATCTTAAGTCCATCGAGGTTCTTCGTCGTGCCAAAATAAGCGGAATCGACCCCAACATGCCTGACATAGATGGCTGCACCCCGCTAGATATTTTCGCTTGGCGAACGTCCATACCGGATGACGAGCTTCGACCCGGTGACAAGCGGATCACGAACGAAGAGATTTGGGCTTTCAAGCGGCTCGTCGAGGAGATTCAGCAGCGAAACAAAGAGATAGGATACCCGCGGTCGATGGAAATAGATCCGGATAATCGTATCCGCGAGCTCGAAACCGAACCACTCGATCCTAGCGAAGGCGACGGGTCTTCCGTTGGCGCTGACGATGGAGACGTGGAAGTGAAGGGTAGCCCGCGGAGAGGCTCAATATGCACTGAGTCCGATTCCAGTAGCAGTGACGAGTTCTTCGACTGCGAGGATGAGTGAAATTGGCTATGGTTAGTGAACCAACCAGCTAACAGTACGGAGGACAGGAACTGACAACATTCAGGTTTTCACTTTGAAGTATTTCATACACGAAAGGGGCTTGATTCTAGTTTCTTCGATAATGCCACGATGCGGATCTAACAAAAATTGATGGTAGGAATTAAGCGATAATCTGCGTAGAGGGCCTCTGGGAGTTATTATTGGAGTAATTTCTTTGGGTCAGGGGTAAAATTTCTGGTATATCGGGTGATATCAATCTGAACGAGACACTCCTTGATTCTCAAACTATGCTATAGGATACTTGAATGGAAGTATATTTCTAAGAACAGCCAAACGACCCCCGACCAAAAGGAACTACATTAAACTCACATGATGATTGGCGGAGCTCAAGCTTCCATGCACGAAGAAGCAGGCGTCAGCGCATATGTACTTACAAGCTGCTCGAGCCGGACTCAGCATCGGGAAATATCCTGGGATCAAAGGGGAACTTGAGTGTTGTTCTTCCACAATCCTCAGTTACCTCGCATATCACAATTTCGACCTTCCCTATCAGCCTATGCCTTATTCCTTATTATGGCTTTGAAAAGGCTTAACGGGTGGCAAAAGTGGGGCTTACTACTCCATCAAAAAGGGCCGAAATCCGCTTCGGACGTGGATCGAACCCATGCCGGAGAGGCCTCTACCTAAGACATTCAATATACGTAATTAATCGTTCAATGATCTTAAACAATTAAAAGGCCTTTTTAATCGTCTCTTATTATTGCGGACAACACCCTGTAGCTTAAGCTAATTCTCGAAACGGCTCACTGGTGGTGCACTTAACCTTTTTTCCCCCCTACCGTTACGACCGACCGCAAGATTGCTGATACCCTCACAAGTACTCCCTCTGAATAGACTTACAGCAAACAGTAAAGCCGATTATAAGACACATTGTTGTTAAGTGAGGAAAGGCTTTCCTGCGACCTTCAGCAAAGAAGATAGACTCTGTTACGATGAGCCTACGTCGAGTCTCCTAGTAGTTTACTGTTGTCGGCGGCTCGCTATAAGCTGGGTCTTACTCACCAACGTCGCTTAGATGTTCTGCTCGAAGCTGCTCCATAATCAAGTCTTCGGCGTCAATCAGCAACGCATCGCCTCCCACGTCCTGCATGGAACTATCCGCCTCCATAGCGTCCGGCATGTCCATTGGAGCTTCAGCGTCGGCAGAGGCTTCAAGCTTGACGGATGTTGATTTTCCCGGCACAACGTCCTGTTCATTCTCGTCCTCTAGCACAGGGTCTGTCGAAGTCGCTGGGCTCATACCTTTGGGCTCCTGAGGTTCCTCAATGGCAGGTTCACCAAGCGCGGGGCCAAACATGGAGTCGCTTCTTGCAATGATGTTGTTAACGTTTGCGCGCATGCTGAGCTCCTGGGATGTCAATTTAACGGGGCGGTCAACGGTTACACCGACTACAGAGTGTTAGTATTCGGCGTTCAACGGATGGTTACTCGAGTACTCACCAAGAACCTTCATGTAATCTTTGAAGAGGACACTAAACATGTCTTCCATGTCATCTGATAGGCGTTTCTGTACGGCACGGCACATGGCTTCTAGTTCTGCTTTGACTGTGTCGGTGGCCCCTCGAAACATGGTGTGCCGTGCAGTCTCGACGTGACCCGTCATGGCACTCTTCATACGATTGAAAGAACCTGGACCACTCTCATCTGTACACCTTTGATAAGCCCACGTCATCGCATCACAAATAGCAGGGGTGAAGCGCCGGCTGGCCTCTTTCTGAAGGTCGCTAATCATGGTTCGCAAGATTTCTGGCAATTGCTCCAGCGTGCGCATATGGGCCAAGATTTGGCGGGATAATGTCGCCATTCCAGACACGGTTGTGTGGCGACCTTGGGCACGTGCTTGCGTGGCTTCGTGGAATGCCTGTAGCTGTTTCTTCGTTTTCAACACGAATTCCTTGAGCACGGCAGGTAGTCGATGTTGGAAGGCCCGCTCCCATCCTGTCGCTAGATTGCGAGAGATTGGGTCGAAAAGCTCTTGGTTGAAGTCGTGAGGGCCTGCGGCGCCGTGGTAGACACCCCTGCGTCTAACGGTTGCCTTGTACGTCGCCCAGAACATGCCACCTAGAGATCTATGGGCACCCCAGCCGTGCGCGGTATCGAGTGCTGCATTGACTGCATCAGGGATGGATGAGTCGAATGTGCGGTAGACGTTATCGGAAAGCGACTGCTTAAGTAGTTGTACTGCTTCTTTAATGGACGCGTCGAATCCCTACAAGAATACGGGAATAGTTAGCGATTGTGTAAAGCCTAAGAAGGCCCCAAGAAAGGAAAAAAAAACAACGCAAGGTCCCGAGTGGCATATTTCCGTGTAATTGAACCAGCGAAACTCTACTCGTACAAGACAGAATCGAGATGTTCATTGCATACCTTCTCCAAGTTGTTTAGAAGATTGCGCAAGTGCAATTCCTCGCGTCGCCTTTCTACATCCGATAGTGGGGATTGCGTCCCGTCGCTCGAAGCCCAAAGCTTCATCGAATTGGTTAGCTGGGCCAGATCATTCAGAAATCTGCGGCAGTTGCTCGCTCGTCCGGCCTCCGTCAATTTCTTCGCATGCTGCTGTAGCTGTGGGATTTCTGTATCCTCCGGAGACATGAAGCCTTGGCTCTGGAAGTTATCCTTTTGAAGCCTTCCTCTGAGCTTTTGGTAAGCGCGGCTGCTGACGCAAAACACGGGTAGAGTACGGGCGACCTCGTCGTAGTCGCGAAGGTCTTCGTCGGGGTCGAATGTCGCGTCATTTTCCTCCGCGGCGTTTTCCTGGTCGAGTCTAGAGTTTGTTAGTCAGAGAATCATGGCATGCGATTTAGTAGTATACTTACTCTTTGATTCCCATAGCGAAATCCTGCTTGATTGCACCGCGGGAATAATCGTTGCGTCCTTGAACACAGCGTGCTTTCATTTCGACAAGGATATTTTCTCGCTCGGCTTCCATCTCCTCGATTTGATTACGGGTGCTAACAATCTCCGCATCGAGCGCGCGCCTATCCTCACGCATCGTCTTCCGCTGGGTCTTGAGTGATGCGATTTTCTCCTCGACATCTTCCTCGGTGAGTGGCTGACTATCTTGAGCCGACTGCGAGTTTTCCTTATCMCTCGAGTCATAATCAGATGCACCATAATCATCATCGTCGTCTGCGTCGTATGATCTACGGCCCTTGCGACTTCGGAAGAGCGTCTGATGCCTCTTTCTTTTCTTCGAATAATCTATCGGCGCAAAAACAGTCTTGCCGGCCGCGATCTCCTCATAGAGTTCTTCCCATAAGTCATAGGTATTGTCAATCCTATCAAACTCTTCGGCTAACGAACTCCTCTGCTCCTTCAGTTCTATCAGGCGTGACTGCAAAGCTTTCTTCGAGTTCTCCATTTCCTCGTGTCTGTCCCACGACTCGGATAGCTCTTCCTCGAGGCCGAGACTATCCACAGCTTCCGTGATAGAGATGTCGTCGGTCTTAGAGCAAATGAAGCTGACGGCAGAATATGTGCCGTCATATTTCAATTGACGCTTAAAGGAGTCACCGAGAAGTGATTTGGCCGTTTTGTCATCAACAGCACGGGTGATGGGAGCCACAATCCACAAGCCAGTACATGATTTCATATACTTCTCCGCCACGGCGGCTCGGGCTGCGTTTGAATCTTGTACACCGGGCTGAATTGGTTAGCACAAGTTAATAGACCAAAAAAGAGAATGCAGAGGAAAGGCTAGAAAGGCTTACCAAATCGACTATGACGGCTCCTGTAGACAAAGCATTTGCCTTGGTGTAGATTCGGACGACTTTGATCAGCGGCCAATATTCCATCAGAGAGCCGCGCTTTTTGTGGTCTTCGCTAGTTACCTTCTCTCTGCTGTCGACATAATGCTGTAGTCGACTATAAAGGCTCTTCGCAGAATCATCCCTTAGAGTCTTGACACTCCCAAGCACCCCTCGAACAGATGGCTCAGTTGCGAAATCCTTTGGCGTTCCTTGAGCGATCATTTCCTTAGTCTTCGACGGATAAACAGCCTTCAACTTTTCATATGCAACGCCAGCCTCGCTGTCGGGACTCGAGCAATCGCGCGAGACGCGGCCACTACCGTCCAGCAGGTCGCTGAAAAGGATCTCAAGCTCCTTAGTCCATTCTTCGGCGGTGATGAATTCAATTTCAGCTCGGTACAATTCGCTAAGATCATCGGAGTAATTGTACGAGATCTCAGTTGGCGAGGCAGTACATGCACGTAGGCAGTTAGTGGGCAGTAGTCTAGATACTTGTTAATATGAGGTAAGCTGTAGTACATAAGCAGCTATTACGTACCTCTCTTCATCAAGGAGAGCATTGATCACAGAGCTCTTGCCAGCGCCAGTGTTGCCCACAACACCTACGACAGTGCGAGCCGGCTTTGCGCGATCCTTCAACTCGTCGATTGACTTGAGCCATGCTTCAACGTCGGGATTTACGAAAGTGTTCAGTGCGGCCTTCAATCGGTCCAGCAAGTCGACACCAATAGCGACGCCAGATTCCAGGACTTCGGGAACAGTTTCAGAGACCAATATATCGAGATAATTGGTGTCTTTCGCGACAGTCTCATGTGACTCGGGTTGCTCATCCGACTGTGCCTCGGGCTCGGCTTTGACAGTAGCATCCGGGAATGCGGTTGCCTCTGTTCCAACTTGGCGGGCAGGCGACAAGGATGCTGCGGAGGCAGCGTGTGATTGGCCGGCGGCAGGATCCAGGGAGGATTGCAGTGATCCAGCTCTGGGAATGGGAATTGAGGGGAGTCGCGTTGGGTTGTCTAAAGGCTCCGATTTGACAAATGGAGCCTCAGACGCCGAGGGGTCGGCCTCGATAGGCGGATCTAAGTCCATTGCTGGAACTACCTTGGGTTAGGTACTTTGTCACCTTCAAGGTTGTGGCTAAGTAAGACTTGTAGCTATTCTCGCATCAAGGATCTACCTTATTTATTGCGAGGCGAGACAGCATCGATGGAATTGTTTCAATTGTTTACGGGCGTGGCATCAAGAAGTTCGAGCGCACCGAGCAAGAAAACACACAAGACTTGGTGCCTACCGGGGTTGCCACAGCGTCAACTGTGCTCAGCTGTGTTAATCCGGGTTGTGAACGCGGGAAGAAGCCCCCCACCCCTCTCTACGCGTTTGCAATCAAACGCGTCGTCACGCCACAAACGCTCCTTCCTCTTCCCCCTTCCACATTCACGTAGGTACTTGGGTACATGATATGTCACATCCATGTACCTACATCATGGGTACCAGGAAGGAACTTGAACCGCAACTGCCCGTTGCACGCAGGCACCGCCACCGCGCACAGTCCTATGCATAGGTACGTACAAATTTGTACCTATATTATGCTTACCTGGTGTAATTATGTAAGCCACCTCCTGTACATCGTGCATGTATTAAAGTGGCCAGAACGTCGTCGACCATCGGCACTCGAGAGATGGTGTCGAATATGCACATACTATGTACATATGGGTCAGGTTTCATCGATCTCCATTAACATCAACATATTGCAGTCACCAAGTCTAGCCAAGTACCTAGGTACTCTACATGGAAAGATACAGCACTCTCAAGGTTCCTGGTCTCATTTTCTGATAATTTCTGTCGGGGTGCCTGAGTGGTCATAAAATGCACCATAAGACTACCCACCAGAGCCGATCGTTGTGTCGCTAGAAGAAGATCCAGCCATCATTATGTTGGGTGTGACATCTTCAATCTCAATGTGCATTGCATTCATTCCCAGCCTTTCGTTCTATTCAAAGCCTTCTCAACTGACGTGTCCTCTCATTCAATGACAAAGACATCCAATCTTCGCCTGAATTTGAGAGGTGGGAGCATCGGACAGAAAGATAATTAATTGACCGAAAGGTTGCAGTCATATATGGCCGCCGTCTTCTTTTACGTAACAGATGAAAACGTCGATATTAGCTTCGGTAGCTAGGCAAAGAGAGCACAGCCTTCTTGAAGCTATTATCGGCTGCTACAATGACTGGCACGTCATGTAGCAGTAGCATCGCACCACTCACCGAACCCTCATCTCAGATCTCCCTAGATGGTGGCATTCAGCAGGATGGTAACCCACCTCTATTTAAGATGCCATCGCCTAAGCAGTGCGACTGGTCTGCCGAGCAGGATTCGTCATGTCTATATTGACCACACCGCACAAAATTTTCTTCACCAAGACCTACATGTTTCGGCAATCCTACCCTCGTAATGCGAGTTGTGCAGCAACGTCTCTTCCAAGGCTAAGGAGAAATGCCGTCCGCATGTCCAATATATATGAGTTGACAACCAAGGGTTCTGACTTGGTACTATTTACCCGGTCCACTCTGCTTCTGCCCCTTTCCCAGGCGACGATCCGGATCTGGATATTCCCCGCAAGTCGTCCCCCTGCAGAAAAAGCTTATTTCTTCGATGTATTTATTGTGCATTGTGTCGCCCTATAGCCGCGCGGCGTTATACGGGTAGAACCTCTTTTTCCGACCAGTTCTAGATTTCCCTCAGCCGTGATGTTGGTCGTCGGCCTCATATCGAACGTTCGACCGAGAGCTAAGATGTAGCTAGGCTGGGCACGATGATCTTTGACATGGATTTGCTCTCGTTTTTCCTTTCTGTCTTGATCTATTTTAGTTCCAAGGGCATTGCGTTATCTGATCTGAACCCATATTTCMCCCCCCATAGCCTCGCTCGCCTGCATCTTCTTCCTTAAGTGCACTAGATCTAAGTGGGACTGAGAATCCGGGGGACAGCTGCCAGAGATAAGAGTTTAAGCATCTAAGAAATAAGGCCTATTGGCTTCAAGCATTGAACATGGCGAGGAATTGGGGACTCGCGACTGCATTGGTAGTCATCTCCTCGGTGATATCTGGAGTCTATGCGCAAAACTACCCGCTCGTCACCGATTCAAGATGCAACTGTTACAGGACCAACACGTCGACTTCTCACTACTTCACTCACCACCGCTTCTTCGACTTCAGGGATATGAATCAATACGTCCGTGTGCCAGCCCCTATCAACGACCCGCAGGGTGCTGCCGACGCCCCTGTATCTAACAACTACTTCAACGACCCTGCTTGGACGAGCATGTGGTCCATCCAGACGTGGAATAACAGCGCTCTCATGAACGGAAGCTCAGACGTCACTGGAAGCGACGCCACGGTGCTCATGGTGAACTCCGCCAACAACATCTACTTCGACAGGAACGCGGATCTGCGTGCGGGCTCTAAGACGTATCTTGTGATGCGGACCATGCGACACGATAATTTCCAGTCTGCCTCGGAGATGGAGTCCGTCTCCTTGGGCTACCGCTACATATCGATCCGGATGTACGCGCGGACTAGAGGTGCGCCAGGGGCTGTCACGGCTATGTTCACGTTCCGCGACGCACAGCAGCTCGCTCAAGTGCAAGAAGCCGACCTCGAGATTAGAACCGTCGACCCGAGGTATTCGATCCAGTACACGAACCAGCCGTCATGGAACGAGACCGGCGACATCCCTCAGGCCACCCGCAATGTCTCACTACCGAACCGAGTTGACTGGTCTGACTGGCAGTACCATCGAATGGACTGGACCCCTGGCTCCACTAGCTGGTTCATCGACGGGCAGCTCATGTCTTCAATCCAATTCCAAGCMCCTCGAGACGCAAGCCGAATCATCTTCAACAGCTGGAGCGACGGTGGTAGTTGGAGTGGTAACATGAGCATCGGCGCGGAGGCGGAGATGCAGATCCAGTGGATTGACATCGTCTACAACAGTACAGACCCGACTCCTGGAAACCCGTGGACGAACCCTGGAGCTGGAGGAGCTTGCGCAAACACCTGCAGTATCGATCTGACTTCGAAGACCGGTACCCCCGTGCTGATTTCCGGACCTTCAGGTATGATATATTTCTCTCTTCCCATTATCCCCCTAATTATGGTTAATCACAACATTGCTGACAAACTTCAACTTATAGGCAACAACCCAGCCCCTGGAAACGGCAACTCACCCGGTGCCTGTACATCGGCCAAGTATGGACAATGCGCTGGCAAGACGTGGAATGGATGCACGGCTTGTGCTGCTGGAACGACCTGCAGATTCCAAAACGATTATTATTCGCAATGCCTGTGAAGGGTTCCTATGTCTATTTGGCGTTGATATTCATTTGTTTAGCTTTAATTTTGCTTAATTAATACCAAGAATGAACACATACATCCCATTCCACACAAATGAGACCATTCACCATCTAATTTTCCACTGTACGTGACGAAGGAGACCAAATGCCTATGAAGGTTCTATTTATCTTTGGATTGATCTCTACACCGTCGAATATTTAGTTTAACTAAAATGCTACCTAAACACTATGGACAGCCTCTACTTTTAGTAGATTACTCTGAGGCATCCAGGAATGTTAAACGGGAATGTAATATTTGGATTAGACAGACTCTCAATCAAGCTGTTTCCTGCATCGTGTTAACTTAGTTTCGAGTTCTTGTAGGAGGTACCTACCTAGTATTGATTATACTTCAATATTAAGGATTGCTATTGAGCTCTCTTTGGGGCAAGTTATTCTACGCTTGTGTCTACCATATACGAAGAGAAAAATTCAACGTGGGAATGAGACACGTTATACGTTGATTTTATATTCTTATAGTAACAATTCTAACTTGAATTAAGGCAGGGGATAAGAGCTTTTAATGAAGGTAGAACTAACATGATTTTGTTCCACCATCGTTCCTCAATCGCTAGCCGAGGAGACATAAATGGGTAGGTGGTGGACAGTAACTTGTTTAAACGTAATTAAGATGGCTAAAGAATTATCTCTAAGCAACTGACTACTTATGGATTGATATCTTCGATATTTTTACTCATTTTTGGTTTTATCATCGATCCGACTTCAGCGCCACAACGAGTGCCCCATAGCTGCGCACATGTATGATGTCGATTCTTCAATATCCAAAAGATGCCAATAAACCTATCATGCTACTGCGAGGAAGCAGCACTAGATAGCAGCAAGCCAGTGCTTGTTTTCTTTGAACCATTGATATATGTATACTGGCGTTATATAAGACTACATACATATGTATATGGGCTGTTGGTATATTCTAGTACTATGTACATGTGTGTACTCAGCGCCGCGTTGGATGTATGTACCTTGCCGTTTGAGTCGTACAAGACATTGCATGCATCTACCCTCATATCTGGGCGAGCTCGGTTCGTAACACGGCTTGTATCAGCATGGCGTGATTGAGGTAGGGCTGTGCGAATGGACCTTGAGTCTAGATCAATGAAGTGCTAGTCCCTCTCGACAACATGAATTAATTGAATGACTGCATGTTGAACTGTCATTTCTGTAGGTAGCCACGCAGAAGACCAAGTACATATGAGGGCGGCTTACAAGCCACTTTGGGGAATGGTCTTATCTCTGGCGGTAACTCATCATACGAGCTTCAAATTCTTACGCAAGACAATAACTTTCACCGGTCTCGTTGCTATTACGGATCTCGCTCGGCAGCTTGTTTCGTAGATCTCGAACAGAAGACCCTCAAGCTAAGATAAGATGTCGATTGTGCGTCAGCGCGATATGAGACCTCCTTTTAACGTGCACATTTTTAGTGCACATTGTAGAGAGGCAGGGAATCTATAGCCGCGCCGAGCCGCTCCTGCGAAGCTGCAGCAGCCCGTGTCACCTAGATCTTACCGGTTATTCGAGAAGCTTTGGCTTTTGGCGATCACCCGATAAATCGAGCGTTCGGGTCGCACCCATTGGCTCGACCCAGCCACCCAGGGGGGGACTAGTGGCCAGGCGGCATGAGGGGTCCAATAACCTTATATCTTGCATGCGAATAGACGAGCCAGATCAACTGGTATCGTGGGCGATCTTCATTGATAAGGCTGCAGCTCCTACCGTGTTTCTAATGAGTTTTCATTATGTTATAGGCGCTACTAGTATGACGGGATATGACCGCATGGCATCCAACCAGGTCTCATACTATTTATTTCAGCTGGTCCTCCCATCCTTAGTGGCGGCGAAAGTCGACGCTGTGGAATCAGTACCATAAGGCTGGCGATCCCTATACGTTGGGCTCTTCACGATGATTACAGCCTGAGGTCAGACGATTCCGCGATGAATCATCATATAACAGGTTTCAGACGAAGCAATGAATCCCAGTGACCTTGCTGCCCAATTGCTCGCACCGCGGAAACCGCTCCGGCCGTAAGGGAGCTAGGGTCGGCGGCGTCGCGCTGTTTAATAGGCAGAGCTGGAATGATCACTGCAGATCCAAGTCTGACATAAGGTGACACGGGGGGACGTAGGGCGTGGGGGTTTCGTTTCGCTCGAGAAAAGAACCTTTGCAGCCGAGAAACGAATTCCGGTTTCCGGTTTCGCCCAAAAGGCCAGGGAAAAGGGTGAAAGCCACAGAAAGCCACATGAAGTTTCGGTAAGGTAGGGAGTACCAATGCGTCTTTTTATTTCCTTCTTCTGCTCATTTCCGATTAACGAGGTAGCCGTCGTTGCTTCTTTGATTCGTGGGTTCGCGAACAATAAAACAGATACCCAATGGCTGTTGTTGCTAGCCCTGCAGGCCGCGACCTAAGGCTTTACATACCTATATGTAGAGGTATGTATGTTCGCGAGACACGCGACGGGAGCATCCGTTTTTCATGCCCTGGACCCGGTCTTGACCGCCGGATCGCCATTCCGGTATCAGGGGTCCTCAATCCCAGCAAAGCGCTCTGCCAATCCTCGTCGGTGCCAATGGTGCGGTACGAGATACCCATGCCGCTATAACCGAATGAATGATGTCCGTGGCTGATATTTTTGACTCGCGCCTCACTGATGACGAAGCCGTGATGGGATTCCGACATTTCCTCTTCTCGATGGTGTGCATTTCTTTTTTATCAAGTGCAGAATTACAGTGCCTATTGTATGCGAGTAATCATTAGGATTTCAAAGAGAGATAACAGGAAGCTGGATGATTGCGTGGCCTTCGGCTAGCCCCTATCGCGTCATAAAGGCAGGACACTCCCAATCGCTCGCAAGCGAGAGATAAGAGGGCAACGAGTTAGGTGACGCATTGCGCGTCAGCGCCCAGCTCCAATGTAGGTAGGCAGAGGTCTCGTACAGTTCGGATGGAGCGACGCCGTGGTTCCTTCAAACCCCATTAGCGAGCGAGACGCATCATATCTTTTCTCGCCGTTTCACCCAAATGACCTGTTCGAAACGAATTATTACCTAACCGCAGTCGCCCTCGTGGATTCGAGCCCGGGACCCCCTTTTCAGTGCTGACTGCATATTTGATTGCATTGTTTTGCATCTCCTAGAACCTTTGCCGCGCAGCCGAGGCAAACGCAGACCCCACGCTATATTATTCTATGCATATCTGAGTAACTAGTTCGTTTGCCGGGTGCCGGCATACTTGCGTTGCATCATCACGTTGCCCCCAACGTGCAACGTTAAGTGTCCAAGGTATCGAAGGTAACGCAAGGTGTTCAGGACTGTGTATCAGACAGTTTCTCGTGTCCGCATATACGCGGTTCGAGCAGGTGGGTAAAGAAGAAGAGGGGGGGGTGGGATGGTGGATGATCAGTCAAGAACACATGTATGGCTGCAGCTGGACATATTTGTCGCTTTATAATTAGATAATATACCGTACATGCGAGTCTACTCCATTTAAGGGAAGCGTGGGGGGAAAGAGTAGCAAACGCTCCGACGTAGTCTAACTATTTTCTTTCTATCGTGGGGGTCATGGAGTCCCGTCCATTTGTTTGGGTTCGGGGAAATAGATCGTTGGTCTCTCTGCATGATAATCTGACCGTGGTAGTCTGGAGAAAGCAACCTACGCAGTAGCCGCGGAGGAAAGGCCCAGAGGATCTGATGATGAGGTCTTTTGTTTGCTTGAACACTGACCGGCGTAAGCCCTAACTCGTCGAGTTGCCCAATCCGGACTCGTCGAACCTCCTGTCCAATAGGCATCACGCGACCAACCGAAAGCCGTGCCGTATGATATACCAATTCCCTCAGCATCACATAATCCGTGTCATCATATCGCGGCCATTTATGCCCCGTTTGGAGGCCTTTCTTCGAAAAGAGAGCCTGAAACCGCTTAACTGCACCTAGACGGATGAGGGGGGGAAATGCCCGATGTTGGTTCCCTTACCTACAAGTCTCTTGCCACTCTCTCTCTTTTCGAAATAGTCCCTCCGGAATCGCAATACGCAGACGTAATTTGCTGGCCTCCGGCCCCTAAGATGTCGTCCTATTACTAAACTACGTTGCAGCCATGCCGGGCTCGTAAGACTAGGGATCAGGCCTGCCTGGCGGAAGTGGTCAGCAAATATGGTCGGAAAACCAGGTCGCGGAGAATAGTTGCCGAAGGGTGCTCCATCCGCATGTGGTTGTCGTTGTTACGGTTTGAAATGTTGGTGTTGGTGGTGGTGGCGGCGGTAGTGGTAGTAGTAGTAGGTAGGTAATGGTCTTGTACGCAAGTACATACATAGTGGGTAGCGCGGTGGTGGTGCCGTCGTTGGTTGAAAATAGAAGTGTGGTACTTTGGACATTACATACATACCCGAGGCACAGTAATAGAATGCTACCACTCGCTGCATGACATCCATTCGCCAGCTCGGGTAAATATACGTGCGGGTTGGTAGGTATGGGAGCATCGACAGACGATAGCGCGACAGACGCTGACACTGAGGATCGCATCGTGCGTTATTCTTTGCATTTTCTCTCGTACCAACCCCCAAAGTCCACCCCAGGGATGCCGATTTACAGGACTAGCGCGGCATGGGCCTGCAGGTCCGGACTGCGGGGTACAGGGTTGGGAGGAGAAGAACTTCGGGCTGATCTGCAACGACCGCATTTCACGACAGACTGACTGGTGATCGACCGAAGATTGACTCGACTACATGATGCAGAGGGGTCTTGTGTCCCTGTCCTTCCTGCGAGTGTCTCGGGTGATGGACGTGTTTCCAATGGATGGATGTTGCGAAGATCGGCCATGTAGTACGCGGCATGCGATGTGCCGTCATGATGTGAGCTGGGTTGGGGTAATGTGGCAGCATGGATCATGCGTGATGCTGTGGCATAGAAGAATTGGTGGCGTTGCTGCCAGCCGGGAGTAGGGGGCAATGATAGCCGACGTTCTAACCGCCATGGTCGCCGCATCTAGTCGCGCAAAAAACAGAGAACTTGGAAATATGTCCGTAGGATGTGTTCGAGCTCGGACTTGGCCACTTAGCCTACTGCAATTGCCGATACCTGCAGCTCGTAACGTTTCTTGTGGCATCATGAAGCCGTATCGTACCTAATGCAAGGGAGAGAGTGTATAGGTATGCACCAGGCGAGATGTGGAAGTAAGAATCCTCGCGGATCATATTCATACTGAAGGTCTATAGTCTAGCGTCTTGACATTAGCGTAGAAGGTAGGTAGCAATTCAAACATCCATTTTTAGAGCCTTTAGCAATAAGCATCCTGCACCAGTAGTCGAACAGGGCCTAGTAAATCTTTCTGTTTCCATAAAAATTTTGCGCTATGCCATCCTCATAAACGCCGTTCAATCTCGTAACGCCAAGCGTGTGGTCCACTCCTATAGTTAAGGTCCCATTGAGCCCCATGATTCCCTAGTAGGACCTAATCCCCAGGTTTTCCATTATACCAAGCTCTGCTCTAAAGCCATCMCCTCCTCGAATCCATTTGTAATCATGTCCATCTGTTCGCCACTTGGCAGCCCACATGGCTTCCTCGGTTCCCCACCGTAGCCTTCGAAGTGCTGCAAGGCAGCCTTCACCCCAGCAAAGCCGGTCTGGATGGCGATCCAATCTGCCTTGGCAACGATGGCCTGCAGTCTTCTCGCCTCCTTCAGCTCGCCAGCGTGAAACAGCTCGCAGATACGAACACAGGCTCGTGGCACCAGGTTGGCCGTTCCGGCGATGGTTCCGTTTCCGCCAACAACGAGACCTTGTAGAATGAAGTCTGCGCTGCCTCCAGCGACGAAGAAGCTGGGTCTGGCCCCATCGACGATGCGAGCCAGCTTACCTGTGTTCCCACAAGTGAGTTTCACACCGTGAACATTGGGGTGCTTTGCGATCTCGAGGATTGTGTCGGACGACAGGTCTAGACCGGAGCAAGCCCCAGGGTAGTTGTAGATCATGACCGGAATTGGACTGGAGTCGGCGACATCATAGAAATGCTGAACGATCTTGGATGTGTTGAGGAGACCCCCATAGTAGGCGGGAGGAAGTATAATGGCATAGTTAGCACCGGCATTGGCAGCATCCCGGCACAACTGGATCGTCTCGCGGGTAGATTGTGCTCCACAACCAGCAATTAGGGGCATTAGGTGGTGGTCGGATTGGTCCAGAGCAGCTCGCGTGGTCTTGATGACGAGGCTTCGCTCCTCTCTACTCAAATGAACTGCTTCTCCATTCGAACCATGTACAACAAGGCCTGCAACGCCAGCCTCAGCAAGATGAATGGCGTGGCGCTGGGTTGCTTCTAAGTCAATGTCGTCATTATCCTTGAAGAAGGCCACGGTTGGAACGTAGACCCCATCGGGAAGAGGGCGGACTTGGGCTGGAGACTCCGTCATCGAGCTTAATTTAATGAAGTTCAGGGGAATGGATAGGGTAACAATGTTTGTAAGTAGGAAGAGCTTGCAAAGGCAGAGATAGCAGTTCTACTATGTTTCTGGATGGGCGGAGAGCGGTCCGACCTATGCGAGGCAATTGGATTTGGATAGTGGAAGATGGACGGTATGATAGAGAAGAGGGAGAAGTTTGGGTAAGTTGAAAAGGGGGAAAGATATTGGTAGTACCTGTCAAAGTTTCGAGCGGTCGGGGGAACAATGACTTAAATACCTCTAGATTTTCTTAGTAGCGAGAAGGTGCACGGCTAGGCTGTTTGCTACGCTCGAGCCGATGAGACTAGGTATAAGGCAATGACGACTAAGCATAAGACCGGACTGGCTCGCTATCGGATCCTCCTCTCATCGAGGCAGCCCAATGAGCTTGCATAGGATCGAAGCAAAGGCCGACAGAGCCGCTAAGCACTGGTAAGATTGCCAATGTCACTTGTAGACCTGGCCTGACTGGGCAATGATGAAGAGGCTACTGGCCAAGGCAGGTGGCTGTGTTGAACGTGGGGGTGTCATGTGGTTGCTGAGGTTTTCCCCCCTGGCCAGGGGAACTAAGTCGACTCAGCTACATAGTAACGAGGAAGTATGATTGATTGTACCACAATGAATCGTCGGTGGCTTGGATGACACTTCTGACACGGAGAACCCCAAGCTCGCACTGCATCGGCTTGCGTTGCGCTGATTGGCTCCTTTGGTACAATTCAGGCAGGCAAGCATGAGAAATTGGCGTGCGGGATGCAAGCCTGCATGCTCTAGGTTCTTAGTAGGTGCTTTCTACTATCTTCAGGGTTGCGACCAATCCGGACTGGMAGCCTGGCAAATACAGAGCCCGACTGCGCTGTTGGATGAACTACGGGGCGAAGAATCCATGTTAACGAAATGCGGTGAAGCTTTTTTTTATCGAGAAAGAGAAATTGGAAGTGAGGGGCATTTCTGGGCAGTGGGGAAGGTTTAGCGGACCCGTCTCTTCCTGGTCAGCGTGGGGGAAGTAGCCTAGTACCTGATGAGCAGCCTGAGTGTAACATGGACAGAGCGCTGGAACATTTTGAAGGCTTTTGGAGGTACGTGTAGTAGCCCTGTAGCAGCCCTGTCTTACCGGCCTACGCCCAACTAAGTCTAGCGATTTTCACTGGACCAGCTTGGGGTTGCCTTGGACCTTGGTTGCTAAGGTTAACCCGGGTCAACTGGGGTCATCCACCCCCACGTTCCGTCATAACGAACCTAAAACGATTGCAAAATGCCCTAGCGCTTCCCGGCTCCATTTTTTATTTCGGCGTCGACTTGGTTTGGAACTTCTTCCATCCACCCAGAATCGCTGAACCGTCGCCTGGGTGTCCCGAACTCGCCCTTTYCCCTGCCAAGCCACATCCCGGTCGACCTGGGGCATGCCCCAAAGTGCGGGCAGCCTGGTAATAGCTTCATCACAGACCCATTTACGTGGGAGGTCGAAGAGGGGGCGATCTGTCGGGCTAACACCCCGTGCCTTCATGCAACATATCAACGACAAACACGATGCCACCAATTTCACCAACCACGGCGCAAAGTGCACGTTCAAACTACATAATGCAGGAGACCGCGCAAGCTGAGTAGGCAAATCTAACGTGAACACCACTCTTGCTGTCTTAGTCTTGGGCTTCAAGGATGCCCGGTACGTGTATCGGCTCAAGAGCCAAGCCAAGGGATCCGCAGTCTGGTCCGCAGTTTTAGTACTAGTACCCATCAGGCCATTTCAATCAACATCTGTCTTAATAACTCTTAGATTGTGGGCAAGTATTAGCGTCGTCTTCGGCCTTCCATATCCCCGGTTTCCCATTCACGGGGACTCGGTTTTGGTATGCCGAATAGTCCGGCCTAGGCTTTGCTGAGGTTGGTCGTGAGCTTTATCACACTGGAATCCTGCTGAGTTATCAGGCCACAGGGCTGCGATGGAACCCGGCGGTCTGGCTCAGGGTATCTGTCTTGGGGGCGTGACCGCGTGCTGCACATCCTTGGCGATCTATTCGTCCATATCTTCCCTCGGGTCCGCCAATMCCTCGCCCTAACGCCCGAGTCTCAAATCATTCAACCAGAAGATGACGGGTCGGCTCCGAGCCTCTCACTCACGGTGTTACGAACGGCTCCCCGCAAGAGAAATTCCAGGCCCTATTTCTCTACCCCTTCCCCGGTATCGTAAGATCTGCTCGACTAGGAACAAAGTTTCCAGGAGACGATTCTCACGTGAGAAGCTTAGGGTGGGGGTCAGGGGCCAATATCGGTACGATCGACGCAGGGGGTAGAATAGGTTATTCCCGGGAGCCTGTCCCTCGGAACAAATTATTGGTTCGCCCTGTGACATCTCGAATTTGTCGCTGCCCGGCGATTTGGAGTCGTCCAAAGCCAAAGCTATCCAAATACCCAGAATAGTCACAAGATGCCAATCTAACTACAGAATAATAACATAATAGATCATCTCAGGCAAAAGTAGAATGCTTACCTACATATCGTCGGATGACATTGTTTCAAATCCGTGTCAAAGTCCCTGTGCATACCGGAAGGCTCTAGCGCAATCCGGAAACACCGGAAAGAGTTCCATATGTGTGAAGTCACATACCAAGTGAGAACTTTCGCATTATCTCCCATGAGAATACGCCATCTAACAGATCCAAGAACGCGCAATTAAGGAGAAGTGGGGTAACCAACCAAGTTCTACTAGCCCTAACCTCGCTCTAGCTGTAGAATCCAGTTTCTAGTGCTACAGTTATCCATTAACAGTTCATTCTCGCAGTATGCTATAGCCATAGCGCAGTATAGAGCCAGACTCAGTAATGAGCGAAAGGATGTACTCAGAAGGTAGAGCATGAGATATAGACAATCTGAAGGTAGCATAGAATCGACATGGGCACTGAACAGGGGTCATGATGACGGTTGTAGGTCGGATGCGTTCCTTTGGCCTCCCCTTGAAGTGATTACAGCAATAGCGCACACATATCACTTGAGTCGTTACTCAGATGCTGCAAGTTCAATACGACCTTTCGAAGTACGACAAGGCAACAGCCATTCGATTACTTGTAAGTGAGGCATTTAAACTCCGATTACTCTCTCAAGCCGACATATGCAAGAGATAATGACAGACCTTCTAAACCTAGAATGGTGACTCTAACCGGCGGCGTTCCTCTACCCAGCTCGGAAATGAAGGAACCAACATGCAGAGACGCTCCTTTCGACAGGGAGCGGCAATCGCATTTCGTTCTGGTTTTCTAGGCATTTCTTCTCACAATAGGACTCTGGTTCTACTTCCAACATTGAAGCAATCAAACCGTCGCGCTGTATGCTGAGTTCCAAGACTGAATCTCCAAGAATACGAGCAAGTCTCAAATAAGTATTGAATAAGGTCGGCCGGCTAATACTGGCAAGCACACCTCGGTTATGTCCCTCTTCCTCCCCCCAACTATAAGGATACTTGTTATATCTTTCTAATTCTTAGGTCTAATGATGGCATGGGTTACAGATATCATGTTCGATTGCATTCGTGAGAAAGAAATGAAGGTCCGAGGATCTTCTGCCTTCTCTTCTGGACTAGAGCCGAGCTTCTTAAAATGATACCTTGCTAAAGTCTTTTTATACACAATTTTCATTCTAGAAACCGCTAAATTCAAGGTTTTAGGGACTACCCAACTAGTTCTAGCGACCTTAGCTGTAAGATCTCCCACGGCTTAGGCATAGAAACCCTTTGACCGCATCTGGGTTGGGCCAAGTCGACCGATACTTCCTTTGCACTTGTAACATGGAAGTATTCATTTTAGCACCTTCAACCTAGATCATCGCTTCATCAGGTGCCAAAACTTCGTCCGTCGAACAAGCGTCTAGTATCGACGGGGAACTTGTTGGCCACGCAGTTGATAAACTGTATCATTTTTAGTGAAATAGAAATCATTTCCCTTATACATCCTAGGGATGTCACCACATTATCGATTCGATTACCCACTGTGTCTTTTTCTTTGCAACCCCATTTAGAATCCGCATAGCCGACGAATTTAGGATTAGGACCACACTCTCTAGGCTGATTTGTAGTTCGATTATTTCCTACTTTCGAGTGTATTCAGCACTAGTTACGAATAATAGGCACACTCTATTACTCCGGGCCACTACGTGGCCTGAGAAATGGCGAACAAGCGATGTTGTAATGTTATCTATCGGGATGAGGTACTTTGACCTTGGTCACTGAAGAAAAGGACGGAGTAATTGATGATGTACCTAGGAAGGTTTCGGACTTAAGGCTACTTGAAAGGTATAGGCTAATATACTCATAGGGCGTCGCACTTTCGATCTGGCGTACTACTACTGAAGGCTCGCAGTTATAGATAAATGCGTGCCTTCGTACAAGCATTTCTAATTGATGTTCTAATACCTTGAGTTAGAACTTCTAAAGATCTAATAAAATTATTAACACAGAATCATATTCATAATAGCAGAAAGAATAACGCGTGACTCACGTTCGTAAGTCACCCCTAGGATACCTACCTGCTTTATAATGTCTTTAGTATAAATCACTTTATATTACTGGTTGCTTTTATATTAGGAGCTCCCCGCATTCCTAAGAATAAACTTGACGTCTACGCGGCTTAAGACGGTACGGCAAGTTTCAAAAGACAGTCATCTACATCCAAAGTCTGGGATAATGTGATAAACAATTAGTAAGATCCTTAATGAGACCAGTATAATACTGACATCTGTATCTATCTACTGAAAGTGAAGCAAGCGCTCTTGCTTGTGCGATACCACGTGATATAGGAAGCTCCTGAGTATACCACTTGAAAGCCCGTCGAGATCTCACTTTCGCATTATTCTCTATGATCTTTGATAAATTGCTATACCTGTTTGACAGTATGGTTTGATCACCGTCACTTTTAAGCGATCGGGTCCGGACGCCCCACTTAATCGGTTCAAGTGGGTCTGGAGTACCGGGGCATTCAAAAAAAAACAGCTGCATGCCTTCCTGAAGGGGAATATATGCGCCACTTTCCACCCCCTTCTTCGATTGATGAATCAGTACTTCATAAGGTATGTACTTAGGAATGGTATTTTCAACTGTGAAGCTGGATTACGTAATTAATAAAAGTACATTAGGTAGTCAGTCACTCAGTCAATCAGTCAATCTATCTACAAACGGGTCACCATAGTACCAGGGCTGATTGGTGGCAGTAATACAGAGGACACTTCCAAAAGTTTTATTCACAGTATAATCTACAGTAAAGCACTGTAAGTTCCACGGTGTTTATGCACAGCTGGTAGCAGCTGTGAGCGCGTACCGTACATATTATAGTGTTGTACGGTGAAACATACTGTGGATAAGACTTTTGCGACCTCCGTAGCGTTGGACCCAGTGCATCATGTACAGATAGTACTGTATCGCACAGTACGTCTAACACAGGAGAGCTGCATAGTGCATAACAGTGTTAATCGCACAAAGGGCATTTAGTCCGACTCCATTCTGGCCATTCTGAGAGTGTACTGATCCGTCGTCAAATTCTGATTGGCTAGAGTACCTGGTACATTTACAGATCGATGAGGTTTCATTCACACCTCAATGCAATGAAGGCCACTATCATGACAACAGATCCTCAGCTCAAGAGGTTACGATAGCATGGAGCAGCACATATGATTGGGCACAAAGCCCCTTGTTAACCTATCTGGTTGACTTGATGGATTTTATTGAGTCTCCTTAGTAGGACCTACATACTTCCAAGTAAGAGACACAGGATAATTAATAGGAATGGGATCAATATTAGTGTCAAGTGTCCCTAAGATGATATTCTCTAGCAACTAGGATGGGCATTGACATAGAGACCGGATACGTGCATAGGTACCCACCTAGCCGTCTGGCGTATATCAGAGCGTCAGTTGCAAGAAACACCTGCCCGTGGTCCCTTTCAAGATCAACAAGACTACCTTAGGTATCTAATAAGGAGACAGGAATGGAAGCCTCACGCTTGGGCCTCATGAATAACTGACTGGAGGAAGGAACGCGGAGTATTAATATTTATAACTTGGGTGAACACTCCTCCACAGCCACCGTAGTAACTCCCACGCCTTGCTCTTGCCCTTCTCGACGTCCAGTTTACACCTGGATGCGGCTTAGCACTTACCCTTTGGACGTGTGCACAATTATTCTTCCGTTTCTATATTATCTCTAGTTATTTCGGCGATATCCCAAATTTCTCCCTGATTCACCCATCTTCCCCATCCCCAACATCAGATCTTTGCGCCGAGCTTTCCATCTTCCGCCGCCATTCATCTAACCCTCCCCAAATTCGTATACGCCGCATAGAAATACACTCATCCTGACCGGCGTGCAGCATTGCCAATAACCTACGGCGCATTGTGCAACTCCTTGCCACGCCACGCTGCCACGTCGCCGACCTTACACCCTTGTCTTCTATCAACTCAGGTATACCCTATCTACTGCTCGCACGCCGTAGAACGGGCTGACGAGATAGCAACATGGGTAAGTCAACTCTAGTTTATCCCTTTACGAAGACGCGTAAGAAAACTTACAAAGGATACAGATACAGAGTGGACGTACACTTGTACCCTCGATCCTTGCACGCGACAGACCTGCGTGATTCACGGCAGGCCTTCTGCGTATGAAATCGATTCCCAAACTCCTCACCGGGTTGGGGGATACGACCCAGCCCACCCAATGCGGCTATGTGAACTAGAGAATTGCGCGGTACATAGACCATCGCAGAAGATCTTTGCCATCCCGGTGGGTGATATTGATTGCGAGGAGTCGGCAGTCACCGACTTGATCGATATCAGCACAGATCCTGAAGTGGCATCATCCCAAGAGCACTCACCTCTACAAGATCTAGAGGGGCTTACCATAGGGCTATCTGACCCCTACAGAGATTTCAGTGAGCCCGAGTACCGGCACACGTTCGAGGGAGTTGATTACTTGGTCGACTTCGACAAACCATATGAAATCGTCCTTGACAGATACATTGATTATATCTTCGGTGATGATGAACCACGACTTCGGGCTTCCCAGCATAAACCATTGGGTGTGGAAGAGAACGAATTTCTCAGGCCACTGACTTCTCGATTCGGAATCCAATATGACCCAGAGACGACGACGCTGAAGGAGCCTCTTTCACGACACTGGCGGCACCGAGAAAACTTGGAACTTCCGCCGGGGGTACCATCCCGACAGATAATAATCACTGGCCTGAAACCTAACATGGAGATCTGCGACATCATGGCAAGAGTTCGATGCGGAAAAGTGATCAAGGTGTTTACTGCCACCAGCCCCAAGCCCGTTGGCCACACGGTGATTATCGAATTTGCCGGAATCACTAATGCGAGAGCCTATGCGAAGTATGCACAAGAGAATGCCGCCGTTTTATTCGGCGAGGGTGTTGCTATTAGCCTGATCAACACACCCAGCTACCCCCTATCGGAAGAGACATACAATGATGTCTGGCAAGGCTTCACGCGATTGCTGGTATCCTTAAAATTTTCCGGTTATCTCCTACTGACTTTCCTTAGTCATCTCAAGAAAGTCTATCGCAAAGAGCCAGAGGACGTCCTTGAGGACATGTGGATGGACGAACACGGTGCCTTATTCATTCTGTTCAAGAACCTTGCGCACGCAAGTTTGTTCTACAAGATCGTAATACGGCGCGAAGAGTTATTGGAATATGATTCATTCGACACTAATCTTTGGCGATTTGCGCCAGATCCATGTGACAAGCCGGCTCCGCCTCAAGGACGGCAAGAACCTATTTCGCCGGCGAGAGGACCTCACCTAAGCTTATTGAAATCCTGGGTTAGACGTGAAAACAGGCAGTTACCCACCCCTGGTCTTTATCTAGGCCCCCGGAGATCACCCAGCACACAATCCACAGCTGAGGAGACCGAGATGGCTATGATAATGGGGCAGTTGATCCCTACACATGACTATGAGTGGGAGACGGACGTCAGTGTGATTCGCTACGACCCAGACGATAAGGCTGGCGATCCAGATAATTCAATGAATGTCTGCGGATCTTCGCAACATTCAAGCCCACTCATTCCTCATTTAACATCGACCGTGGAATGCCTAGATACAGAGCCTCTCTCACCTGGAGGCTCAGTGGATTCAGCTCAGTTGCCTCCCCCTTCAATTCACTCTAGTCCCGCCGAGCACAGTTGCCGACACCCACAGACTTCAGCCCAGACGTCCGACCACAAGGAAAAGGATGAAGGGAAGTCAGGCTTTTCGACTCAACACATCCCTGATGCTCCCAAAGTCAACTCGCTCATAGACTCGCAAGATGACTTCAGCATCGGTGCTCGTGGGGTCCATCAATCTAGCTCCCGAATCCACACTTCCCCTGCTCTTCCGACCCCCGGTTTGGCCGTCCTCAATATCTCCTACAGGCCCCTACGACCAGACAGGACCCGTACTCTGGTGCCTGTATACATACCTCCCGAGGACGACCCCAACCGCAACGACTACGACTTAATTCCCCTCGACAAGGCTACCGGAATCTGGACCATGCTATAGAAACCTGGATACGTGGCGAATAACATGACCCGGATGCCCCCGAATAGGGGAGCGTGGAGAAGACAGGGGTAATTTCGGAGGATTGATTTCATGTAGCTAACGACTGCTAGCATTTGAATTTGCATTTGCATTGACACTGACGTCGAGTGCTGGTTGCGCAGAATGGAATTGCGGCTGTTCTTAGCTTCATAGATGAATCAACATTTCGTTGTGTTACATTAAACACCTCCTTTCTCTATCTTAACGTAACAAATTAGGCTGACCTGGCCTCGTAGTCATGAGCTAAAAGAGACGTACGGATATCCATGGTTTAATTTGTGACAATATTCATTAACATTGGCGGCGCGAGGACTAGCTACCTAGGTAACCTAGCTGCTTCGTGAGTAAACCCACAATGGATAAGGATGTAGTGGTATCTACCTCATGCCTCTAGGTACTATTACATGAAGGAGCATGCAGGGTACATCAACCCCCCCTGCCTTTCCAATTAACTTCAGCATCAGCTATCACAACCTAGTGACGAAGAGCTAGGTTGGAATTCCGCCTTACATTACCGTTGCCCCCCTCTCTCATTCGTAAGATGGATAGCCGCAGCGAGGTCTCTCATAAAAGCCGCGCCCACGTCCTCCGGTTTCGGTCTTAGTTTTGGCTTTAGTTTTGGCTTGTGTCCACGTCCGTGTCGTTGAGGGCTCGTCTCTTGCTCCGTTGCAACGATTAATAACTCGTCACCCTCGTCGTCGTCGTCGCCGCCGTCGTAATTATGGTTATTGCCCCTCCCGTTTACACATGTTTTCTTTGAGTCCGCACCATCCTGTAGCTCATCTAGATCGTCTTCGCCAGCGAACGCCTCCGCGACGCTTGAGTACTTCCTCTTAAGAGCCAATGGGTGCCGCAGTGTGCTCTTTCTGGGTGAGTAGTCGTGATCATGTTTACTTAGGGAAGTGCTGCTGCGACGGGAGGCTTTTCTCTTCAAGTACTGCTTCACACTACAGCATCGAGAGTCAGTAATGCATTTTCTAGAAGGTGAATTGAGGAGTTCTAGGCATGTCTCGGTGCCATAACTCCTCAGTCATCTTGACTGGGAAACTCTGACCCCTAAGATAGGCCCAAAGGATTCCAAAAGGGTTTCCAATACAGAGGTCTCAATGTTACTCACAGAACTGGTGGGATGTTATCTTCGGGTTCCCAACTTGGATTCTGGTTTGGTGGCCAGTTTCCTTCCCATCGTACTTTGAAGTAGCGCTCATGTCTGCCGTCGACATTGACTATTCTGTCGCCCTCTAGCCGCTCCACAACCCACACCTGACTCTTCTCTTCTGCTTTTTGCTTGGGGTTTGGTGTTCTCTTGGATTGCGAGGAGTTGGTATGTTCTGTGCTGTTACGTTGACTGCCGCTAGGCGATAATTGGGATGACTTGTTGGGGGATTGTGAAAATGATGACGGCCATTTGCCTGAACTCCGTGCTGCGGGGGTGAAGCCGTGATGTTCAGGGCTGGCTCTGGGTGGCTGTGGGGTTGGAATTGGGGGTGTCTGGTCGACTTTTCCACCTGTCGGGCGTGGCCATAGCGGGACCGGAATTGGAGTCGTCGAGAATTTATGGCTGGCCTCGGGTCTAGCCTTAGACTCTAATTCATTTTTGGTCGTCGGTTCAGACGGCTTTGGTCGTGGGACTTCTTTCTTCGACCCGAATGGTGTGGGTACCGGTACGGGTGTTGTGGAGTATTTCCCGTCGGAAGGTTTGGGTGTGGGTATTGTCGTTTTCGAATTGAACGGAGGGGGTACTGGAATGGGTGTTCGCTGTGGCTGGTCGCCTAACAGCTTGGATCGTGGCGGTGATGGTGGTGGTGGTGGGAACTGCTTGTTGGATCGAAGTACCTCTGGTACGGGGATATGGCTCGTGGACGCCTTCAGTGCAAGACTGCCGTTAGCGCGTGTGAACAACGTCGAGTCCTTATTGAGCCATAGTGATCTAGCATACGATCTGATTTCGAGGCCCGTGGACATCGTGTTGGGAATACTGCCCGCTAGTATGTCCTCGCCCTCTTCATTGTCATCTATGTCCATGTCTTCTGCAGCTGCGCCGTCTTCTCCGCATAGTTGCCTGTATATCGCGTCATCTGGATCTGCCTCGTCGACCTCCTCTTCTGCATCAGTTGTCATGATCTCTCCGGACCGCTTCTTTTGCGGTGTAGATAGCGAAGGGCCAGCTGTGCGAGCAGAAGGAAGCGCTATCTCAACGCTCTTGGACTTGCTGACACTGGCCTGCTGCGACAGTTGACGTGCCTGAAGTTCTGCTTTGCTGGGTCGGCCACGTCTCTTCTGGCCATGCCCTCTAGGTGTGCTTGGCATCGCAGGCGTGGTTGTCGCACTTGTATATTTCAGTTTCTTCTTCCTTGCTGCTATTGCCTCGGCTTTGCGCTTCTTCTCTGCTTCTTGTCTTTCAAGCTCTTCGTCTCTCTCAAGCAACGCCTTGTACTCAAAATCCTCTACTGCACGAGGTGAAACGTATTCGTGAATCTTTGTCGCAAGGACAGACACGCGCGCCGCCGGTAGATCCCGCCATCCCACAACATAGTACATCTGAAGCTGAAGCTCGCCGTTGGCTGCTGTACCAGGGAGGACGCGCTTGTCGACTATGAACGCGGTGGAGTCGCCTTCGGGGACGATTCTAAGAGGCGCGAGTGGAGGACCGTCGCCAGGTCTGTATGGAGGGGGTTTCGAGTGCACTGATATCTCTAATTGAGACCTCCGTGCTCGCTTCCCGTCCATTGGAGTTATTTGGACGTTCTCCGCCGAGAACAATTTGAAGGAATTGAACTTGTGGAAAGTGGCTGTTGGAACGCGCGCGTTGTCCAGGGTAGATGGTCCCACAAATGGCTCGGCGCCGCCAGCCCAGATTTAGGTGGGCGTTATAGAAACAGCAGCTTCATGAGCGTATTGTGAGCTTGAGGTCGGCAACAATTCCTTTAGGATGGAGTATTTGGGTTGGCCCTTGCCCTTCCAGCTGGGCTGGATTTGCTTTGTTCGGGTTCGAATTGCTTAGACTTACCAGCCTGGTTGTTAACCCTAACAGGACATTTCAATCTTAACACAGCTTACCCTGACGGTTTCGGCAACCTTAACCACGGGCCTAAAATTGCATGTGCAGTTATTGTATACAATGATAGACGTGGATTTGCAATTCTGTCGGCCAGTTCAGAGTAGAAATTGCATTGCCTGCATTTTCACGAAAGTATTAGATACAACTCATATTTCTAAAAAATAATGATAATAAACGTCCATCTATGTTCAGTTGAAGAACTGCTTACAGCTGGAGGTTACATTATGGTGCGGGGGGGGGTATTGAACACTCTTACAGAATGTATTTTCAGCTGGCAACATGGTGTTACAGCTGTATTCTAATGAGTCTCTATTCAAGGCAACTGCCTGTCAGCTGTAACACTGTCACTGCCAGGTGCAGGCGTGTTTCGTATATAGGAGKGTTGGGAAGGAACATCACCACTGTGGGGACAGGGTAACCTCCTAGTATGAGGGTATTCCCTTGGATAGGACCTTCTATAAGGAAGGCCTGTTCCTTCCAAGAGGGATACAGCAACGCTGTTCAGATCTAACAGCCTGTTCAGGCTCAACACCATGTTCAGCCAGCCCGCACACCTTAGAGAGAGAGAAAAAAAAAGATTACAATACACACAGCAGCAATTGAAGATCAGGAAGTCGGGAGGTCTTTATACAGCAGGTATTATATAAGATGTCACATGGAAAAGTCAGATATACAGTTCAATTGAACCTACGGCTATGATTACAGTTATTACAGGTCTACGCAATTTACCACTGCGCTACGGAGGCTTAAGATTACAGTTCTACGATGACGTAACCTGACCTTGTTGCAATATATAAAACCTGTCCAGGCCCTTGTGTGTACACCTGTGCACTCCTAAGCGCTAGAGATGAACATGGTGTTGAATCTGAACAGAGTGTTGCACCTGAATAGGGTGTTATATAAAGGAGACCACGATGGACCTGACAGGGCTCCACAACCACCTTCCACCTGACATACTGACCAATTAGACCTGATATTGAAAATCTGTAATGATGTCAATACGGAGACTCTATCAGATAGAGTGTTCAGTAATTGGCAGGCTATTGTAAGCATGTTGAAATATGGTATCTATGTTCAATATTGACACTCTTTCAGTAATAGTGTTGGTGGACCCCCCCAGCACCATAATGTAGGTACATATAGTACTGCGTTAGGTACCTAATCCAGGTACCTACCAGCTTAGCTCAGCGACAAAAAGGCCTGAAATTGATCTTACCGCCTTCCCTTTCCGTCAATATGTCAATTCGCACTGCGCCCTTCCCGCTTTCTGCCCGACTTGTGTCATTTTTGTGACTCAATGCCCCTCCCCCTCCATCTAGTCCCTGATAACTACGCCTGTTCCTGTCGGAGCTTCCCAATTTTTTAATCCTTCCCGTCAGCACGTTCGCAACGCATTCTCAAAGTAGACCAGGTCCGATATAAAGACTACAGGGCAATTACGACGATGGCTGAGTCGAATCCGACACCACCTTTGCTGCCCCAGCCGGGGAAGCAAAATATTTTAGTCACTAGTGCCCTGCCGTACGCCAACAACGTCCCCCACCTTGGCAACATCATTGGCAGTGTTCTGGTAAGTAAACCCAAGTCGCAACCCGAGACCAGGCAAATGCGCATACTAATGCACCAAAATGACAGTCTGCCGACGTGTATGCTCGTTTCTCTCGAGCACGAGGCTTCCCGACATTGTATGTCTGCGGCACGGACGAATATGGCACGGCCACCGAGACACAGGCGCTCGCCGAAGGTGTAGATCCTGCTACATTGTGTGCCAAATACAATGCCATTCACCGAGAAATCTATGCTTGGTTCAAGATCGATTTCGACATCTTCGGTCGCACTCCTACTCCCCAGCATACCGAGATTGTCCAGCAAATATTCACTCGACTCTGGGAGAATGGCTTTATCGAGGAACGAGAGACCGAACAAGCCTATTGCCCGGCGCATTCCTCTTTTCTAGCTGACCGTTTCGTGGAGGGCGAGTGCAGCTTGTGCCATGCGGCTGGAGCTCGTGGAGATCAGGTATACCTCGAGTCTCCTTCATTCATCGCTTGTGGCGCTAACATAATTAATAGTGTGATTCCTGTGGAAATCTCCTGGATCCCCTAGAACCGGCCGAGGACACCAAAGCAGAATCTGGCGAGGACAGAAAAGCCACTGGCTGGCTGCTGAGCCCTCGCTGCAAGCTTGATGGTGCAACACCGGAGAGACGGAAGACGAAGCATCTCTATCTCCGCTTGGATGCGCTGCAGCCAGAGGTCAAAGAATGGCTTGATAATGCTAGCAACAGCAAGGATTGGACCTCCAATGCAGTGGCCATCACTCAATCGTGGATTCACGATGGACTCAAGCCGCGCAGTATCACCCGAGATCTCAAATGGGGCGTGCCAGGTATGTTGCATCCTTAGAAAGCGAAGAATATTACTAACTTTATATGTTATGCAGTCCCCACGGGTCTTCCTGGACTATCAGGGGGCGATTATGACGGGAAGGTCTTCTACGTTTGGTTCGATGCATGCAGTATGCCGCGCTCCACTGTTTTCCGTCTCATGTGGATACACGCTAACCTGAATAGTTGGCTATCCCTCTATCACCAAGTGCTACACCGATAAGGATGACCCGTCCGGCAAGAACTGGGAGCGTTGGTGGAAGAACCCAGACAATGTCCGCCTTTATCAATTCATGGGCAAGGACAATGTCCCGTATGTGACCACGAGCCAATTAAATCGGCGATAGCTAATCTTTCAAATTAGGTTCCACAGCATCATTTTCCCCGGTTCTCAGCTTGGTACCCGAGAAAAGTGGACCCAAGTCCACAAGTTGTCTGCCGCCGAGTATCTCAACTATGAGGGCGGAAAGTTCAGTAAGTCGAAGAACGTCGGTGTATTTGGCAACAGCGCCAAAGACACCGGCGTTCCTGTCGATGTCTGGAGATATTACCTGCTTTCTAGACGTCCTGAGACTAGTGATTCCGAGTTTAGTTGGCGGTAAGTATCCTACAGTAGATTCTGTTGTCATTATTATTAAGACTAACGACCCTGCGTGCCATAGGGAATTCGTTGATGCCAACAACAATGATCTGCTGAAGAATCTCGGCAACTTCTGCAACCGTGTGGTCAAATTCGCCCATGCGAAGTTGAATGCTGTAGTCCCTGACTATCGCACGTATAAGGATGCCGATGGTGGACTAAAGAAGTACAAGGAGGAAGTTAACGGCTTGCTTCAGACTTACATTGAGAACCTCGAAGCTACCAAGCTTCGGGCTGGTCTTGCTACAGTTCTCAGGTATGTATTCAAAAGGCTCTCGATATTTAATTCTTTTAAAGCTGACACAGTACCTCCATAGCATATCTGGTGTAGGCAACAAGCTATTGCAAGACAACAAGCTTAGCAACCAACTTCTATCCGAGGACCCGGAGCGATGCAATGCTGTCGTTGGTCTCGCTCTGAACCACCTGCMCCTCCTCGCGAATCTGCTATTCCCATACATGCCAGTAACGGCCGAGGCGATTCTCGACCAGATCGGTGTTCCAGGCTCAGGTACCAGCCGATTCTCCATCCCGGACACTTGGACGGCCGATATCATTCCACCTGGCCAGGCTCTTGGAGAACCGAAGCTCCTCTTCTCTGCTATCCCCACGGAGAAGGCGGATGAGTGGCGTGAAGCTTTCGGTGGAGAAGAGCTCCGAAAGCAAAAGCAAATAGAGTTGGAGAAGGCTGCTGCTAAGAAGGCCCAGAAGGAGAAGGACAAGGAACGCAAGCGACTGAAGAAGTTGGGTCTTGCGGGTGGCGACTCGACGCAGGCAACGACAGAGAAACTGCAGGACCTGAATATTGCAGATGGTGCGGCCGGCCAGGCGCCACAGGAGCCATCGAAATAAGGGACGGCTTAGACTTCCCGTCGATTTGTTTCTCCATGGATGCGATGCTGTTAGTAGGGCGAGGGCGCTGGTATAGAGGCTTCTGCAGGGACACCTTCGGTCGGTTTGTTGGTGTAGTTAGTGTCTAGATGTTGCGGATAGCCTAGCTAGATCACGGCATTAGGTTTAGCAAAATAAAAATCGGTTGAGTTTTTACGGTTTTTTTTTTTAAAAAAAAAACTTTTTCTATTCTGTCTATCCTTAACATTGAAGTGCCCCTTAACGTATACCCCTGTTCCCCTAGAACACCAGCTTGCGCATTGTATGGCGGTTTCGTTCTGATTGTGAGCCCCATGTCAATGTGATACCTGGTTGGAGAGCGTAGATTTTGTATATGCTGTTAATCCACGACAGACGAAGACATAATCTTCATCTTCGCCGTCGCGGCGACCATTTCCTTTGTGATTGCTTCCACCATTGTCTTTATGGTCGTGGTGATTTTAGCAATAGCTTCCGTCTGTCTTTCCTTTCCCCCAACATTTGGATGATGTAGTAAATATCATCATCGTAGCGATCCGTTTCCCGACGACATGGCCGATTTGCTGGACATGTCCGACATTTTGCTACCACGGCCCAAGCCACTAGTGGTAGGTATCCAAAAAGTATCCAGTACAATGACTTGGGCCGTGGTAGCAAAATGTCGTCGACATCCATGTCGTTGTTAGTTAGTGGCCTCCTCTTTCTGGGCCGCCTCTCGGCCTTTTGCCAACCCTCAAATATAACCCTTTTTGGGTATCGTTATCCTGTAACGAAATTGTGAAGTTCTTGGTATAGTATTTGCCGTGTTTGCACGGCTTTGTGACGCGTTGCATTAGACAGCGCCGTATGGTCCACGTCCCGTGAAGGGCTCCTTTGTGTGCGTGTCTATTTGTGCTGGTCTGTCACCCTACTCTTCGTCGGATCTCCTACAGAGATAGGGAGTGTGGTTGCATATTGTTGTATGTCAGCCTCGTGGCGTTATGGATATAGCAAGTAGGGATGGGAACCGACGGCAACGGCAGGAGATATTTACGGCGGTTGGCCGTATTCCTCCGAAGAATAGTGGGTTGATGATCTGTTGTTCGACGACGAAATTCCATTAGCATTTTATTATAGAGTTAGTGAATTCGAAGGGAATGGACAAACCGTACAGTGCCATAGGGTCGGCCGGCGCGGTTATATATACCCAAAAACGCCGCCGATTCGGCCAGTTCAGAAGTCGTTGTAGTGTATCTAGTGTGCTGTTATATTGTTATAGGGGATGAGGGTTTCTGAAAGACTGTATGCCCCCTTCTCTGTATCGTGGAACCATGTTGGCTTGTTGCGCTAAGCCCTAGATAGGGTCTAGGTACAGACAATATCGGTTGGAATATAGTCGTGCAAGTAATAGATAGGTATAAGGGTTTGCGAAGGCCACTAGGTGGTCCGCACAAATGGCTTGGTTATCTTGTCGTTTCGCTGATGTCCCTACCAAGAGACCTTCGATTAGCATAATTCGAGCCCTTAAAGTCTTTGCGATGAATGGAGATAATACCCTGGCGATCGGGATTGTGTGGGATGAATAACCACCTCGTTGGCAGCTGTTCGCCCCGATATCTCGAAGAATTACTTCCATTCTTTGCAACCAACTAGGGGTTTCTCCTGTCCAGATATGATCGAATGTCCTTCCTCGCCCTATATGCTGTTCCTATCCCTTGATCTAACGCGTCTTTATCTGCAATCACGTATAGGATCCCCTGCCTCGAAATTTGCAGCTGAGTACTCAAGTTTGGTAGGCTCGAAACGAAAGTATTAACGGGCGAACCCAAGTATAGTAGGAGCTTTTGGAAGCGATCGTCGAATCCAGCCAGCAGTTCTCCGCCGACAAATAGGCTTAATTTGCGCAAGGTCTGCGTCTATAGTTCTAGGTCAGGATATAGCTGTCGAGGGCCGTTTTTTCGCAAGGCACCGTGAGGTAGCTAGGCGATAGCTAGGCGACAGCAGGAGAATGGTCGAGACACAGCGTACTGGAACAAGGTTGTCGGTTCTAGAATGGTGGCTGAACAAAGCGCGCTCGTGGAGGATTGTGTCTCTTTGTGGAAGGTCGCGACGATGGTGAGGAGTTGGAATATAAAATCCTTGTAGATCTAGTTTCGCCTGTTAGATTCTGCACCAGGCATCGAAGGACTTCAGGCTTTGGGGAGAAAGGTCAACAACGTACGCGCCTTGTTAAAACATGCTCTTTGGATTGGACTATAGCCGTGATCCGCCAGGTGCTTGTATGGTTCTGTATTTGTAAATCAGTCCCAAGATAGTTATGTCAAAGGTCAAGAAATCTTCCAAGAGATATGGAGAATGCCTGAGAACGTTTGACCAGCAGTAGAAAATTGATTGGACGTGTTTAGGACATTCTGCTAATGTATCGCTCTTCGGTAGGACATAATTGCCCTCTTCTAATCAGAAGAACTTGTGCTTTCCTAATCTTAGGTGCATTATGCTCGTAACCAGCTGTGGATAAGAGAAGAGAACTACGCTAGGCAATAAGGGGTGGGCGATTTATGTAGGTACGCAGGAGCACTTCAGTTATTTTTATGATACGTATACACGTCTTGCCATATTACCCGAGATTCGAGCTATGATTACTATGTATGTAGGTAAGTGACAGGGCTGGGAGTTTACCTTGATGATGTATTCCTATGTATCTTATAGATTCCATGCGGTAAAGAGGCGAAATTAATCAAGATGTAATCTTACATAATCTTTGATCTGCTTGGGGATTTATTTCCTAAGAAGTAATGCCCGGCGGTACCTGTTGAAACTGGGAGCTATTCAAGTTGTTAGGCGATAGAGGCTTCCCATGACCGAAAGCATGAATATCAGCGCCCCCCCAAGAGAGGAAACATACACCGTGGACGTTGGGGATTAGGAATACATGCCTGGGTACCTACCTAAATCCATCTGGAGTAAAGAACCGCTACATACATACATAGATTGCACATACACCTATATCGATAAACTAACGCCCCTATGTACATATGTACAGCCTACAGTATCGTCGTACCTGATTAAGACAAAGGGGTCCACCAACGGACAATCTGGGTCGACATCCCCTATTATGACGCGAGCGGTGATTCCGTGCCTGCACTGCAATAATATTACGACAACCCTTTAATTTCCTTCCACTTACGACTTCCCACATGAACTATTATTCCGTGGTTCCTCGCCCCTTCACAATCTGTTCGTCCATCMCCTTTTCACCAACACCTATCCCCTACCACTGGGTCATAGACTGACTAAGTCCTCAACTACTTCCACTTATATCGGCCACTGTGCCTCTTGCAACAATATGAATGGAAATTAAAAGGCACGCGAATACTTATGCAATCGCTACCAAGGACATCATGTCATCCAGCACCTTCGCGCTGCGGGATGACTATGATAAGTTTTTGGCAGATAGTGACGGAGGCTACAACAGACATAACTTGAATAGTACCATTACAGCTTCTAGAGTTAGTCTAGATGTTGCACAAGTTGCCATACGGTCAGGAACAATACTTCACCACTTATTCATCGATAACATACAACTGACCAGATCGTCCAGGCAGAATTCATTATATGCCTTTACACTTGGCGGCCACGCAGAAATCACGACAAAATCAAACAGATTGAAGCCCTACGGTTACCTAGGACTATCAGAGATGATTAAGGAAATGAATTCCCTCAATGATCCTTAATGAAAGGGTAACAGAGAGAGCGGATTTAGGACACGGAATCCTATTATAATCTCGACTACGGCCTATTCATAAGAGCCCTACCAACCTAATCAACCATCAACACCTAACATCATCGCCGACAGCTATACACACTGCTGTCTAGGGACTACCACGCCTAAGGTAGCTGGCCCATCAAAGGCCCCGAAGAAGAAAGGCGCGGTCCCTAAGACCCCCCAACCCAAGGAGCCTAGGGTTAAGGTGGTGGGCGACATGGAGTGGGCACCTATTGCCCATGTCGCCCAGCCTTACCCAGGCGACTTGGGTAGCAGGGGCGAAGCCGGCCCACATGGGGTCGGCTCAGCAGCAACAGGTAAACCCATTGCCGGTAGCACAGCTGTTACACAACCTAGCTGCTCCCACTGAGCCTAAGGTGAGATTCTGCGTTTTGATATCGTTGTTATAAGGGATTTCTAACTTTGGAATAGAAGCACAGATTTGAAGGACTATAGAAATATGATATTCTACTCGACTAGAGCCTAGATCAAATGACGAAACTCTTCGACCATGCCGACTATCGCTTCTGCGCTCTGCGGGGCTTCAAATATGGAGCAAAAAAGGGCAAAGAGACAGAAGTCAACGGCGAAGTAGACAGACGAGTCATCTCCATCGGCGATTCGGTCGAAGAGACTATACAATAACCCCATGTGCGGTTTGTCCTAGCCGAATTAATTGGACTAAAAAGAGGAGAGAGGCACGACCACACACATAGAGTCGAGACGACGGATCCCCAGCGCCTTGTCTGGAAAGTTCTTCGCCGCTGCAGAATGCTGTTGGCAACCTGAAAGGGGAACACACTAAGGTCATGGGGTGTAATCAAGTAAGCTTTCACCTTCCTGATCCCCCTTTGTCCCAAGTATCTTTGTGGCTATTTATCCTACGTCGATTTACATGAGTACTGCAGGCTAATTATACTATGTAGAAGGTTGTGAACATCGAGGGCTAGGTTAGGACCTAACCGCCTCCGGATCTGGCGGTGTCCGCCTGTCCTCAATAATAGCCTCCATGCTAGCTTCGAGTATTCTATAACGTGGGCATAACTAGTGCCTTTAATGCCTTTTCCCTAGTTGGTGGCTTCGCTGGATCTCTCCAGCTGGCTTCGGACGACTGTGCCTTACGAAGATTAATCACAACTATCTCATTGTATAGGACGGTGGCAAATAAGACTAGAAAAAGTCATTGCAGAGTACGAAGGAGATTCTTAGAAAGAAACCTATCATTCTTCTATACATGACATACAAGGAACATATTCACAGGAAAAGCTACTGCTTGGATGCCACTCCAACTAGTCTTGGAACATCCCGACTTCAATAACTCATCCGCCTCACTTGCCAAAAGACATAAAGATGGCAAAAGGGAAACCGCGGATACGGGAGTATGCAAAATGCAAGGACAGAAAGGATACATGAAAACAATATTGTGAAAGATGGTAAGAATTATTATTCAATTCTGTTTCCAACTCGGGTGCCTAAGCTAACCATATCCCCAGGCCATTGAAGGCAATAGTATTAGTTCGAGATCTACGTGATCGGCGACGACTTATGCAAACAGCTCTCGCAAGGTTGCCTGGCCCAAATCCCACAGGATGGGCTATTTGAATGGCATTTTCGATGGACTAGAGTACAGCCTACCTGTCTGTCATGAGCTATCTTGTGTTTATGACGAGCGAATCATATGTGGAAGCCTCCTAACATACCTAGGTAGTTATCTGTCACCATACCGTCCTTACTATGGAAAACACGGAATCATGCACGGAATTATAATCTTTCGAAGCCCATGGGAAAACAGACATACCAGCTCAATCCCCTTGTGCCCAATAGAACACTCAAAGTCTTTGGCCAAATGTCATCCCTGTCGCCATCTGGTTTGCGAGCCAACTGGTGGCTCTTCACCATGGATCTCGCCGGCTGATGTTGTACTTGGCGTCATTTACTATGCTCATCAACAATTACAATTCTGTCGATTTTCCTTCAACTGCTTATCAGGACAATGAATAAGCTCAAGTACAGAACAGGAGTCAACGATCACAAAACAAGACGAGACATCCATTAGGCCCAAAACAGGAAGAGAAAGGCAAGAGAAACCAACCATCCTTGGCTTACAACGAAGCCCGAGCAACATTGTCACTGATGCCCATGTGGCCCCACAACGAATATGGCATAACTGATCATCTAGCCGATATAATGCCTAGTTCATGACGGAACAGGCATCATATGCATCCTTTCAGCTGAGCACTGCAGCTAGGCGCCCGAGACCCAACTCCAATGCCTAATTTCAAGACCGTCGAAGTCTATATATTAGGCCTTATCAAGATATTTCTGTGTGGAGCCACCATAATCTACGAGCCAATAGCAGTAGTTCGAAACGACTGCTCTGGACCGAACTAATAATAATACGAATATCATTTCTTTCTATAAGGGAATAAGAGCTGAGGCTACATACATGGATGATGCTCCATGATATGCTACTCCATCGCACAAATTCAACTGTCACTATTAGGGTACAGTGGGCGTGGAAGAAGTCAACTCATCGGCTCAAGTGCTACTTCGAAGAAATCCGGGAGATGAGCCGTACCTAAAGGAAATACTTTCTCAACTATTTTCATGTACACTTCACGGACCTTTAAACTCTACGTGTAGGAAATTTGTGATACTCGCTTCAAGGGGCCTATACCAACGGCGTTTACGACGGTTTTCGAACCTGCTGTCCCAGAAGACATTTATTACCCCTATTGGCTTTATTAAAGCTACCTACTTTCTACTTGGTTAAATACCAATAGAGGGACGTCTTAACACGAAAGCTGCGTCCGATGGCGACTCTAGGGGAGAGGAACGTAGCGGTCCTTACCAACAACACTAGGATCGTGTCTTGGAAGGACTTGAATGAGGCCTAGCATCAGTCTGCTCCCAGGTTCTCAAGAGCGCAGTACCAGACCCCGTGATGGCTTAGGTTGTCGGAAATGACGATGATCGCCCCGGGCACAGGGGCGCTTTCTGGCACTACTACGAAAGGAGACTTCAAACCCCCAGAGAGACCATGCACCCGCCCAAGAAGGTGAGTTCACTATATCTATCGTTCTGTTATGTATAGGGAGTGAGAAACTAACGAAATCAATGTATTAGAACCCCTCCGACAAATGGACTTGCCCGCATTGTAACGACCGGGGAAAATCAGAGGCATGGACTCGGTTCCTTCGGACTAAGCAGATGTACATCACGAAGGTATAACGAAGGCAGACTAAAGCCTTTGAACCTAGTTACGATTATTAGCCACTGAAAGGGTCGAATTCTCAGAAAATCTAGCTAGGGCGTATCGTCATTCCCCCCACTCTGCCCTAGGGAGTTGGGCAGACCGCCCGAGCACAAGAATTTTGGTCGACCAGCTAAGAAGTTGACGACCGTGGAGAAATTCGTTGAGGAACTGGAGAATCCGAAGCTATCGGTAGAAGTCAAGCGTGCTCCGAATTCCGATTCCAAGAGAAACCCAACAGCAAGCCGACGCGGGGATGGGATGGCGATGACAGACAACGCTATTTTTCTAGTATTGATTGCGGTCAACACGACATCAGCCCTGCGTCAAAGCAGGGTGACAACTAATTCGGGCACTCAGCTGGCTTCGTGAGGTTCTGGTAGCGAAGCGGAAAACCATCTCAACTTTGCCGACTTTAAATTTGTTGTCGTCTAGACTCTTCATACGAACTCGAATAACGCTGCATAAAGCCTGCTTCCACGGGTAAGAGTATCTTCTTTAATAATATTCTCGAAATAGCGACTGGGGATCCGCATCCTAGCCTGCGGTCTTGGTTTCGCCATAACGAATGTTTGAACGCAGACCAGCGCCAGTTAGCGGCTACATGGGCCTACCGATCCCTTTGATTGTGGCACTGGGTGCTTGCGACTAAACATATAATGCGCGAACGTCCTGATTCAACGCAGATCGTAATGGGAAACGTTACGGAAGGAGATATCGGGAGGACGAATCTATTGCCTCCGTTAACGCCAACCGGTCTACCTATTTCAGAGTTAAACGAGTTTGACCATGGGTTTATTCGTCAAGTGGAATGTCACCCTAGTCCGAGCGCTCACCCACGATCTCGCTGCTCGACAGCCCCCGGCCTGACTGATATTGATCAGCAGAAACCTCACCATCCGCAAACCTGTGGTGGGCCGGGAGCCCATCTAGTTCCCCTGAGGTGGGAACGTAACACTTTTGTTGGTGGATGGTAGGAGGCTTTGCGGTACACATTACCTTCTTCAAACGAGAGCTATTGCACAATATCTGATTAGAGAACTAGTCTTTGACTAGATTCCCTAGGAAGATGAAAAATAAGCTCTATACGAACCCGCTCGGAAGATTATGATTGATCTTCTCAACCGTAACTCCGCCAAAGCCTCGCGCATCTACAGGGACGCACGACAGGATTTTGGCACGCCCTAAGAGAAGTCAATGCAAGACTTACTAGATACGGGACTACACTAAGTATCGCAGCCACCAAATACCATGACAAGCTGTCTTTTGGGGAAGTAGTCTTTCATGGACTATCACTCCGATGATCAGGATGAAAACGATGACGTAACCGCTTGCCGCCTATGGACGACGTAAATGGCCTTCGATTACATTATAGGAGTTGATGATACCCTTGAGGGAGGTGAAGTATAAAAGCATGAAGGGGTAATCTCGATAACAGTTCGTCTAAATCCTCTAAACCTCAATATCCAGCTGATGGCTCACGCGCAGTTCATTAGAAACCATGCCGACCCCCTCCACCAACAACATGAACGACCCAAAACAGTTTAAGGAGGCGAGAGCACACCCTGAGGCAACTAGATGCTATGTTTGGTTTCAACTAAGTCAATAGTCAGCCGCACCCGTTGCCCAACCAGCTGTAGTTCAACAAACATCATTCGGGCTGTTGGTTTCAAACGAAGGTACAAACAAAAAGTCCTTGTCGACACCAACGAGGACATCATGAAACGAGCAAGGTCGAGCGCGAGAAGTCCAAGGAGACTAAGCAGTCCACAGAGAATAAATTTCCTACTCATAATAAGAACCTTGCCAAAAACAAGGACACCCCTAAAGACAATAACTCGAAGGACATAACCTATGAGCATGTTAAGAAGGCTACTATTTGAATTAGCCGTCACCGACAAAGGCACCTACTAGCTCATTCACTTCCTAATATTAATGACGTCGCTAGGCCATGCCTCCTAAGAAATCGGGAAATGGAGGCAAGCGTGGGAGTACCTCTAAGAAGCAACCGGCAAAGCAGGCAAGAAATGGTATTCCTGCCCTTTCCAGCCCATCTACCGCCATGATGAGAGAAGATCTCGGAAAGAGTCATGTGTCGGCTAACGTAACTTCCTACAAAGGTACGATTTTCTTTAATCTGCCGTCGACCTTTACTAGGAACTAGCGAGAGCTTTATCATCATTAGTGGCGGTCCGCTAGCACGGAGCTATATTGAACTTGTATTTGCAGCGTTCAAACATTCGATGCAGGAGGTCAAGAGTTACGTCAACTGGGAAGCCGTGAGCCAGACTACGAGTACGACTTCGATGGCGGGGGCTTTTCGAAGAGCTCTGCCCTCCCAGGAAGAGGACGCCCCTAAGTGGGGACAGCATAGCCTTAGAAACGACTATGCCGAGGATCAGAGTATACGGCCCACTCTGCACTAATAAGACAGTCAGGCTATTACATGACTGACGACTCCTTAGACCCCTAACACAAGAGAGGGGGGAATGGTTTTCGACAATATCATTTTGCGCCAGATAACTTGGGATCCTATAAGAACAGACGAACTATAATCTGCATTCTACACCAGCTTTTGCTAATACCACGCTCCTTATTAAGTGGGTTCAGAGAATTAAAGAGCTGCTGGCAACCCAGAACATGCCCGACAAATTAACAGAGGTGATCCCGCATAATAGCAGTTGATACACGAATCAAGTCATAATGAAATATGTCTCAAGTTCTTTCCTACGTCCTACGGTTCCACCTACGAGAACAAAATGTTCATGGACCGGTTCTGGTGGGTCGTTCAAACACTATGACTGGAACCTTCACTGCCAATGAAGCTGTACTACCTGGACTCCGAGAGAGATCTCCCAGTCAGATATTGCCGAGTCGGACGGCATCAGGGCGCTTCAGCCAAAGACAAGAGTGAATCAAGAAACTGCCACCATAGCCCTAAGGCAAAAGGGGTGAAGCCCTGCAACACCCAAGCCCAGATACGAGAGACAGGAATTGCTGAGGGTACAATTGTGCCCTCGCTCGTGCGAATTTTGAAAGCCTCTTAGCCACTGCCAAAGCCAAGCAGCCAAAGGCGAAGGAAATCCGAATACTGTACAAACTTAGCGCCCACGCGCCGGACGAGAAGGCATTGGTTTCCAAAGTCCTCGACGTCCTCCGTACCCCGCCCGACCATTGCTTCAATGGATAACATTGGGCTACATAACACAAGCAACTAGAATCGCCGAACTCATCATCTGGCGTTGACAATCCGACCGAAACGTCTTCGGGAATTCAGAACCATTCCACTTAGGTGGTATTGGCGGGTTCCCCGCTTCCTGGGGAAGTTAATTGACAACCTTGTGAATGATGGCATCCCGACGGACGTCGTGGATAGAGTACAAAACAATATGGGTATTTCTCGAGACTGGCTGATAAATGTACGCCAACGCAAGGCCCCCGAAGCATATTACAAAGGGGGTTGTGGTGCCATCTGGAGTTTAATAAGCTTCGCACGATGGAGAATGACATTGAGATCTTAAAGTTGTTTGAGGACTCCAGAACCAACGATTCATCGACTTGGCTGTTGTCAGCCGACGCTACCTAGATGGCAGAGTCCTTATCCCACGCCATTCTAACCCGCAGATGGGTTTACAATATCACACTAATGAATTCAACGACTGTATTTACATTGAATACAATGCAATTATATGAATTTCTGTGAATATCTGTGAAGAGCCTTTTAATATCCACCCCTATTTAAATCTATGCTAGCAATTAAACTTGTCCCGTACAACACTCCTATCTATCATGATACCGCCTAAGTGAGAGTTGGATAAGGCATAAAATGAACCACTCGCACCATTATAATTATACAGTATGTCTTCCTAAAGTCCGTTCTATTTCATGAGCGGTTTCAAATCATAACTCGCATGTTGGATTACACCTATGGTGATTGCCCACCGTATGGCCTGGTATCCTTGAAGTCTGGGAACTTGGTGAACAAGTCACGGATCTTGTCAATTGGCGCGGTCATCAGACCAACAACCGTTTCAAACGGCGGCTTGTTAGGAGCACTAGGGTGACTGCGTGTTGGTGTGAAATACTTCGTCTTTTCAAACTTCTGGCAGAGTTCTTTGGACTGAGTCAAGCCAAGTGCGTCTTCCAGCTTGATGAGATCGTCCTCCTCTTCTTGCTTAATGTGGTTCTTGAGGTCCTTGAAAAGTGCCTTTAGCGTAGGGAGAAACTTCTCGTCCCCCGGCTTTAGGTTCTGGAATTCATAGAGTTGCTCTTTGACCTTTCCGATGTGTTAGCTACAATTCCGCCTAATGGCGATAGGCGTATAATACGATACCTTTTGGTGCTCTGCACGATCATGGTCGGCCCTCTGAGCTCCATCAGACACCGCTTTCTCCAGCGTGGGATACACAACGAGCTCCTCAGCAATTGAGTGCCGGGCTAGCTCCCAGACGAAGGCATTTTGAAACCGCCTCTGTTCGTCGTGGTCCTTAGAGTTGATTATACGGTTGTAGTAATCTTCTAGTTCATCGTGGTCTTGTTGTATGGCTTGACTTATTTTAAAGATCTGGCTATGTTCAAGAGACTCAGCTTTATTGCCTGGAAAATGGTGCTCTGCGTATGTGCGTCGCAGAACGCGCGCTGGGACCGGAGCGTAGGCTCTCGCCGCAGGTCTTACAAACCGGATGAGATGGATTGGTTGGCGAAACATTCCGGATTAGAGTTGTGAAACTTCTGCTACACCACAAACGAGGTCATCATCAAAACTCACGGTTATCACGAATATATACCTATTTTCACCTATTGATCTTCTAATAAAGCTCTATGACGGTATCTCATCGTCAGTATCGCGTCTTAGACTTTAAGTGGGGCCACGATGTGGTGACGATACTAATAACCTCATTTGGAAGTGGTGAGGTCGGGATGGACCGCCAAGAACAGTTAAGCAGCCAATCAGAATGCGCGTTTTGGTCATTCAGTTGCGCAATAGGTATAACGCACATCTACAAAAGAAAGAAATAATGCAGATATTACGCCATTGGCTTGTTATGAGTTATTTCTATTTCCCTTTCTATTTGTTGCATTTAGATACTCTTCTTGGCCATCTCCAGTCATGGAAACGTGCTAAGATGTTGTTAACAATTGATCGAATTTCCTAATCAGGAAATCCGACACAACTTTCTCGCATTTTGAGTGGCGTTTGCTGAGGCGCTAGGTGGCGTTGTTTCGCGAGCTATCTCTATCTGCCCCCCAGGGGTGTCTCTGTATCCTAATCGGGGTTAGGCGATAGCCTCCAACTGGATATTCCGTAATCTCCCACGAAACCCCGCCCCTATTTCACTGAAAGGCAACTCGATGGCAATAGACGCCCATACTACCATGACACCATTCGCGCTCTGGACTCCGTTTGGCTCAAATCTAGTCAGGAACTCCATCTCTGGTAAATTTCCGGCTTTTAGGAAAGTTTGACTGCCTCGAAGCGTGAGCGCCACGTCTGTCCAAGTGTTTAAAGGAAGGCTGTAGTTGAGTGGACAGGGGTTGCCGCCACTGACTAGAGTCACGTTACCCCCAACAATGAGTGTAGAGTCCTTGCTATTGAAAAGAGAAGTAGGCTCGTCCGATGTTGGGAGGATGGAGAACGAGAGAGTGCCGTTTCTGCCCTTACTATTGAGCGGAGTGCGAAGTACGCAGTTCCCATCTAGATAAAGTGTACTATTCTTGACAGTGCACCTGCGGGCAGTTGCACTGTACCCATTTCCGGATTTGTCGACAACATGGCTTACACCCATTCCCTCGAACTGGTAGCTTGCAATGAGACTTGACCGGCTAGGAATAGCACGATCCAGATTCTGAGCAGGAATCGCGGCATGCAGCTCATTGAAGACGGAATCATATTCCTTTTCAGAAATATTGCCTCCCCACTGCTTATCAGCTAAGGCAGGAAGCGCATCCCTCCAGGCATAATACGCCTCAAGATACGTAGACGTGAGAGGGCCAAAGTCATTCCAAGCGGCCGCCACGTGACCTTCTACCAGCGGATCGTCCCTAGCAGCGTTGTTGGAGGAGTTTTTCATATCAAAAATGTTAGGCGAGAACTGTCCACCATCTGGGTTCCCGTTGAAGATGAGCTGCTTCCGGAGCGTGTTGGGAAAGTAGGCAGACCACTTTTCGCTGATGTACCAAGCGAAATCTGAGTTGACAACGCTATATCCATTGCGGACGTAGTCAAAGAGCGCGTTTCCTAGGTATGGCGCCCAATACTGAATGGAGACGTTCTTGTTGACGTTGCTTTCTTGACTCGGTGTCAGGTCAGCCCAGATACGGGTACTTCGGCCTGATTCCTGGAGCATGAAGTCGCTTAGCTCATCGACATACTCGGTATATGCAGCGACTTCGCTTGCGATGTACTCGTCGGCGCCGATATGCACACGTTTTGAATGGAACCAAGGGAGAAAAGTCTTCCAGATCGTCTTAATAGTCGGCATCGTCTCAGGATAGGAAAGATTCAGTAGGGAGAGATCTGCTAAGCTGTCCTGCAGAGCTAGTTCGGGCTTCCATTGAACGACTGCAAGCGCATGTGCAGGCAAATCTATTTCGGGAATTATCGTTACGCCCCGTTGGGCACATTTTCTTTGAATGCTCTCGAAGACTTCTCTAGTGTATGATTCGTTGGCGCGACTGTTCAACCCTGCTACAGCTGGGTCATCGGACCACAGCCTGAAAGCGGCGTATAACGATAGAATTTGTTCTCTAGTCATTATAGTTTCGTTGATGAACAGATTGTCGTTGAGGTGGAGGTGAAATGTGTTCTGCTTGAAGAACGAAAGATATGAACACATTTCGACGATGAAATCTGGAGGGTAATAATGTCTCCCGACATCAAGCTATAAATAATAAGCAGCGAATACTGTACTGTGCTGGGAGCGAAGCCTCACCATGACCCCACGGGTAGCCCATCCTGGAGCATCGATACCAGAGCCGTGTGGGAGAAGCAACTTGTTAGTGATAGCGGCTTGAATCACGGAACGAGTTCCCCACCAAGCACCTAGAGGACTGGCACCAGCAATTGTAATGCCAGTGTCGTTGACCGTCAGCGTGTAGCCTTCACTTGTATGGCGTCCTGCAGCATCGAGATACACTCCTTTTTCTGGGTCAAGAGTTATGAAGATAGAATCTTTGGCATCGGCGAGACTACCGTTTCGTAGAGATAGATTTAGACCGAGAGATTCCGCAAAGTCTTCCTGGAAAGTTCGAGCGAATTCAGAAAGAGTCGGCGGAATTAGTGTTTCTCCCTTGTTATCAGTGGTAAGTCTATAGCGACGGTCGATGCTGATGCTCTTCAGATGGCGCAGATCGTAGCTTCTCGAATTGGCTGTAACAAAGGGGGTAGTAGGAACGGTTAACAACCGCGAGCACGCTATTCTTGGTTAACACCACGCCCATGTTATCTATGAGATAATAGCACTAACAACTTGTAGCTGGCAAGGAGGCCGCAAACAAGAGGAGAAGAAGGTAAATTTTCATAGCGCTGGCGAGGTAGTCCCAAGAGAAAGAAAAGAAGTTTGGATCCAATATCCAGTCACCGCGGCTGGGTTCCCACGCCGTATGTGTAGTATTACACGTGTGCTTGAGATGAATGACACCATGGGACTATGGCGGATCTATGGGTATAGCAAGTAATGGCATCCCTTTGAAAGGAGTCGACTCTAAGTTGTCATCATCCATCGAGAATCTGTTCTAGACCCGATGTGATACCAAGTAATATTAAGATTTATGCATATGGTAGGCATCCACAAAGGTATCCCAAAGCTGTATGTAGGAAGCACGTTACATGATGCAGGATGATATCTTGCTAGCGGGTAGGACATCGTATATGATCTGTATGATATTTCAAGGCGCAATTTTGTCGGTGTAGCGCAACGTTGCTAGTATCTCATGGACCTGGCAGCCTATGTACAACCATGCTGTGGATGTCGCATTGCTAGGCCCCGAGGTTCGAATTTGATTGCATGGCCTTCGTCTTATTTTATTGAATGAGGTCGTGGTAGGGTGGTATCGAAATTGGGGTTGCCTGACAGAACAATGTAGTCCCCACAAGTGATACGTAAACAATGCGATTGGTCCCTCCTATTCCCACTTAACGACAGGTATGCGATCGTTCCAGGCACCTAAACCACCTAAGTTCAGGGGTCCGAGCGGTGCTTCGGTAGGCGGGGCTCCCAGTATAGCCTTCGATGGCCAATGTTCAGCGTCGTTTGAAATTCCTAGGAGGCTATTGGGATCAGTCAAGATAGCTTCTGCTTTCATCTACTAGTTCTGAATGCGTTTCACTTTTATTCTCTTATATGGATATGGGGGGAAAAGGGGTCAGGGCCTCCCGGGGTTTTATCCCTGGCTGTATAGTGTTGTTAGATTCTAGGTTACAGGTATGAATGATTGTTGAACGAGGATGGGAAATGCTTCGAGTCGAAACTCGGAACTCATCTCTTAACGTTACGCGTCCTTTATTAATATTACGCTGTAGTTAGGTCCTATACTAACAAAGTAGCCATGCTCTGCTGTCTAATTCTTTCAGCATCTTCGACTGCCTCTGTAGGCCAATCAAGCCAGTGCACATAGCCTTCATCCAGCGTGTCCCTAATACTAGCCAGAATGTGACTAGCCCACCCTTTTAAACACCACACGTACTCCAATGAATGAAATAGGACGGCGAAATGTGCTAAGATGATTAGAGAGATGGGTTGCCTATCTTTGAGCCGGGCCGCGAAGTCGTCTTCCATCCTGTAGAGCCACGCAATCACGACTTCGAATTTCCCATTGAGACCACCAATGGGGCTTTCTATTGTGCCATAGGTCTCACAAAAGCACCGTGACAAGTCAGCCAAGACCTTTTGGTAGAGCTCCAGATCGATATGCGAAGTCTGGGATATGAGATCCGCAATTTGACTAAGAGGCTCTTCCCAATAGACAATCCGGATTACCTGTATATCATTATGTCGCTCCTCGAAGTTGACTGGTAGCGGTTTGACAGCACCAAGAACACTCTCAATTCCTATCGTTTCGACGACGTAACGAACACCGCGAAACAGATTCCACCATGCCACCTCCCACCCATCGGCCATAACTAATAGATGACCACGGGCGGACCTCTTGCTCAAGGTTACGAAACAGACGAGTGTTGTGGCAAAGTACAAAGCATGGCAATTGTCGCGACTTAGGTCTGGCAAGAGATCTGTTACCAGACGCAACCCCAGAGCAGAATGAGAATCAGCGAGTTCTTCGTATTTAGTTGACTCGGAGGGTCTCAAGGTAGCGAGATGGAGAGCGGATAAGGCTAGTACCAGGTGTAGAACGCAGTGATACTCGAAGCCTAGACGAAGGACCTCATCGCGCCATATCTCCCCATTACCCAAACTTAGAGAATCGTCTCTCGTAAAGTGGTATATCAGCTCAAGATCGTCCACGTTGAGCGCGCGGGGTTCCTCGGGAATGGAGGCCGAGCTAGATGTTGCGGTTTCGCTGAGTCGACGCTCCCTGTCTTCTATGCTGGACGTGTTGGTGAGAGACGCCCAGTCTTTTCGAGGTCTGCCTCGTTTGGGTCGGAAGAAGGGGTTATCACGTTCTCGAGATTGTTCACTAGGGGGTAGTGATGGAAAATAGCAGGATAAAGAGAACCTCGTACAACCGCCGCAAATAGGCTTAACTTCGTCGCACTGCTTTCCATGTCGGCCATAGGACCAATTGATAAAAGGAAAAAGTTTTTGACAAAATTGACGAAAGGATTCTCTCATGATTTACCTTGACTTTTCGCATTTTACAGCTTTGACAGCCAGCTCGGGATTTCTTATGCGACCTCCTCTTCTTGGTTGTGGGCTGATCACCGCGCTTGTCATGCGCCGTATCGTCAGGGGGCGTCATGATGGGTAGCTCAGAGCCTCAAATTCTTATCAACGAACTAAATTGAAATGCCTAATAAACCGATGGATATGTCTTAATGGTAGTGTGTGTTGATTGGGTCTGAATCCTTTGAATAGATTGTAATTATGCCGTGCTTGGTATACTAGGGGTAGTTTGGAGCAACGGTTGATGTCTGTTTTGGGGGGGCAAAGAAGGTGTTATACGAAAATCTTCATCCAAATCCGACAGCGTAGATCTTCCAAGTTAACGTGCGTCTTTACTAGCTGTCAAGTAATTCTGGGTCCTGGCTCGAAACATTACTCAATACATTTTAAGCCCCTTAGCTCCGTCGTATTCGATACGAAAACTCTCGGCAGGCGATTGGCTGCCCCAGTATCCCTACCAAGTTACATCCCTGAGCTTCATTCCGGTAGTGGATTATGAATCTGGGTATCTCTCGCTAATCGGGTTGCCGCTGCTCCAGGTGGACGGCTCCGCCTTATTATCGGCGGCCCTAGCATGAGGAATATACTTGGTAGATACCCGTTTTCCGAAAAATGCGCTCGGTTACGACATCGCAGGACTCGCTGCCGCGCGGTATTGACTGATAAATGGAGAGAACTTCTAAAACACCATGGCTTCGTTCATCTCTTTATCATTGCCAGGCGCGCTTTAGTCATTTCCTATTTTCTTTTTTCTTTTTACTTAGACTGCCCAGATATTCCATAATTCTGAACATCCGATCTACTACCACTGGGAATTGCAATGGATTCAGACGGCCCCTTTGGCCCTGTCGTTAACGGCACACAGATCGTTTTCTACGAGTATCGACCGAACAAAACCGCCGCTTTCGCCTTCGTCGCTCTTTTTGGTCTCGCAACGTTGGGTCATCTCATTTATTTCTTCGCACTCCGAGCCTGGTTTTTTCTTCCCTTCATACTGGGTGGCGTTGGTTTGTTGCGTGCTTCTCCTTTTATCACAACAATTAACTAACATCCTCGCCCAGCCGAAACTTTTGGCTACTATGGCCGAGCCCGGGCATCGGATGATCCTGATGATGTTGGACCGTATATAATGCAGATGCTTCTGATTCTTGCCGCCCCTCCGTTCCTCGCCGCAACAATCTACATGACCTTGGGCCGTATCACCATCGCTCTCGACGCACAACGTCACTCGTGGATCAAACCCAGCCGGATAACAAAAATCTACGTCCTCATCGACCTTGGTTGCATCGCCACTCAACTAGCGGGCTCCGCAATTTTGGCATCAGGGGACTCATCTGCCATCAGAAACAGCAAGACAATCCTGCTAGCTGGCCTGATAACCCAGATTGTTGCACTTTCGTTCTTCGTGTTAAACTGCTGGCATGTGTACAGCCGATGTAAACGAGATGCAAATTTGACCATGGAGAAAGGTATATCATTCAACTGGCACAACCACTTCAGGGCTATTCTCATCGTGGCGCCGGTGATGATCGTACGGAGTATAGTGCGGACAATCGAGTTTCTGCAGGGGAATACAGGATTTGTAGCTTCACATGAGGTCTTCATCTACCTCTTCGACGCTTTCCTTATGTTTTCTATAATGGCCGTTTTCATCATTCTTCATCCGGCAAGGCTTATTCGAGATGCCCATCGACTCCCATAAGCGTTGCGAAGACTCACTCATTACTAGGTAAGCATGGTGGTACAGAGTCTAAGGTGGAAATATTTCGTAAAGGCATCGGGCCCTATAAGTCTTTTTCATAATAGGAAAGTTATAATTGTATACTCCAATTAGTTATGAGCCTCTTTGTTGCGACGACGAAGTTATATATACATTCCCGAGCAGGGCTCTAACGGACTCGACTATCGCACAGCTACTTGCACAACAAGACTGTATAAGTGCATAATACTACGCACTAGCTACATATATATGTATATAAAACCGTACCTTTATGTACCTAACCATATATTTGCGTAGTTGATTAGAGCTCCGTCAACTGTAGATGTACTTATGTTGAGAATTATCGTATATACACCTAGGGAGTAAATGATTAAGTCCTCAGGTATATAAACTACGCTGAGGGTTATGGGCTGTTTTCATTCATTCCGCTTCCGATTTAGTCAATATAGGGGGCCACTTCTCCCTATAAGCGGTAATGATTAAGGGAGAAGATGTAGCTCGCCATTCATCATCGACCCGAAGTTGGAGGAAAGAAATTATTTAGACATAGTGTTTACTGATATGGCTTTGAGGATAACTCGGCGGTACGTTGTTAATCCTAGTTCTCGTTTGTCCGTCACTGCGAGAATCAAATGGAAGTCCAACTGAAGAATATTAGCATTTGCATAACTGAATAAGATTGGTGAAGGTTGACTAACATCGTCTAATGTCGGTGTCACCCTCACGACGGCTCCTTTTTCGTCGACAGCCTCAATGGTCACAAATTCGTAGCTCTGGCCGACCGGAGCCGAGGATACCTCCTGGTATGTAAACCAGCGGAACGAAAGTTCATCGTCATCAGGATCCCAGCTCTCGGAAGCGTCCAGAAAGATCGGTTCCTCGGCTTTGAAAGGCACAATCATAGTATCCAGACCACATGTTCCGTTAATGATGACAACCGGATGGTGGTTGCCATCCTTATACGTATCCGACAGTGTCCAACGCATGCGATTTGCGAAGTCATTTTGATAGGCCTGGCGCCATCTCCAAATCGATGCTTGTGCACTGACATAGGTCGCATTATTGACTCCTGTAGCAGCGTCCGCTACTGTAGAGTATACCAATGACCTGACTGAATCATCAACAAGGCGATATCGACCACCCCAACTACCCCATTCAGGGTGTTCAGGGTTTCCAAGGCCATTTTGAATGAGAGGAAAGAAGGATGGCGTATCGCCTTCCATGATGTAAGTAAAATTCGGATAATGGGTGCCCAGTTGTCCAATTCGAATGTTCCGTTCGAGCCAGTCGTTGGTGACGAGAGAGGTGTCGGGGCCACCTTGGTCGAAGTGATAGTAATCCTCGCCAGATATACCAGTCCAAGTTGCCGTATTATACATACTAAAGCCACTAAGGCACACGACGTAGAACAACTTAGGATAAAGCTGGCGGATCCAAGTCCCGGCATCATCTTGGTCGGAGATAGCGTACACTCGGAGTTTGGCGATAAAGGCATCTACCTCAGTGCTATTGCGAGTATCGGAGACGTAGTTTAAGGACTCGGCAAGGACATTTGCACCTCCCCAGACTGTCACGTAAAGAGGATCTGTGGGCGACGCGCTATCTGCCTCCTTTATTAAGCGGATGGCTGCGTCGCTAATATTTAGTCGCAGAGCCGCCAGGCCGTAGACTGGATGTCCCGAAGTAACAGTCGCCAATAGTTCGTCCTCAGAAGGGAACTTGCCTTCTGGTGACACATGGCCATTGAGATTATTAACGACATTCCCATAGGCTCGTATGATTGTGCGGGKAGTATTCGCATTAGTGGTGTTCTTAAGCCACGTGGATGTCACAGCTGCGACCCCCTTAATGTTGATCTCATTGCTGTATGTGAGCAGTCGGATCAAACTCATCTGATCATCTGGTTCGTTACCCAAGTCCGTCAGAACGAACAATCGCGGCTTGTGAGAATATCGGGAAGTGCTGCATAAACGACTGGTGCCATTTTGGGAGTTGCTGGCAGAAAAGGCTCCCCAGGAAAGTGACAATACAAGCAGCACAGTAGTGAGTGGTCTCATAATTGGACTAAATTTCGTATACACCCAATAAATAGAATGGACTCCGATTTGATCATAATCAAGGCCTAGTCAACGGTTGAACGAGTCGGGCTGTATGACTCGTTCGGTGGCTAATTGGTTAATGTGCAATTCCTATACGGATTTACGTATATATAAGGTATATATATACTAACCTAGGTACGTAATGAGGGAGTTATCATGATTGCTACCTTGCAAGACATTTGGTACAGTCAACTACCTACGCTCATATCCGATTTTCTCGTCCGCTAGGTTAAACGTGCCGGAGTCGAAAAAGGTTAGTTAGGTCATATTAAGAAAAAATCCCCGAAACCAATGCACGATCCAATATTTGTTACCAATTACCAAATTCCAAGTCGGCTTCTAGTCCGGCGTGTTGCATCCCAGGGTACGTCACAGTCAAGGGGCTGAGGCGATCCCAGCGGGGAACCCCTGACTGTCCCTCTACAGCGTTCGGTCCACATTTATCCGAAGTGCCAACTTATACGCGGATATCGTATTCAGGTGCATGTGATTGGTCTCTGGAAGCTTATAAATCGTGAACAGGTTGTAAAGAAGTTAGGTACCAACTCTAGTACGGTCGGACAGTAGGGTTTGTATACTAGATAGTATTGGTCATACTCTAAGTGCTCGTTGGAAAGGGGATCATAAAGCAGAAAGCTCGGTATCCAGGTCGGAGAGCAACGTTACCCTGCGGCTTTGAAAGAGGGAGTAATCCCATCAATTAGCTCTCATATAATTCAGAGCATCAAGTATATTACATAGTCCTATTGACTACACCAAAAGTGGGGCTACCCGTTGAGGTTGCTGGAGTTAAGCATCATATCTTCCCCGTCATATGTTTAACTACATAGCGAACGTGTAATTCCAGAATCAGCCGTTTATATACTTTGTTAATTTCCAGAAAGACCTTCTAGTTAGGTTCTTAAGATTCCAAACGCATGGGCATCATGGAGGGCTTATCGTGGTTTGCTCAATTGCTTTTACTCTTCTCGACGTATTCCACCATAGCCTTCTCCTGGTCTCTACTTTCCCAAACACCTTTGACAATCCGCGGAAACAGTACTGGCCTCCAGGATATTGTAACATGGGACCAATATTCAATCTTCGTTCGCGGAGAGCGCATAATGTTTCTTTCAGGGGAAGTCCACCCGTTCCGCCTGCCTTCCCCGGGACTATGGCTTGATGTATTCCAGAAGGTTCGGGCCATGGGCTTCACAGGAGTTTCATTCTATGTTATGTGGGGTCTCCTTGAAGGTGAGCCCGGTCAGGTCAGAGCCGACGGCGTGTTTGCTCTCGAAGGATTCTTCAACGCTGCATCCCAGGCGGGKATTTATCTTTTGGCACGACCGGGTCCCTATATCAATGCTGAAGTATCTGGAGGAGGGTTTCCGGGATGGGTTGCCCGTACTCAAGGGCTAATTCGGTCGAGTGCTCCCGGTTTCGAAAATGCGGCGAAGGAGTATATTTCTACGATCGGCAGTATTATAAGCAAGGCTCAAATCACCAATGGCGGGCCAGTCATTCTCGTCCAACCGGAAAACGAATACAGCTTCTGCAGCAACTATACTTCCCCAATAGATATAAGTGCTTGTCTGGACAGAGATTACATGGCCTGGGTGGAGACTGAACTCCGGAACGCTGGTATTGTTGTCCCATTCCTCAGCAATGACGCCATACCGTTAGGGAATTTCGCACCTGGATCAGGTACCGGTGCGGTTGACATATACGGTCTTGATGATTATCCTTTCCAGTGGGGCAGCGGCTGTAGGTAAGAATTTTTCAAGGCCTCTATATACTCCCTAACAAGATAGGTAGGCTCGAATCCCTCAAACTGGTCACGCGGACAATTTCCGCTGTCTTTATTCAACTATACCACGCACCTATTATACAGCGCAGCTACGCCGTTTGCTGTAACTGAGTATCAAGGTGGCGCGCCTGACCCATGGTTCGCTAGCCGACATATTACCCTTAACTATCAATTCCTTTCTGACGTATCACAGGGGCGGCGTGGGCTTGGAACAGTGTGCCGCGATGGTGAATAGCGAATTTGCCAGGGTCTTTAATAAGGTTCTTTACAGTATGAGGGTTACCGTACTGAACCTCTACATGGTAAGAGACTGTGGTTATCCGGTTCTCACTGGCATGCCTACTTAAAACCTCTTCACCAGATATTTGGCGGAACGAACTGGGGAAATCTAGGCCATCCGGACGGTTATACGTCATACGACGTTGGGGCGGCTATCATGGAGAATCGCCAACTGATTCGTGAGAAATATAGCGAGTTGAAGCTCCAGGGAAACTTCCTCCGCGTATCTCCGTCCTATCTCACAACGACACCGGAAGATGGAAGCTTTAGGATATATACCAACACGAGCGAAGTGGTGGTAACTCCACTTAACGGGGCCACCACCAAGTATTACGTTGTTCGTCAGGCTGATTATACCTCGCTAGAGTCTATTCGATACAGCATGACATTAAAAACCAGCGTGGGGAATTTAACTATTCCCCAGCTCGGTGGTGCTCTGAGTCTACATGGCAGGGATTCCAAGATCGCTGTATCGGACTACCCCGTTGGCATTGTTACCTTGGTGTATTCTTCCGCAGAGGTGTTCTCATGGAAGGTATATAGGACAAGAACGGTCCTGTTCTTATATGGAGGCGCGGGCGAAACCCATGAGTTTGCACTTTCCGGCGAAACAGGCTGTCCGACAGCGAGGGAGGGGGGAAATTTCGAGTGCAAACTGATTAACGGACTTGCGGTGGTACAATGGAATGTCGAAGATTCCCGTCAAGTATTGTACTTTTCAGCTGGTTTGGAAGTTTATCTTCTGTGGAGAAATGAAGCGTACAACTACTGGGTTTTGGATCTTCCCGACACTCATCTAACAGGGGTTTACCCATCTATTCATGGAATAAACTCCACAGACTCATCTGTTATTGTAAAAGGAGGCTATCTTATGCGAACAGCATCCATTGCGGGTGACTCGCTGTACCTGGTGGGTGACGTCAATGCAACTACGGAAATCGAGATCATAGCTGCCCCTATTACACCGAAGCGTCTCTTTTTCAATGCGGATGAGGTCGAGATCAGGGAACCCATCAATAATCGGGTAAATGGGACCATTTTCTACGCGCCACCAAATATTGAGCTCCCAGACCTATCGCTCTTGGATTGGCGATACGTTGATTCCTTCCCAGAAATCACTACGGATTACGATGATAGTGATTGGACTGCCTGTACATTAACGTCTACAAACAACACCAGGAATTTCACAACGCCGACGTCACTATACGCGAGTGACTATGGTTACCACAGTGGATCCCTCCTATATCGAGGGCACTTCATAGCGACAGGTCAGGGGTCAGCACTCTTTTTGGGAACTCAGGGCGGCACTGGATTCGGCCACTCGGTATGGCTCGACTCTACGTTCCTAGGATCCTGGCCTGGGAACTCCTCCTCGTCCTACAACCAGACTTTTGAGTTTCCTTCCCAATTACAGGATGGTGAGAACCGCGTACTCACTATCTTGATCGATCATATGGGATTACACGAGAATTTCGAGGCAGAGGCCCAATTGATGCGTGAGCCGCGAGGAATACTCTACTATAACATCATTGGGCAGTCAGATCCTTCTGATATCTCATGGAAGATGACTGGCAATCTTGGGGGTGAGCACTACATTGACCATAGCAGAGGCCCCCTTAACGAAGGCGCTATGTGGGCTGAGCGAAATGGTTACCATCTCCCAGGAGTCCCGACAGATGGCTGGAAAAAGCGAAGTCCAAGTCAAGGTTTAACATCGCCTGGTGTGGGCTTCTTCTCTACAACATTTACGCTCGAAATCCCGCTTGGATATGACGTTCCCATCAGTTTGATCATCGGAAACACTACCCGCGCCGGTGCAGCCCAGAACTTCCGCGTCCAGTTTTTCATTAACGGCTGGCAATTCGGCAAATACGGTATGCATTCACAGTATTATCTTTGAGTAGAAATTAGAACTGAGTGCTAATGATGAAATGAAGTTAACAATTTGGGTCCGCAAAACCGCTTCGTGCTTCCAGAGGGGATCCTCAACTACAACGGCAGCAATTACCTTGCACTCACGCTATGGTGCCAAGACACCTCCGGAGCCATTATTAAGGGCTTAGCGCTTGAAGTAGATGCAGTGATACAGAGTGGTTACAGCAAACCGAGTTTGGTTGAGGGCGTTGCATATTCTCCAAGGGGTGTCATTTGAGCTCTCAGGCATTGTACGGTACTCGACGATCAACTTCAGCTCGGTAATTTTTTTTCCTATTTAATCATTTCAGTTTTGATGTCTACACCTATCGAATATGTGTAGGTACTTTTATCTACTTCCTCTCTGCCTCCCATTCGTGCACGCCTCGAGCCGTCCGCACTTCTCCATGAGATTAGACTGTTATCGCAGGTTATGCGCGTGCCTGGATATCCAGGAACTATCACACTGCTTGGCGGGCTAGTAGAAATAGGAAATGCGAGTACTCGAACTGTGACCTCTCGATTTACACGCCGGAGTATATACCTCCACCCCCCAAGTCCCACATATGCCGAGTGTCACCACATGGAGAATAGATCAGCGAGGTTTATACCCGGCTGGGCACTCATGCAAACTTCCCAACCCGGATCTTCTTCAAATGGACCGGGGTGACTTCCTCCTGTGTCGTCGGAAAGCGGCCACAAAAGTTCCGGAACAACAACAACAACTTGCCCAATGGGATATAATACTATCCATTATCACACAGCCTTTCCCAAGTAGCCCTCGGAGTGGCTGCGGTCGATTCTAGAGCATGGAATAGGCCAATTTCGGATTAGACCAAGATGGAAAATTTACTATCAGGCTGTCATTGCTATGAGGAGTCTCCTATAGGGCCAATCTAGGTCTTCACCGATGGACGACGGGTCTCAACACCTCACTGGTTAGTTATCCCAGGCTATATACGTATCCCGGCATCTCTTTTCTGCAGGTGGTGTAGATAAGTCTACGATGTCACAAAAACGGTGTGCGAACTGGCTACACTGATATAAGCTCGCGGGCACTCGGCTACATCGCTCGCTACATTTCCATCGAGGCTGTCTGACGCATTGAATAAGATAGCGCCAAATACTAAGAACAGCATGATCTCGAAGATAGTGTCGCTCGCGATTCTAATCGCGGGTTTTGCAGTTGCTGCACCGGCAGTAGAACGACAAACTACCGAATACGATTATGTCGTTGTCGGCAGCGGTCCCGGCGGTGGTCCTCTCGCCGTGAACCTAGCTAAGGCTGGATACTCTGTCTTCCTAATCGAAGCCGGTGATGCCAGCGTGGCGAACGGCTTCGGCCAATATCCGCCAGCCCTGACGTGGGACTTTTTCGTCAACCACTATCCCGAAGGAGATCCCAGGAACAACCAGTACAGCCATTTGACCTGGAAGACACCCGAAGGTCGCTACTGGGTTGGACGAACAGGTGCTCCAGCAGGCTCTACGCTGTTGGGCGTGTACTATCCCCGCGGTAAGCCAATGCACCGCCGATTATTTTCTTCCCTCATGGTGGCGGATTAGATAGACACTGACAACAGGTATATAGGAGCGACTTTGGGTGGTTCCAGTATGATCAATGCAATGTGCACTTGGCTCCCAAGTGACAGTGACTGGAACTACGTATATGAGTTGACCGGAGATGCAACTTGGAAGTAAGCATATATGCCCACCGACGTAGACTAGAAAGAGGCATTTATTGATTAACATCCGTGCGCCAAAGGGCCGAGAACATGCGCAGCATCTTTACCAAGATGGAGCACAATAACTACATGCCGAAGGGCACAGCCGGCCACGGCTTTGATGGTTTCTTCCAGACCAGTATGGGCTCCATGCGCGGCTCCGGAAAAGGCAACAAAGTCATGGACGCGTATGCATCAGACCTCAAGCTGACTATGCCTATGTCCGATCTCTTGAAGCGAGACCCAAACGTCTTATCGGCAGATCGAGATACGACTTCCAGCATATACGGCTTGGTGCAGCATCAGTACAGTACTGGTGGCCGGTACAGCTCGCGCGACTACGTCCAGGACGCGCAAAAAAACACATCCATCCCACTTACTGTCTCGCTTAATTCCCTAGCAGCCCGCATCCTCTTTGACACTACTGGTGCTACGCCGCGAGCCACTGGTGTCGAGTATCTCGAAGGAAAATCACTCTACGCTGCCGACAGTCGCCGCGTGGCCGGCGCTACTGGCACCAAGAAAACGGTCACAGCCAAGCGCGAAGTCATCGTCTCAGGCGGTACCTTCAACTCTCCCCAGCTTCTTATGCTCTCTGGTGTGGGACCCGCAGACCACCTGAACCAATTTAACATCACGGTGGTCAAAGATCTCCCGGGCGTGGGCCAAAACATGATGGACAACCAAGAGATGCCCATCGTCGGCTCTGGCAATGGAGGTACAGGTGAGGCCGGTGTAGCCATGATTCGCACTTCTCATCCGGCGCACGGAAATGAACGCGACATGTTCCTCATGGGCGGTCAGGGGTAAGTCAGAGTCATCCTCTAGATACGCACGGTTTGTAAACTGACCACTGACCACGAACATCTACTTAGCTTCTTGTTCCGAGGATTCTGGCCGGATAACCAGGTTGCCAGACTTCCCGCTGATCCGCCGCAGCCCTACGGTGTGAGCATGGTCAAAGGCTCATCAGTTAACAACAAGGGCTGGGTGAAGCTTCGATCAGCCAATCCCCAGGACACTCCCGAAATCAACTTCAACCACTACGCCGCAGGAGCCGAGTACGATTTGGAGGCCATGAAGGATGTCATCGGGTGGGTGCGACGAATCTATACCGCTATCGGAATCACGCCGCAGGAACCCCCTTGCACCGGCACAATAGACGCGAATGGCAAGTGTGGCAAGGACGACGAAGATTGGCTTCACAAGCAGACCTTTGGTCACCACCCCACCAGTACGAACCGTATTGGTGCAGACAATGACACCATGGCTGTGCTCGACAGCAAGTTTCGCGTCAGGGGCGTCGCTGGACTTAGGGTCGTAGATGCTAGTGCTTTTGCTAGGATTCCTGGTGTATTCCCGGTTGTGTCAACGTTTATGATTAGCCAGAAGGCGTCGGATGAGATGATCGCCGAGTTGAAAGCTGGCACTGCGATCAAGCCGCTTTAAAGCAGAAAGTCGGGCACCCCTACTAATAAATTTATTTCACTTTCTGTAAATCATAACTTCAACCGGTGTGGTCAATAACAAGAAACCTGGGTATGTGCCGAAGGCTCGCCCTTAGCTCAAGTTGAAATAGCGATAGCCCAGGGGGGGGTCATAGGGGTTCAAGGCAATGGAAATTTCTCAGGGCAACTTTTGGGCGTGTAGTTGTTGCAATTGTCATCATAACTATCCGTATACCTATTGACGCACGACCAGAAGTGTGCCTAAGATGGCTGCGGAAATTCGTCTTGCGTCACAACTTCACCGTTAAGGGTGAACTCGACAGTATTCCGGGTAGGAATACCCAACAGCAATTTATATGCACTTGTGTGCAATACCGCATTTCCCCTATCATCAACTCGGGCCAAGCTTCCCAAACTAATACTAAATGAGGCATCCCACACCATGCTGAGCTTGATAGAGCGCAAGCCTGTATACACAGCAAGGGATTTAAAGGGGAGTGGGCGCGGGCCATATAGGAACAGCGTCGAGGTGTGGTGCCCGATATATGCCTGCAAGGAACGGTTCGAGCGACAGCAATGTAGTATGAAAAGGATGGCGACTTCGTGGTTAGAAATGATACGCCTTGTAATTCATGGGAACAATATAAGCGTCTCTTAATCACTCAAGAAAACTGTTATATGGGACACGAGGGTGGTGGAAGTCTTAAATACAGCTCTGGATTTTGCTGAGCATCATCAAGGGTTAGGGTTAAGATTAGGGTTGTCGGGGTGCCCAGGGTTAGGGTTGGGGTTAGGGTCATACCTCAATTACTGCTCGGCTAAACTTTCCCTCACGACCATCACTAGTAGTTCTACACAATACCAGAGCCTTTGTTCAAAGGCTCAATCATATTTCCACACAAGAAAAAATTCACATGTAGTAAACCCAGACACTATTGCCCTGCACTTCGTACTTTTACGATTTACTCTAGAGTACCTGTATTAGGACGACTAACTACCTACATGTACATAATCTTAGGTAGGCAAACCAGGAGCCAAGAGAGGAGATAACAGACCTATGTTCCTATATACTTCCACGTCGTATATCATTATGCTCTGAGCCCCTGAAAGTGAAACCCCTTATACCCACTCGAAGCGCAGTTCTTAAGCTTCTCATGATAGCTCGGCAAGCCACCCAAGTACATCAGCGACGCTCTCGGCTTCCCTGCAATATTATCACCCATGTACCACTATTTATTCCGCGTTGTTAGCTAACTACCTTCTTGCTGTTTTAAATGAGTTGCTCTGGATTGATATCACTTACAGACTTCGCCTTTGGCAGTAGCGATGCGTTCGCTATGCCTTGCACCTGTTCGCCCCAAGCTCTCTCGCTCGCTTCATCAGCAACGATACTGCTTATCCCGTGGCGGCGGAGACGGTTCATGACCTCAGCAATCCAGTCACACTGTACCTCGGCGCATGTGGGGCCGTTACAGAAAGCAGTCGGAGCCCCTGGCCCGTAGGAAAAGAACATGTTCGGGAATCCTGCGATGGAAATGCCATAACAAGTGGCGGGKCCCTGTTGCAAGAATTTCTCCTTCAGGCTTTGATTGCCGATGCCGCGGACGTCAATAGTGGTTAGGCCTCCTGTCACAGCGTCGAAACCAGTAGCTAGGACTATGAGATGCTAAGTCAGAACGTATCATTCAGGGTAATACCTTGGTGGTCTCGAGAACAGGGTTAGGTGAATGGCTCACTAATAACGTCGAACTCCCATTCCTTCTCACTAGTTCTGATTCCTTTCTCTGTCACTTCAACGACTGGGGTTTCATTAACATTCACGAGGTGCACATTGGGCTTATTGAACATCTCATAGTAACCCCTCTCAAGGGGTACGCGCTTGCAGCCAAATGGATAAGGCTGCTCCTCGGGTGCCAGGAGCTCCTGGAGCCTTGGGTCATTAAGGCGAGCTCGTGTCTTCTCGCGCCAGAATTTGTATGCCTCGTTATTGGCCTTGGGGCTGAACAGCATATCGGCATACGTGCCGAGCCAGTAGGTGAAGTCACCTGCTTTCCAAAGCTCCTCGTAAACGGCTCGTCTTTCATCCTTATCGTCATCAAATGTATTCTTTTGGAGGAGGCCGAAGTCGAAGCCCCAGTAACCATTGTTGCGTATCTTGAAGAATTCCTCGAGTTCCGACTTGGGAATGGGCTCCTCGTCGTCGGCGTAGTCTATCTGTTTCATGGGCAAGCACAGGGCAGGCGTACGCTGAAAGACGGCGAGCTCACCAGCAACCTCGCTTACGGCGTGGGACAGTTGGACACCAGTCGAACCCGTTCCAATGACAGCGACCTTCTTTCCCTTGAGATCTGGCTCATCATGTGGCCAATATGAGGAATGGACAATCAAACCCTTGAAGGATTTAATTCCCTTCCAATTAGGGACTGACCTACTGGCGGCGATCCCGGTATGTGGTAAAAAGAACGTCGTCTTGAAGATCCGGCCATCTTGGGCATGGATGATCCACTTGTATTGGACTTCATCCCAGATTGCTGAGCTGATGTACGTATTGAAGTAGGTATCTTTTCTAAGATCCCATTTCTCGGCCACGAATTCAAAATACTCACGTAGTTGCTTGTGATCGGGGAATCGCTGCTTCCAGTGCCAGTTCTTCCACAGCTCGGGGTCAGAGAACTGGTAGTGAGGCGCGTGGCTGTCGACGCGAGCACCTGGATATCGGTTCCAGTACCAAATTCCGCCGTAGTCAGAGCCAGATTCCACCATCTTAACATTGTAACCCTCATCACGTAGCTTTTTGAGCTGGTATACACCACTGAAACCGGCTCCAATGATGAGAGCGTCTAGCTCTTCGACCTTAGTTGTTTCGGTAGAACCCATAATCGATACACCTTGGCCGCAGGTTAAATTCTAGCAGTGATGTACACCTTGTAGTCAAGATGATTTCCAACACCCAAATTTGTCTGGATTGTGAGAGGAGTCCTCAATCAAGCGAACCAGTGGCCAGATACAAAGCCTGTTCCACATCGTATAGGATCAAGAGAACGTACTTATAGTACGTAGTTAAAGGCGAGACTAAGCTCGGAAGAGAAGTTGTATTGTCAATGGTCACAAGTGTTGCCACCACCCGCAATCTGGGGGCGGCATGTCCGTTGATTCTTTGAGAGAGCTAATCAATCCTGCATCTTCTATCACGCTAGACAGCCAATGAAGACGGCTATCAAACTCCGACTATAGGTCGTGCCACCACAGCCGGCAGCTCTTGGCCGCTGTGTAACTCGCACCGTATGTGGTGAGCTTTCTTCTCGGCTTCCCACTAATTGGTGTGTTTCTCCTTTATCACCAGTTTATTGCCGGAAGCGGCTTTAACCTTTGCGCCAAGCAGTGACAAAGGGGAATTTCTTTTCCATGGCTTGGTAAATACGTATTCTAGAAGCCAAGCTCTTTATTGTCGACTTATTGCCGGGAATCAACATGGACCCTAGGCGCCTAGGCACGTGGTATGGGTTGCCAAAGAACTCAAGATACAAGCTCCAATTGGCTGTCTGGCTACCTATAGAAAGGGTTCTATATGTCCTATAGAGCACTGTGGCAACTTCATGCGACGCAGAGTGACCAGCTTCTTGGAGAATGAACGCGTCGTCATTTTTCAGTATTTATCATCGAGTGTTGCATTTGATGGTCGTCTTCGGTGTTATCAGCGGGCATCAACTCCAAATGTACGACCCAAAAACCTAGTTCCAGACATTGGATTGAGTATGGCTCCCCTTTACTTAGGCGCCATAGCAGCATCGGTGATGACAATTGACGTGTCAATAGTGTAACCTAGACAGTGCCAGAATCACACCTACTAGAATTCCAGATATACAACCCTAGGAGGACGCATATGCAGCCCATCACGGAGGGTGCTGTCCATGCACACCTCTCTCACCATTAGCCGTTAATGTCAGACCTACCCCACAGAGCTTCCATCGGTTGCGGAAGACCTGAAACAGGATGCCGCCCGTATTAGAGGTTTAAACACCAGGCAGACAAGATATACGAATAGGCAAGTACATATCTATTGGCTATTTAGATCACTTTAATATCTTATCAGGATATACATTAAATAGCTATGATAGAGGTATTGACATGGCGACGTAAGGGGCTGAACGTCCAGTTGTTAATATTGTCTTGAGCCTCAGAATATTCAGTATACCCCTACTTCAATTTCTCTACGCCGCCAAGAGTTGTATTTACAAATAAACATAAATGTTGGGTCATTAAAGCATCACCGATAATATTGCGTCGAAATCCGGAAAGTCCGGACCTTGACTATTTGGTTCGCTAGGATACGAAGGCTTCTCACAGTGTTTAAACCAACGATGAAACTACTCGCAGAGACGTCTGGTAAGCTTATCTAATTGTTGTTCTCCAACAGTTGTCTCGGGTCATTCGGACTAAAACACTCGGCCTTTCGCAACTTGCTTCTAACAGATCATCTTGTTCCAAGCCCCGAGTCCTATAATCCGTAAGCCGAAATACACAGCGAGTTTTCACCGAGGGGTGTCAAGTGCCAGTTCTGGAAGCTGTTTTCTAGAGACTCTGGCCTCGTCGCCCAAGCTTCCATCCTACTCCTTGCACCAGTATATTTGATCAATATTTGGAATTCCGTTTCCTTTTTCAAGCCTAATACAGCTGACTGCATTAGAGGATGTTCGGAACCACTATGCGGGCTTTCGGAGAGGTGAGCCTGTTAAGTCGACAAGAATCTTCGGAGCTTAGACTGGAGAGATCGTATAAGCATAATTGCCGATCCTTCATAGTGTGATTCGGCATGTAAAGCTCCAGTTCGATGCCTCGTTCAACAAGAGTAGTACACAATAGTTCCGATCGAAGATAGTTAACGTCATCCCTGCTATCACTTAAACCTGCTACTACTTTGGACGCCCACAGTCCACTTGATGGTTAGCAAGGGACTTTTAGATTGGGAAGATTTGAGAGAACTAACAGGGCGCTGGTAAGGTACCTACCTAGGTATCTATGGGTCGTCCGCCGAAAATAGAATGCAGTCCATCTGTGTAGATCGTTGGTATGCAGTTAGTTCCCTTGAAATTTGAAACTAGATTCCGCAGCAGCTATACATAAATCCAAGCAATCTACCTATGTCATCGGTATAAGTGTTCTCTGAAGATTGGTAATGATTTGTAAGATTCCGGTTTTCAAAGCATGTCATAAAATCTGGGTTTACGATTTGCTTATTTTGGTAGATGGACTGACGTCTAACCCGGATTAGCATATGGTCTTTAGTCCATGCATCCGCTTATATAATGTTTGAAGTATGAGCAAGGAAAGTGTCGGTTGATCAATATCTCTTCCTCGGGGGATTTCTTCATTTCAAGAACGCCGTCCAGTATAAGGCTGTCAAGTACATTTCAAAGTTCTCTCCCCATATATAGGATTCAAGTATAGCCGCAGACTCAAATCGACTGGGTACTTTCTATGCAACAGTATTCCTAGGAAAATATCATGTCTTGTATATTAGGTAGTGACGGGCCGGGGGCCGGTGTGGCTTCTAAGGGGCGTCACGTGGCGCAAGAGAGAACGTCGAGTTGATAGCTGAGCTCGGGTGGTGGCCCACCCCGGGCAACCTCTGCAAGAGGTATCCAGCCTCTTCAACGGACCCATATATGAAAGCTATAGATATCCACTTGCCTCTTTAACAGGTCTGTTGAAGAGAATTCCTTCGCCAATAATAAGACTCTCAAAATCTGAGTCATCGGCCAGAGGGGCTACTCCACAAGGATCTTGTTGACCGTTTGGCGTGGGGATCGAAGGACCAAGAACACTAAGCCACAAGGAAGCCATCTCGATAGTAAATGGGTAAGATATAAGTCATGTATGAGACTAAAGCGAAATGGAACAGACAATTCAAGCCATTATAACATGCTGAGATTGGCTTCGATAATCCTTGGAGCTGCGACAGATACTCATAGATCAAAACAAAGTAAAATAATATTGACAATGGACGGAATAACAAGCTCGATCCATATCGTCATGCCTCAAATTTGAGCCGGTAACTACCTGAGTCTAGATCAGTAACCACTTGGGCAATAAGTCAAGCGTTCGGATATCACCGGGATTCAGTACACACGCGCTCGAAACCAAAACCCCTACATAAGTATATCAACTTTTCATCAAGCATATAGATAGTATGGGTAGGTAGGTAGTCAGCCCTAACACATTAGTTTACTATATGGTTCAGTTGGCCATGCGTCGACGCCTCAGCCAACATGGCCTACCATCGCGAGATGAACGTCGTGAGAAACAGCACATCCCAAGTAAAGTATCTTACGCAGACTACGCACTTGTAAACGTATCGAGATGATAGTGTGAGTTTGAGGGTGACAAGAGTGCGCGAGCGCGCTGTTGTCCCCGCGAAGTCCGGGTTCCTTGCATAACTCTTGCATAAATATAGATTGTTGTTGGCATTTCATATGTACCTAGGTATTCAAGTCAACTGATTACATAAGATAGGCTATCGTGTAACGCCGCGCGTGGCTAGTGCACATCCCACTATGTCCAGGGACGCAGCMCCAGCCACACCAATCAGTGGCCAATGACCAGTGACCTTAGCTTATGCAAGCTCCAACTGGCAACGCGCAGCTCGAGTTGCCTAATGAATGAAGCTCCCTCACCACATACGCCGAGCTTCACTGCMCCTCCATTCTCTCAGCAAGCCCTTGAAATACATACATCCTAATTGCCGTCCGTGCATATAAATCAAAATGGTAGGCTTAAATATCCTCATTATACCCTTCCAAAGCTAACATTGCTCTCCCAATAGACGTCAATAGGAACAGGCTACGATCTCGCCAACTCCATCTTCTCGCCCGACGGACGAAACTTCCAAGTCGAATATGCAGTCAAGGCGGTAGAAAATGGCGGCACGTCGATCGGCATCCGAGCCAAGGACGGTGTGGTCCTAGCAGTCGAGAAGGTCGTCACCTCGAAACTGCTGAAGCCCGGCGCAAACAAGCGAATCGCAACGATCGACAGACACCTAGGAGCTGTATGCTGATTCTCCCTCCACAAACTCTCGTTTTCATTTGCAGAGATCATTTCTAATCGTGCCCTTTGCAATAGGTCTACTCCGGTATGGTACCCGATGGCCACCACTTCGTCGACCGAGCCCGAGACGAGGCCCGCGCCTGGCGTGAAACCTTCAAGACGCCAATTTCGACGTCCGACTTAGCGAGCCGCATGGGCGGTTACCTACAAGCCTACACCCTCTACCAATCTGTCCGTCCCTTTGGAATTACGGCCATCATAGGCGGATTCGATTCGGAGCTCGAAGCTCCCGTCGACGGCCAGGTCGGCTCCGGCCCCTCTGTCGGTGCTGGTGGTAAGGTGGAGGGCAAGCACGGTGGTCCGGGTCTCTACATGATCGAGCCGAGCGGCATGTACTGGGGATATTACGGCGCAGCGACAGGCAAGGGCCGACAAGCAGCCAAGGCCGAGCTCGAGAAGCTGAACCTGGCCGAGGGCAAGCTCGACCTTAAGCAGGCGGTCAAGGAAGCGGCGAGGATCATCTACGTCGCGCAGCAAGATAACAAGGACAAGGAGTTCGAGCTGGAGATGAGCTGGATCAGCGGCGCGGATGGCCCGACCAAGGGCCGGCACCAGGAGGTTCCCAAGGATCTCCTCGAGGAGGCCGAGCGCTTAGCGAAGAAGGCCATCTCGGAGGAGGATGACGAAGAGGAAGAGAACAAGGACGATGACAAGATGGAGGAATAAGCGAAGACGACTGGTCCTTGGTAAGGAACAGCAGGCTTGTACTTGTACAACAAACATGGCGGAGCGCTCGGGATAGAGCAAGGTCATAGACTAATTTCATATGAGAGCCATGGTCTTCGACTGAATTTCGTATGCTAATAGTGACCAGACGTCTACCATAATGATTTAAACCGACCATAGGGTCCCAATTAGTGTGCCTCATCCGATACGCCGAGTTCTCAATTGCGATAACATGCAAGTCTTTCAAGAATGCCAAAGCAGGCGCTCAAGAAACTAATTGCCAGAGCTGATGCGAGCGACTCTGAGAGTGGATAATCCGAACCATCCATCCTACCGATTTCGGCGGCTACTAGCACCTCATAGCACACTTCTCTGCCTACAAATATACTCGGCTATGATGATAATGATAATGAAATAATTCGTAGAGAAACTGTCTACCTTACACTGATACTAGCTACAATGCCCAGATACACCAACCCAAACACGACAAAGTGCGTTGAGTATTTGGATGGGTCTATTTTTCGACCTCCTTTCTTGAGCTGAGTGACGGCGACATTTGGATTTGTTTGTTCATCAAGATCGGGAGCTGTCTCTGGAGTGTGTGTGTAGTTGGGTGGGATCTTGTCAAGAGATACGCCTTGGTCGGGACGCCTTGGTAAAGAGCACCGTGCTCGGCAAGAAGAATGATAAGCATGACCTGCTCTGGGTGCCCCCTATACGGCCCTATGCCAATAAGCCCTTTCTCGTCGATTGCATTGTCTTTCTCTTCGGCCGACAAGTACTCCGAACCATCAGCGACATGGTCGGCTGACGAATAGTCTGAAATATTGTCGTCTGTGTCGCTGACGGTTCCGAGTACTCGTCTGCCGAAGAGAGCGATAGCGACATCGACAAGAAAGGACCCATTAGTAAAGGGCCATAGGGGCCACCCCTATTGATGATTCATAACAGTAAACATTGCAAGTACATGCGCAAAGCATCGCAAACATCCGTAATCGGGCTCGGGGATCCCGTACCCCCTCTGCGAGTCAGCGATGGCGATGAATGGGAATATGATTCCCAAATCATCATGAAGCAGAACCACTTGCTGCTTCCTCCCTATGAGGTAAGCAGCTAGTCCTCGGCCCCCCACATGACTGATCCAGCGACGTGCTGGAGTTAATGGGAGAGGCGGGAACAGCAGCTATACACGATAGTAGAATCGTGTACAGGCAACACTGGAATAGGAGCACGCTCCAGGCCAAGGGATCCAGTCGCCTTGCCCGAGTCTTAGGTAGTGAACCTCGCCGCCGGCACACCCCCTGAAGAAGAACCGAAGCTTCTCGCGCGATGCTTTACGCATGTACTTGCAATGTTTACTGTTAGGAATTCTTGTTCTCCTGTCCCCCACACACCCCCACTCCCCGTGGGAAAGAATTGATTCGTGTTGTCCACGAGGGCTAAGTCCAGGTTAGCGATTATACACAGATCAAGGTTATTTATGTCAACTTACCTAAGCCCAAGACGCCAACTCAGGGCCCGCCCTGGCCTCTCCTCTTCGAACAGCAAGCTCACCACACCCCGCCTTGGCAGCAAGACAGGTAGTTCGCGGCCCCCCTGAACCTCCCCGATGGAGGGCCACCGATTGCGATCACGCTCTTTTGCCGCCGGATGCCCAGCAGTGTCCCAGGCGGGCCTTCAAATCCACCAATCCCTCGTGGTTCTCCACCTCGCCCTGCATGTTGCCGTGTCCCTTGTTAGGGCCATAACAGTTCATCAATTACCGTGTCTGTGACTTGGGGCTAGCTGAGGGTTGATATTCGAGGCGTCAAGTTAGAAACGTCACCGTTGTGACCGCCGGTCACGCTTCTTCGGCCCCGATGGCCGTCCTCGTCCATGCGGCCCATGCCGCTGGATCTAGAAAGCTGGTTCTAGTCGTTGGCCATGTTGGCCATGTTTCCCATACCATCTCGGATCCGGACCATACCGAATGGATGAACGACGCCACCCACTGGCGGGTCCGGCTCCGACCGCCTGGTCTCCAGGCAAACGCCACGACCACATCATCGTCGGCGTCGGATTCGTCGGCGCCGGTGGCAAAGACCGACACGACGCCAACGCCCGAGCCCGAGCCCGTTGTTCTCCCGGGGCCTTCGCAGGACCCCCGTCCCGTCCAGCGACACCAATAACACACCCCATAATCCCCTTCCACCCCATGAGACCCGCCCAATGCGGGATCCAGTAGACCGGTGCGTCCCGTGGGCGGCGGGACGGCACCCCCCGTCTGTTCCCGCATCAAGGAACTTCTGCGAAGTGCAGAGACGGCACTTCCCAGAAGCCCGGGCCCGGGCCCCTGGACGAGCCAAGCATGCCCCCTGGGCATAATACTTTGACCGTCCAGGACCCGAACTTCTGGAATGGAACGACTCTGCACATCGCAGAAGTTCCTTGATGCCAGGCGAAGACGGCAGTGAGGCTCGTCGTCTCTCTTTTTTTATTTTTTTATTTTTTTTTTTTTAAATT